>OX438536.1:17983564-18348564 GCA_949316355.1 Bruchidius siliquastri | reverse complement strand
GTACAATCTTGTTATTAACTGTTTCCATAAATTCCATTCTATTGATAATTATATTTAATTAGATGTAATATACACTTCTTGCAACATTATCTTTTGATTAGTCCATATCAACACATTCTAGAAAAGAAAATAAACACAATGGTAGGTTGGTAACGCGAGTCGTCGTCGCGTGGTATCGGAAGTCACGTGCCGGTGGAAATTCGAAGCCGGAGCCCAAACAAGAGTCCATTAACGGCGAACGACAAACGCATTTCTTTCATTGTCTCTACCGCACTTTCACACGTAGATGCGTCCCTGTCTGCTTCTGTTGAACATGTGACGCAAAACCGATGAGTTATTATGAAAACAAAAAGGTATTACGATGCTCTGTCACAATAAGTGGATAACATAAAACAATTTTGGGATTTGGGTGATTCATATTCCGGTTCACGGAATTGTATAGATGAAATTGTAGTACTAATGAAGCTCTGTGAGAGGATGTTCGTTTATTCACATTGACATTTAAACGCTGAGGTTCTTCAAAAGAATGAGTTTTGGACGAGGCCCGTTCTAGGTTTCAGAAGCTTGACCTGGCAAAGATGCGCCTGCTAGATCCTTCTAGAGTTTACTGTATAATTATGACTGTTGGTGTTATCAGGCAAGACACCTTGTCGAATATTTACCTTGGTAGTAGCTATAGAATCGGGATATAACAACCATCATTCTGGTTTGAATCACTAGAAGTCTCAAGGAGTGCTTGGGGGGTATCCTGATGCATGCGAACCGTATTTCAGAGATTATTTGATCTGAACCTCTTAGAGCTCTTAGAAGCTGTTCCGTTAAATAGATTTTCTTGGAGCCGCTTTAAAAAAGGCTTTAAAAAGGTCATGCCAAGACATGTTATTGCTGGTGCAAACCCACAGAAGACTCAGACAGAATTTGGCAAGGAAATCTCACGCCGGTTTGCCAGCGTTTTTCGAACATAACATGATTATCACGACTAAGGTCATGCTGGAGACCAATGCCGCTCTATTTTCTTCTGGCCTGTGAGCATGTGCAAACCCAAAAACATTCCTGACACCTTCTTTTAAGCATTCCAATATCATACATACTAGAGCCATTTGTACTAGTATGTATTAACTTGCACAAGACATCTTGAAGGCTAACGTTTGTAGAAGATTCCATGCATTGATTGTCTTTGTGAAGTCTTAGAAGGATATTGGCTTCAGCAGCCTTGAAGCGAGTTTTAGGTTGGGCAGGAGCCAGTTCTGTGACGGACGGCCCATTCTCTCACTTGGAGTCTGGCGTGAGCATGATTTCTTTACCTGGTATGCTTGCTGTCCTAAAAAGGAAGACTCATAACTTCTCAGGCTGTGTCTAGTACCACTCTGCTATGCAGCGCTACAAACTTAATAGCCTACAACCTCTCAGGTATCTTGGAAGATATTTACACGGGTTTGAGGACTTAAGATGCAAGTTTATGCCTAGGTTCATACAGTTTCCGGTCTTAGCGTTGAGTTGTCACAGCTTTTCCACAGTCCAGTGGACCGCAAGCACATTTATCTTCTGGATATGTAAACAATTATCATTTTCCTATATGTTTTGAAACACCATTTTTCAATCTAATAAGTTAATGAAACTTGTGACGTCGTCTAAATGCGGCTTAAAGGTCTCTCCCTGAATCAGTCACAACAGTGCATCGATTGGCGCCATGGCCCGTCACTCACCAGATGTCATCGACTGTTCGAAAGGGAGGGAAAGTCCTCTCTATCTGAGGAAAGCCACCTAGAGATTGATGACGCGTCCGATGCGATGTGTCGAAACCAAGCCAATCGAATAAATCATTTTTCGATACGGAAAGAAAAGTTTTGCAGTCACGCCGATGCGGAGGCAAAAAAGGGAGCGGTAGGGGGAATATGATATTTCTTGTCGCTACTATTTAGGTGGTATCTATCGGCTATGGAAAACATGGACTAGTGTAGAGAATATAGTTAGGTAGATTGACTCAGTACTTGCCACGTTGCAAGGGTGCCGTTTTCCTTCCGAAAATATCGGTTTCTGGTATATTGAAGTTATGTGAACTTTTATCCCGTCGTGAATTAATTTTATATAACATGGCGTCCAGAATTTGGATTGTGTTTCTAAACTGAAATTCAAATAGCTCCAAAATTTTTTTAAGGTGAATCAGTAACTAACATCCGATCATAATATCCAATACCATCTGTACTAAAAACCCCTACAACCGAAATGGAAGAATTCCATTTCATCTTTATCTCATGTTCTTCCATGTTTTATCCTTAGCCTAGACTCGTTAGTATAGCCTGGTAGTCTAACTGTAAAGAGCAGTTGGGTAGTATATACGTAACCCAGTTAAGGTGGTGTTAACAACATCAAATCATCCCCAAGTGTCGCCCTCTATGGGGACCCCCATTGGCCACTTACGAAGTGTTAGGACCTTGGATTTCGCAAGTTGCAAATGGGCGTTGCCATAGAGGGCGACACCTGCAGATGAGTTGAAAATTATGTAATTTCATCTGTTTTGAATGCAAATGTGTGTGAATAATCTTCTATGTCTAACAAGTACGAAATATTACCGGGGTCAAAGTTTATAGATACTAGAACTCCTTTTACCACCGCCAAACAGTTTTGAGATTCTCCTCCATTCAAAATCCATGCGCAATATTTACCTATAAATAAAAAATCAAAATATATGATCAGGTGGCTCATTAACGTTACATTTTTTTTTAAGGATTATTACCTTTTTCGTGTAAAAATATATTGTATTATCTTTGCTATAGTAGTAATCTAGTGTTAGTTTTGCCAAGATCCGAAAAGAGCTTTCCGAGTTACAATGGGATCATGGATTACCGGACTGTCTGTCTAGACAGACGGACGTATGGAAATAAGTGACATGGTTTTTCATGATAAATATGCCATGAAACATCAAGAAACGATCATACTCAAATTCAATTTTTTACGAATGCAGTGTTTATCCTGCCATAGGTATGGAAGGTAAAAATGAAAGTACACACACTTTTCTTTAACTTTGTGTGGGAGGCTATATGTGAGCGACATGCATGCAAAAGTGAACATGAAGTATTATACTTCTCGTTAATGAATTAGCTTTATCTTAAGGAATAGGAAACCTTAAGGCATAAAATATATCAAGGAATATGACACGAATATCTTAAGAACACTATGATGGTGATGGTTGAGATTTTGTAGGGGAACCCCTTAACTTACAAAGGCAGTAGCTAAAAATCTCTCTCTCTCTCTCTCTCTCCCATATAATGCAGACAATATAATAGATTTCAAAGAATACTACCTAGATAGTTTAAATAGAAGCGCGGACATAAGAGTTTTATATGTGTGATAGGATTAGTTAAACAGTTGATAAGTATCTTCCTTTGCAAATAGTCAATTTTGACAGTCTTAACATGCTTTAATGTGAAACGTGTCGCAAACCGACATTTGTTTGTAAAATTGTATCCTAATGAGCTTCAGCAACTACACTCTATGTGCTGCTGATCAAAATTATCTAACAACGATAAGCCGTTTTGCAGTACCTACCGCAGATATACACACTTATTTATTTACTGGAGAGACTCATATAGTGTGAAAACAGTAGCACAACAAGTCGTTGTAAATATGATTTTCGTGATTGATAATGGATCGCATACTGTTGTACTACCACTACTAATTAGGTTTTTACCATACTTATCGCTTCGATCTGACAACACTGTTTACTTGCGCCTTGCTGATATACTCGCATAAAACCATATACATAAATATACATAGTCTTGTAGAAGTGTTGAAACTGGAATAACAGATCGCGTGTTTCGCTACTGTTGTTACTAATTAAAATGGCAGTTAGGCATCTTCCCTCATTTATTAGTGTCAGCTAGGTGGGATTTATATTGCCGCTAGATATGGCGAAATTATGGTCCTGCGCCGACTCTCTAATACTAAGTAGCATAATTACATATTTAGCGTTATCAATAAAAACCACCAAGAACCGTTTTTTTCGCACCTTGGTTATGGATGGATCATTTCCTTCAATTAATTTTTTCTGAGCTAATTGGACGAAAATTATATAATGCAGAGTCAGTATGTGAAGAAACGCTATAGAGCTACCATTTTGTGGTGCTAAGCAGATAACGATATTATAGTAATTACAGTTGTTGTATCCCGATTGGTTCGAAGGAACTTAAGTAGCAGGTGTCAATTATTGGTGACCAGTTTGATGTAATCAGTTGACACTACTGTTAAAAAAGCGTTCACTGTCCGGATGTGACCAAAGGTTTAGTATTTTGAATTATACGATTAATTCATCGTCTAGCATAATTTTAAAAAATAGGCGTAGATCTCAGAGTTTTTAGGGCGAAGAATAAGAAATCACACTAGTGTTTACAATATAAACAACATAAAGTTTGACAACTCGAGGATGAACAAATTATTTTAGCCAACCTATCCTCCAATTGTTATAATCTCTAAACATTTGCGGAATTAGGATATGTTTTTTTGATGTTTCATGACATATAGGTATATCACGAACAATCATAGACCATTGATTAGTTCGAACAGTTTTCAAAAGATGGCTCTGGCTGCTATGAATGCCAATAATATTTAGTTCGCATAGCTTGGTATTTCATACAACGAATTTTGTTCTTTACTACGTTGAAAATCTGCTAAATAAGCAGCATTTGAGAAATGCGGCTGAGGTACATTGTTTGCCTTCGAACTGTATGGTGACTCTGCCCAAACCGATAAGTCTAGCCGGCAAATGCTTAGTCGCTTCAAGGATGGTGATTCCAGTGCCGAAGACAAAACACGTCCCGGACAGCTAAAAAATTAGAAGACGAAGAATTAGAAGCATTGCACGACAAAGATCCAAGTCAAACGCGAAAGAAGCTTCCTGAATTATTAGTCACCCAAAAGATGTGGTAAGGCGATTTTTCACATGTCAGCAACTCATTCAAAGGCAGATAAATAAGATATTTTCACATCGGATAATGATCTGAGATGAAAAGTGGATATATTATGGTAATCCTAAGATGAAAAACGTCGGTCTTTGTGTGGGCCTATCTTTCTGTCATTTTGTAAGTGTTACCTGTAAAGCTAGTCAATATTGTCTTTTTTGTGTATTTTATGTGCTACGTGTTATTTATTGTATTTATTGTAATTTAATTTTGTATGCTAATGTAAATTTATATTTACTATTGAATGCGAATTTTGTATATATGTATATTTTATTACTATTATTTCACTATTTTTATTGTTATTTTTTATTTTAGATTAATTTTTTCATCTTTTTCTGTAGTGGCGTGTAGGTTTACACCACACGCCGTATTTCAAGCAATAAAACGTACTGATACGCTACTGTAAATTGCTTGGACTCTATCGAGCCCTTAGTCTGTTAAATAAAATGTATTCATTAATTCATTAATTCATTGATCCATCCGGTAATCCTTGGTTCTTCAGTTCTTCGGAAAGATACTAGATTACTACTTTAGCAAAAATAAAAAACATTTGTAGTTTTTGGAAATTAGTACATGGATGACATTGGTATTGTCAAAAATTTTTTTGAAGGGTTTCCGAGAGTTCTGTTTATTTGCCTTTTTTGTAAGTTAAATAATATGGGGATGGTGGAGGGGGTATTAGAGGAGGTGAAAGTCTCATTCTTTTGGCGTTGGCCAAAACATTAAATCATAACATTATATCATTTCTAAAATGACTGCAGGATAACCTAAACTATACGGTGATAGATAGCTTCAATATAGATTCTAGCATATTGATATGAATTTGATTTAGCCTTTAGCAACATGAATGAATTGCTGATAGTTGTCACAATGATCTAAACGTAACAGTCACATCGAAAACACATGGTCACTCACATACATCAGCTTCAACAATCAAATCCCGAAACGTAACATTTCCTGTGAAACGTGAAAGGGCCGACTCAACTCCATTCTCGTTGCAGCCCGCCCTCTCGCCTGCTTTGATGTAACCCACTGCTTCTAATTTTATTCACTCCGCTCTCTAACTCATTTATATGGCACAAATGACCATTGGTCTCAGTAAATTACTTGTCAATTGCTTTCACAAAGCTCTCTAAACTTTAATTTAAATGTTAGCGCCTGCCTGCATACGTATGTGTGTAACATATGTGATCAGTGGCGCTCGAATAAGAGCCTCAGATTGTTAAGGATTATTTTTCAACATATTATTTCTTTGATTCAGCGACTATTTTACTCGCAGTCCACATGTGAAGTTGATGTAAATTCTGAAGCGTATCCTGTGGCTGTTTGTCGGGTTCATTATATTTACTAGCAGACGGTAATATTAGAATCATACAATATTGGAATACATTTGGTAACATTTCGGCTGCCTCGGCGTTTATCAAAGTACAAAATGAAACATTATTATATTTAAATGATACTGACGCATTTGACTGCTCCCAGTTTTCCTTATGGTTTATTCTTGAATGCCAAATGGAGAAACTATTGTTGCCTGGGGATCACACTGCTATATGTGTCGCGTCTCGGTTTATACTTAAACCATCATCGGACTGCCAGATTTGACGAAGGCTACCCAAGTTACTTGTCAACTAGCTAACCAGATCCTACTATGAATAGAAAACTAGGGCTCTCAAGTGGTTTTATTAAATTTGTTTTTTTCTCTCTTGTCTGTCTTAGGGGAATGTTAAATGGTATGCTAGATTTAACAGCTCTAGTCTTGTGTTCATGATGACATCTAAGTAGCTAGTCGACAAGTGGTGTTTTCATAAACAGTCAAATCTGAGTGTCCTACGATGATTTAATTATAAATTGAAGCGCGTCACTGTAAGAAAGAGAGTTATTTGTGAGACTTTGTATTAAAAACAATTTCTTATCATTCTTCTCATTCCATTGATCTATTTGTCGGTCTATTTACCTATCTGTTTGGTATTCATTGGCCTTTCTATAACTCAGTGAATAACATTGGGATCTTAGTGAAATATTGAGACTGGGATTAGGGCGACAAAGCATTATAGTTTTCGAAAATCAGTTCAATGGTGGCAGAGGTATTGCAAAAAAGGATAAATGCTCAAACATCGTTCTAAGACGTGTCTGAGCTCCATAGTTATTTTTCAATTTTTTTGGATATATAAAAAATTGGGGGGTTGGGGAAATACTTGATACGCTATAGCTGAAACTGGTACCAGATGCCAAGCATTTTTGAAAACGCACGACCCTTATTCTGTGGTAGTAGTTATAGGAAGGCGAATCCTGGGAAGTAGTAGGTCTGGTTTTTCCTTTAGGTTGTATCTGCATATTCTAGAGTGAGTCCGGATATAGATCGGCGGCTATAGGCTGCACTGGCCGGACGACACTGCATTCCTATGCCAGACCCCGCATGTCGCTCCGTATGGAGCTTTTGAATATGTACGAACGAACGATATGAAGAAATGCAATTTCAGGGGAAAAATTAAAAACTCCCCGTTTTGTGTTCGGCTCAAACGAATTTAATTACGCATTTCCTAGACTATGTGTATGCTTTAAAAGCCTCGCTCGGCTTTGTATTACTGAATCACCATATGTAAATGAAAAGAGTAATATACTCACATCTAACCCGACAGAGATGAAGAAATTTGCAATTTGTGCTTGATCAGCACTAGTTCACTACCCACTGGTATTTTATCATCTTTCAACCGTGATAGCCCTTAGTTACTGAGTTGGTTATATCGATTGAGGTCCCATGTATTGCCTAACGTTCATCCCAACAGAAAATACTCTGGAGTTTGGGAATTTATCAATAATTGTTCAGAATCAATTCGAGAATTTATAATTCTTGAATCGAATTTGCCAGATTTGGGACGATTTAGAACCTATTGAGAATTCAAAGTTTCCATTAGAACTCATAAAGTGACAAAGTGTGGAAATTAGTAGTAAGAAGCATTACTACATTCATATGACAGGCCTGTTGTTTTTCTTTTTATTTCAACAATATGGTTCGGTATCACATTTGTTTGACTTTCCACTTTACTGTCACGTTCCCTCATATACATGGATATATTCATATTAAGTTAGTTCCAACGTTCGGAATTATGTATTAGGGATTTCTAGTGCTATCAACAATAAATCAGTGCTTCTGAAATATGTTTTGCGGTATTCTAGACTCCCTATCGCCCTTCAGAAGTGCAACCAGAGGACAGATGTCAATTCAAATTGCCTTGAAATGCTGCAAATAAGGAAAGGATAAATCTATCGACAGCACATTCCACAATGCTGAGGTTCTCCAAAAGAACAACTTTTGGAAGATGCTCATTTGAGGTGTTGCAAGTTCGACCTGCTGGGGATGCGCCTGATAGCACACTCTAGGTTCGCTCTATTGTTGTTCTTCATCATGGTAGAAGCTATAGATCAGAGACAAAGCAACCACATTCCTTTAATATCCCAGATTGTGATTGCCTATTGTAGACGCAGGCGCATCTACTGGACGTATTGGTATTTTCTGGATTGTGTTCAGATGCTTCAGGAGATACTTCGGAGCAAAACCTATCCAACTAATGGTATAATGTATACCTTATCGAGGGCGATGACTAAAGGGAACAATCACTCTGCGCCACATGTGCGTAACGTAAGATTTTTGCTCAGCCACTTCAGAAGCTGCATGGTAATGACAGTCTCAATAACCATGGACATGATGTAGATGACAGAGCAGGGTCACTGTTCTATAGTTGTACGGCAATTATTTTACTTTCCTCAGAGATGGCCTGCAAGCGATTGGCCTTTCATCCAGTAGAGATCATGACTTGCTGGTAGGACAGTCTCAAGATTTTGCAGAGGCCTGCGGCTCAACGCCTCAGGTTGATTGGTGGCATTGGACCTGGAATTAGCCTATCTGGTGTTCAACTTTTCAAGAATGCTTTTTAAATCCCGGTGCTGCAACGTAACTTCTGGTACTTGTGAGCACATGCTTATCCTAGTGGACGGCATACCTCCTTGGAGGTGTACTGTATAAGTAGCAGCAATAACCTGCCCCAATGTATCTAATTTTCATTTTGAGGAGATCGACGCAACCTCTCTTTTCAGTGGTCGTATGGACGAACAACAGAAGTTCTGGATAAAAGCCATGCCTACAGTCCAGAATGATGTGGCCAAGTTTGGACAAGAGGGAAGTTTGTTCATAATTGTATTTTTCACTGTCCACTAATTGAAAGAGTATTAACTAACGCTTCTGCTGCCTCGGCGCGAAATGCAAAACAATGAAAAATATTTACTTTGAAACTATAATGTTCTTAATTTTCTGGTTGTGCTACTATTTGCTTCTGTCGATGACTCATTTTCGGTGACTTCTGGTGTCTGTATTTGTCTTCAATTCCATGTATCGTTGTTTGTCAGACGTAACCGTATATCTGCATATCCCGTGGAACCATATTTTTTTAGAAGGGGCGATTATCAACATGAAGAATATAGGCTGGCAGTCTATTTTTCAAAAGCTTTCATTCAATTTGCAATTTATGTATCTATGTAACCATGTAACCATGTAACCATGGACCTAACTATGTTTGTTCGGTGAAATCTTGCAACTCAATTTTGGAGCAGATATCTTCAACCGATTGAGCTGCAATCTTGTATACACGTTTAGTTTGGACGACAATGCATGCTTAGCTGACGTCATTCTAATATAACATGGCGGAACACCCAAGATGGCGAACAAAACTTCTTTTATAACAAGCTCATATTTAAATGCCCAAAAAAGAATAAAATAAATGTTTCCTTTAAAACTTTAACTATCGCCTTATAACGTCATTACATTATTTATGTGATATAAATGCTTGTCGCAAGATTTATCTGTACAGATAAACAGGTAAATTAAATAACTTGATTTAATTGATTCCAGCTCCTAAAATTTCCAAACTAAGTAAATACGAGTACTTGAATCCCACGACAAGCTTATATATTATATAAACTGTTGCAATGACGTTATAAGTTGATAGTGAGAGTTTCAAAGAAATAGTTTAGCATTCAAATGAAATCTTGTAATTGATGGTGTTTTTTTACTTTTAATTTATTTTGTTCCGGATGTCAATAAACAATAAGTAATTTGCTGTAACTAAATAGATTTGAGCGTAGCTTACGATTGAAAGTTACAGACACTTTTAAACACAATATTCCATGTAAACAGAAAGACAGACCTTAGCTATCTATATGGATTGAAATTACAACGAAAATATGAAAAAATATCACTGCCCTCAACCAATCTCATTTTAACGAGCATCGTGATGTCATATCTCTAGATTTTCATTTATAGAACGACACCTGTATCCACTATGATAACATGCATTGATCAGGGCCGTGGTGGGAGAGTCTCGCACTTCGGGCGGATTGGGCTAGTGGACATAGCGAATCTATTTACTGCAAGCTTTATCGCCAAATGCTTAACCCCAACTAAAAAGAGATCGCTCCTGATAATGAAACTGAGATTTACTTACCATCCCTTTCCTAACAAATCCATTTTTTATTTGCATCCAAACGTCCAGATTGAGAATGAGATTACGCACGGTCCATTGACAGAAAATTGCTTCAGGGCGTTGAATATATAAATTTTTTAATTGTAGTTGCTTAGGTGGAAAAAATATAAATTCGGTTTCCGCTTCGTCAACACCTATAAAGTATTCCATTATGGCTGCCGAATATGTTTTCGTAATGAAATATTTTTAAGTACTCTCGCCTGCCGACCCAGGTTTTTTCCGAGGGAGCCACACCCGCTCACTCTCCGAGTAAATTGAGGAAAAATTGGAAGTTTTGGTTCATCGATTCACAAGGGGAGAAATATGAATGTTGAAGCATACATGCCAAGTGAGATGTAGCCGTATACATCGAAAGGGGAGAATAATTAGTGCCACTTCTTTATCGTCCCATTCTAGATATAGAATAGAAAAGAAGCTGATGTGTAAAAACTGAACAATACTTCTGCTGTACATCGTATACATGTGTAGAACCGTGACATATAAATCATAAAGTCGATGTCACTTACTTTCTGGCTGTCTGTCTCTCTTCCTGTTTGTCTGTAGTAGTTGCTTTCATCCTATAATCTTTGAATGCTCTACGCCAACCCTAGCATACGAATTTAGATTAATTTATTATTTAGATACTAGGGGTCATTATAGCCTGGACGAAAAAAACTTCTAGTTTTTGAAAATCGGTTCAATCTACCATTCACCCTTCCAAAGCAAATTAAACAAAATTTCGAGAGGGAGGGATGGGTTTTAAGCAGACAGATATTAATTTTTTATAGATCCCAGTAACTGCTGCACCAGTAATTATGAAATTTGGTTGCTGCCGTGTTTTTGCCTGTGGCTTGGCGACAGAATAATAAGGATACAACAAAGACTATTAGTACTCCTAACTTCAATTCTTCATGCTTTTTGAGCTTCCAATGATTTTGAATTATAGTTGAACACATTTGTTTCGAGGCTCACGTATTTCAAAAGTTATTCAAACCAGAGTTAGAATATCCCAAATGAAATTTCTGAATGCACCTTCTTTGGAATAGCTTTTGTACCGTTTGAGGTATGATGTCACAGTTTTTTAAACAGCATGCACTTGTATTTTTGTATGTGATTTTTATTAAACCGCATGAAATAACGTCAGCTTTCACACAGGTAACAATATTTATTACCAATCAATTGAATCATGGAAATAATAATAATAGTAAAAAGTTTAAAAAAATCATAAGTAATTCAGTGTTAAGAAAAGAATCATGCCCATCATCTTACAATTGCAGATAAAATTCAAAGATCTAGACATCACTTTTTGAGAAGCTGAATAGCTAGCAATTTCCTTATTATTTATAATCTCTGTTCAGTTAAAATGCCGTGATATAACAGCCCCTTTCGAAAAACAGTTTGTTTCTGATTTGATTGCAAATTTGTGTATAGTAATAAGTCTCTAAAAAGTAATACTGGCTTAAGATGTTGTAACTATTCTACTTATATCTAATTTTTAATGAGAAGTACCTCTACCCTTATTCTCAAATTTCGATACCTACAAATAAGTTTGAGCGCTTTTCACCTTTTCAGTTTTTTTACGAAAATTCTGCCACGACTTAAACGAGTTTCGTCCTTGTCACAGTAGTAATCTGAGTTCTGCGGCGCCAAGGAGAACCGGACAGCAGACCGACGGTAATCAATTAAATTGTTTTTCGTAATTTATATGACACAAAACATCAAGAAAACACGATATCTCGTACTCAAAATTTTTCGTAAGGGGAGGTAAAATGAAAAATTAACTTTTGTACTGTCTGAAATTGCGAAACAACAAAAAAAGAAACAACAATATTTCATGCAGATTGTAGATGCTCTTTCTTGGCGAAATTATTCCATCATGTAGATAAAAAGTTGTGCAATTATCACACAGTTTCACATTTTCAAACTTTATTTTATCATCTAATGTAGCTTGGTAAAGACAGCCGAGGAAGTCGAAAAGTTATTTTGTCAATTACGTGTTGTTTTAAATAGCAATCCGTACAGGTATAAGATGATTCAAAAATAAAATATGGTGGATTTATCGAGTCCCCTAAAAAAATTGTTCAACTAGGGTCGCTTAGTACTTTAATCATCTTCCATCGGGCTTCTGGGTATCAACATCAATAATAACATGTCATGGCAAGATGATGTTGCTGGTCCCGCTAGGTCGGCGTCCTAGGAGTTGGAGGTACTCCGTACCCAGCAAATTATACTCTTCGGAACTACTATAAAAGGACAAGATCATATCATCACTGGAGTACGGCCCGCATGTGTAGAAATGCACCCCAAGATACTCCCAAAACGACCTCCACAGTCTGGAACATCAGTCTGGAACCAGCAACACTCGCCAATACAGGAAATACTGGAGGAGTTCATCGGGCGAATTCTCACTAGTTCGAGCTTACAACGCCTCGAAAAACTCGTTCTTTTGGAGAACCTCGGCGTTGTGGAATGAGTTGCCGGGAACTTTTTTCTCCGATGGTTCCAATCTACAGCGTTTTAAGATCAATGTGAATAGACATTTATCATCGTGCAGTTGCTTATGAAGCGCGATAAGCCTGCCTTAGCCTGAAGTTATCTATTAAAAACGCCCAAAAATGCTCATCAGCATTTTGAAACAAATGAGGATTGAACAATTTTAAAAGCTTTTGTCTATCGAATATTTTAATTTGTTATAACCGAAAATGATTGGGCTGTCGAAGAAACATACAAAACCGAAGTTAACTGACGCTAATAACTACCACACTCGTAAGTGAAGTAGACATCAGAAAACATCTAAAAATAGCATTATCTGAAATTATTAAATTTCCGTGATCACAATACATCCCTCACTTAATTGTGCGTAAAAAGTGAAAGAAAATAAAAATGGTAATGATTGACATCAAAAAGCTAAGCCCTTTTCAGCGCGCAGCCCAAAATACCGATCGATCCCCGCCTCTGTAAGGTAGGGTCGCCGAAGGTATGGTTCTGATGTGCGGAACTTTGAGAATGTTCCTCATCTCGCGTCACTAACAAACGTCTTGCTAACTCTTCCCCTTTGGCGGTTCCGGAATGTCTTGTATATGTGCCCTGGGAATGTGTTGATGACATATTTGCCTCATGTCAGGATGCCGACTTCCCCGGACCACCTCATATGCGGAAAACGATTCGTGCAGGACAGCTAGGTGAAATATTAATGGAATATCTTTGTGGTATAATACTCGTCTTCATTCATTATACTTTTCGCTGGCCGAGAATTGTGAGCACATACATTCCAATGAATGATTATTGGCGTTTCAGCTGCCTCGGCAGGCTTTAAAGTACAAAACCCAATGAAAAAAATTATTGACAGAATCATGTTACTGAGAAGACGTGCCAGGATTGATGAACGTCTGCGTCTGCTTCAACACGTAACGGGTACATATAATGTCTGCATTTGGAAATAAGGCTAAATATCAACTGAGAGTAACGCATTTTTAACATCATATGTAGCTGATATTTATCCATTTATCATAATGTCTGCTTTTGCATGTATACGTGCCTTAGATTTGTCTGAAATATTTGTACTACACTGGGAATTTACTATGTTAATAAGTTGGATCTACCGTAAAATTGGTTGCAGAGCCCAAATCTAATAAAAATAAAAACATGAGAAATCATGATATTGTTACCGACGGCCAGTACAGTGAAGAGCGAAAAGACAAGCATCTTATTTAATGTTAGCAGTCAGAGCTGACAGTTCGACGATGATTTAAATATAAATCCAATCTCGTCGTCTTGTGAAACTGTGTATTAATTACACAATCTTTTCATCTTATTTTATCGTTAACTTTAATCAACATCAATACACGAAGAGCAAAAGAGATGCAAAGAACGTCCACCACTTACTGTCAAATAAAAAACTTATGAGTAAAGTAAACTCTTCTGCTCTGTTTTGTATTCACATATTTCTATTTCAAGCATGAGAGTTTGTCGTTGGACCACGAGCCCATGATATTTCCTATAGAATATCCAAGTATGTAGGATCACCAGCGCAAAAGTTAAAAAATTATGATAGAAGTTTTTCAACAAGATTCATATACCTTTCTTCCGGCTTACGACGTAGGAAGTGGAACATTCTTTTCGAGACACTCATATGGTTTGGAAAGTGGCCTAATCTCAACTTCAGATGTTTCAAAAGTTTGTGGTGAATTTTTCGAGCTGTCAAATTTATATATTATTTTAGACGCATCCAAGCCAAGTTCAGCTTTAGATCTATGAGGAGGTTTAGTACAATTTGATCACGGGGACTTTTCAATCAAATTGAATCCACGAGATGACATTACGAGTACTCATTGTAACGTAAAACACTTGGAGAAGCATAACGTGTAACACACAGAAATATGAGTAACTCAACATAAATTGATAATTTTTTGTGTATAAAATCATTCAGATCCTATTTTAATAAATTAATGTTACGTTTAATATTTGGAACATGATTGATATATGTTTCCATATAATAACAAAAATAGAGCACACAAAACGTTACAAACGTCTGTGCAAAAGTGCACTTCATGTGCTTGAATTCAAATACCATGTCTTATGAGGCACCTGTCGAACCAATTCCGGTAAACTTGTGGCCGCATCGGAAAATACTCGAGCTCGAGCTGTATCTAGTTTTGACACTTATGAAAATTAATACTGTACAAAGTTAGAAATATTTCAACATTCACACAATTATCAAAATCCTATCACAATCACATGGATCAATAACGAAACCTTGGCAGATCCTCGTACACAACAATCGAATAAAGATATGAACAGTAGTCGTGTGACTCGAGACTGTAACCTAACACTGACATTTACAAAGGTCATTCGAAGGGATACAAAAGGCAAGAGGCAACTAACCCCTGTACTTCTATATCTTCCTTAAGGGTGACTACTGCAGGATAACTTATACAATGGAATTATTGTAACTAATAAGTCTTGGAAATGGTCTATCCTTTAAATGTCAGGAAGCCGATGTGAAACGGATACTTCGCTTTTCGTTTCCGGTTTGTTGATTTAGTACAGTTCAGGATCACTCCATTTTCAAAAAATCAAATAAAAACTGCAATGAATATCATAATTCAGATGTGATCACTGAAAAAGTGTAGTACACAGCGAGAGGAACAAACTACTCGTTAGCTCATTCCACAACGCTGAGGTTCTCTAAACGAACGACTTTTGGATGAGGGTCGTTCGAGGCATTGGAGGTTCGACCTGGTGAGGATCTGCCCGTTGAGGCATCTCTAGTTTTTTCTGTACTAACAACTGTTGGTGTTATTATGCGAGACAGCTCGAAAGCACTCCAGCGATGGTCGGATCTGAGCCTTGGAAGAATTATTCAAATATCAGTATTCTCTGAATGTATAAGTGATTATATATGTTTCTAATCGATATTATTTATAGAGAAAAATTGACGCGATATCATGCAGTTTTACAAATATTCATGAAACTGTGTATTAATTACACAATCTATTTATCTGCATGATGGAAGAGTTTCACCAAGTAAGAACATCTACAATCTACATGACGCGATGTCATTTTTTTCCGTTTCAGCAATTTCACGATATAATTACACTAAGAATTCGTTTCAACATACTATATTACCGAAAAACTGAAAAAAAATGCTGTGAAGTACATTAGTCTATATTATTATTATTATTATTATTATTATCAATAGACAGTAGGCGGAAAGTCCGATGAAACTGTCACTATAAAGTCACAATTCACAATTACAAAATAATTAAAGATAACTCAGTAGTGAAGTCTGATGAAACTTTCACTATAAAGTCACAATTCACAATTGCAAAATAGTCAAAGATAATTCAGTCAGTAGTGAATAAAGTCACGATTAACTCGAGTAAGGTCTTTGTCCAGTCTGTTCTTAAATGCATTCACTGAGGGGGCATCCACTGTCTCCTGGGAGAGGGCGTTCCACACGTAAACCACTCGGTTACTAAGGAAGTTACGTCTGGCTAGTTTCACACATCTTTCTTTTGCTAGTTTTTTAGTGTGTCCCCGAAGCACTATGTCACCTCCAGTTTTGTAGATGCGCAATTGAACGCCATAGTATCCTGACAAGATTTTGTGTGTCTGGATTAGGTCGCCTCTCTGTCGGCGCTCTCTTAATGTGGACAGGTTCAGTCGTGAACAGCGGATTTCGTAGGGAAGATCTTTCAATTCTCTTGGGATTCGTGTGATACGACGTTGGACACGCTCTAGTAGCTCGATGTCCTTCACGTAGTAAGGGTTCCACGTACTTACTGCGAACTCTAGCAGTGGTCTTATGTATGCTTTGTATATTTTCAAGATTGTAGGGCAGGAGTGATCTATAAATGCTCTTTGGATCAAATATATGAGGGTGTTAGCTTTCTTTACTATTGTCGCGATGTGACTCTCCCATTTAAGGTCTTTTGTGATGATAACTCCAAGGTCTTTTTGATTTTCAACTTCTTTGAGTGGTATGCCGGAAAGGGAGTATTCAGTTGTCGGGTTGTTTGCACCTATGTGCAGTATAGTGCACTTATTGACATTCAGATACATCTTCCATCTATTGGTCCAATCCTCAATGGTACTCAAATCACACTGTAGAGAGTTCGCTTGGGCTATTGGATTACAGTACAGTTTGGTGTCGTCTGCAAAGAAGCATATTTTGCTTTTAATATCATTTACCATGTCGCTGATGTAGACTAGGAACAGCAACGGTCCAAGAACCGAGCCCTGGGGTACTCCACTCCTCACTGCTCTTTCATCCGATAGGGCTCCGTCAATCCTAACTTGGAACCTGCGCTGGGTCAGGAAGTATTCTATCCAGGACAGAAGTGGGCCTCTAACGCCGCAGTGCTCCAGCTTGAGCAGCAATCTGCGAAAGGGGACCTTGTCGAAGGCCTTTTCGAAGTCGAGATAAATGACATCCACTGGTTGACCACTGTCCTGTAAAGCTGTCCAGTCGTTGAGGCAGGAAAGAAGGTTGGTGTCAATCGATCTCTTCGGTAGGAACCCATGTTGACAATCAGGAATTACGCCGTTTTCCAGCAGGAAATCAGTTAGTTCTCTGGAAATTATTTTCTCCATACATTTCGAGAGTGTTGAGGTAAGGCTAATGGGTCTGTAGTTCCCAGATTGGTAGCGGTCACCCTTTTTATGTATTGGTGTAACAACTGCATGAGTCCAAGCATTGGGTGCACGTCCCGAGTCCAGGGCCTTGGTCATCGCTATTGATAGTGGGCCACTCAAAATGTCAACGCACTTTTTTAGGTATACAGGCGGTATGCCATCGGCGCCAGCTGCTGCATTGTTCTTCAAGCTTTGTATAGCATTTTGCACTTTTTGAGGTGTGAATTCGATGGAACTAATGGAATTTACGACGCGGGCCGTGTTGCTCAATACTGGCAGGCTGCCGTCGGGTTCGATGTTGAAAACCTTTGTGAAATGCTCGGCGAAGAGTTCTGAGACATGACTCGGTTGGTGCACCAAATCTCCAGATGAACTTTTTAATGAGATGTAATTGATTCTTGACTGAAGTGATCTTGATACATACGAGAAGAAGTTTTTTCCACTGGCAGTGGCTATTTCACGCTCATACTTTTTTCTGGCTTCGGTTATTAGCTGTTTTACTAGGTTATTCTGTGTCTTATATATCTGATAATGGATCTCGCTTCTGCATCTACTGTAGTTATCCCACAGAGACCGCTTCTTTTTAATAGCCCGAAAGATCTGGTTTGTCATCCAGGGTTTATGTGGGTTGTTTTTTAGTGCTCTAACAGGAATACCCTTTTCAATGCTGTCATTAATAATATGGTAAAACTGGTCGATATCTGGATCAGGAGGAAGGTTATTGAGGAGAAATTCATGCACACCAGTGTAGTCCTGCTGCCAAAATTGCCTTCTTCTTGTAACATGGGTGGCCTTACTGGGAGCGTTGATCTGTGCCGTTGCTGTTAATGATATGTGGTCACTTCTTCCTAAAGGTGGCTTGGCTTCGATGTTGGTAATGAGTTTGGAGTCACTGACCAGTAGCAAGTCTAGTAATGACACTTGGTTGTTTCTGTGCCTTGTAGGGAACGATATTAGTTGTTTTGCATTCATATCCTTGTAGCCGTTTAGGAAGTCGTTGGCCTGTGAGGAGAAAGATGTCAGGCCCAGGGTCGACCAATTAATTTCGGGATAATTAAAATCACCAAAAACGTAATGTATCAGGCGTGAACTAAAAGCGGTGTTTAAGGCGGCTACTAGGATTTTGTTTTCTGCATCGGTTACATAGCCTGGTGGTCTGTATATGCAAGCAATTACAAATTCAACTGAACCTATACTAATGTGAAGCCAAATAGACTCAACGACTGGTGGTAATGTTGCTTTGCACTCCCCCAACTCGTAACTCAGAACGTCTACGGTATTTATTTTTTCCTTGACATAAATACATATTCCACCTCCTCTTTTGCCGACCCTGTCTGCCCTATATAGTTTGTAGTTGTCTATACTAATAAGCGAATCTTGTATCTCCGGCCGCAGCCATGTTTCGCACACCATTATGATAGTCGGTTGTTCACTTATAACAAGTACGCGTAGTTCATCCATCTTGGTCATGAGAGCATCAGCATTGGTATAGTAGAAGGTGGCTTCGATCGTTCTACTATCTCCCCTATCCTTTCTTAGTTTTTTGGTACCTCGTCGCTGTTATTATTAGGTGATCTCATTTTGATCACCCTGGGCATGCCTAAATAATATTTAATTTTTAAATCTCTCTCACCCCTTTGTTCCCTTTCCTTTATTTCAGCTACAAGCTTCCTGACATAGTTACGCTGTGTTTCAGTTAGGTCGTTTTTAAGATACATTTCGTCGCTTTGCGGTATTCTACTTCGGTTTCTCAGCACTTCAATGGCATGATGCTTTGCAGGAAATGCAATTTTTATTGGCCGGCGTTTGTTGGGTTCAGGTTTGCCAACACGGTATATTTTTAATTCTTCTGGTTTTATCCTAGAACCTGTAGCATTTAAAATTTTTTTGACTACCTGTGCATCGTATGTCTTGCGTTCATTGGCGTCCATGCTTTCAGACTCGGTTGCACCAAAAACAAGGACATTACTGGCCCTCTTTTCGCGTTCATGAAGCTCTAATAGCGTGGGTTCAACTGCTTCCTCATTTTTGAAGGGCACAAGCTGCTTTTCAGCCAGTATTTTCTCAGACGTAACGACCTTTTCTTTTAGTTTAGCAATATCATTTCTAAGTTCTGCCGAGTGATTTTTGACATCGGCAACAACTTGTGCGTAGCTAGGCGAATCATTTCTTAAACATGTAGTCTTTAGGTCTGCCACATCTATTTTAATTTGAGCAATCTCAGATTTCAGAGTCGGTAGGTCTGCCACATTCAGTTTAATCTGAGCTATTTCGGATCTTAGAGTCGGTATCTGTTTAATGTCGTCGCAGCATGATTTGCAGAAGAAAAACATGGTTCTGTTTGTTAGCAGGACGGCTCGAACTTCTGTAGAGGTCATTTTGGAGCAATTTCTACATATCATTTTTTTGCAAATATCACACGGACATCCAAACACTTCATCCTCCTTGCACTTTTCCTTAAGAGAGCAAATAGCCTCGCAAACAGCACACTCAGGCCGCATTTTTACGTTCACACCGTTTTCACCGGAACTTTAGGAATTCGCACTACAACCGGCAACCACGCACGGAGCCGCCGTTCCCGTACAAAGAATCGACCTTTGGCCAGCGAAAACCGAACGCTTGGGAATTTATGGAATTTCCAAAATTTTCAGCTCTCAAGATGAACAAAGTTATTCAATAAACAGATATTAAGTCCCCGAATAGGTTAATCACAGTTTTCACAATTTTTATCAAGACAAACTTCGTTAAAAACAGTAATATTCAACGTCGAATAATGTAAACAAACAAACACGTTCAGATTCTCTTATTTGACTTAATAATATACTTCTTCAAATTCTATATAAATCTCAAACTCAAGTTCTTTTGAATGGTGTTACATTAGCTGATAGAAGTGACAAATGTGGACAATACTAAAAACAAAACGTTAATAGTGTACTGAATATATCGGGCAATGCGTGTCATTTATGAACCATAAACAATTATAAATACCGTTAAAAGGAATATCACGTTCATTTAATTCCGTTTTTAAAATAACAATAACATATAAAGTGGGATTTTTCTGCATGCGAACCCTGTGTAGGTATTTATATGTGTGTGAAAAAGCCGAGCAGAAAAAATAGATCATTTACTACGCATAATGAGTCAGCTAATGCCTTTATAGTTTCCACATCGACATTAAAACATGAAAACTTGCTGTTATTAATTCACTTAGTGGTTAAAAACATGAGAGAATATGATTGTTATCAAGATAAATACGAAATAATTAATTTTCTGCTTTGCTCTTGATTAGGTAGCTGTGAAAATAACGGAACTAGGATATTTTCTGTTATTAGCAACATGACTATACGAGTGAATATCATTGTGAATGTTAAATAATATCTACGAATAACCATAGCTCAAAGCTATAGTTTGAAGCAATCTGGAACGTATCAAGTTTGTAAAACTGTGCGTGCTGTAGCAGTGGTTTCAATTAGGTAGACTAACCAAGGCTCCACACATCATTGTGGGCAAATATGAGCATTACTTTAAGCTGTACAATAACCAAGAAATTGAGACAGTAGAAATTGATGCTTTGTAGTAGTAGTAATGGAGAGGCAAAGCCTGGCAAGTAGGCCACTTTTGGCACTTTATGCAGACCCCGAGAACCATCACTAAAACTAGGGCAGACATGGTAGTTCCTTAATGTCCGACCATTCCGCCGAGTAGGTCTCTTCCCTATCAAAACCTGTTGTACCGAACACCTCAGCTCTAAGGCTTCTGTATAGGGCACGCTCGCCCAGGAAGTGGAGCGAGATTTCGTCCTCCTTCCAGCACTTCTGACAGATTGGGTCTCATTCGACTCCTATGAGTGACAGGTGCCTGCTTTGTGAGGGTCCCTACTAACCAGAGGAGTGAATCCCTCCTTCTGTTCAATAGCCATAGCTCCCTACGTTTGTTGGGGCCTGCTATGAACCTCTTGGACTGTCTGCAGTCATCTGACTCCAACCATGCTTTCTCCAGTTCGTTATATGCCCAATCATCTAGGGCATTATTAACCTGGTCTCTGCTCATACCAAGCAAGGGTTCAGGGCCAATGCATGTGCCCCTTGCTCCCATCCTCGCCAAGCAATCTGCTTTCTCATTACTTGACACCACACTATGAGATGTTTAATATTCTAGCAGTTTTTGAGATGCTTACAAATGTTTGAGCACATCCCAAAGCGATTGTTAGGTAAAAATTAATTTTCAGATAATGACTGAGCAACTGAAAAATTCTAACCTCTTGCCCTCTTAATCTGCTCGAAAATGAATGATTTCATGAATGCAACAACATCAGATATTGTTATTTTTTCTGTGTGCATCTCAGAAAAAAAATTATTCAAGTTTGTCGGTCTGTCAATCTGTGGGTTTTTAAGATAAAACATATCTGTCCAGGCGTAATATTGGCATTCATTTTATTTATTTATGTAATTCGGACTGTCGGCGTCTCCGTCACTTGTCACCACATGACTTTAGCACATAATGCATCGATTTTTATGATCCTTGCGAAGCAACGTAGTTACAAGCAAAAAAACACAAAAATATCAAAATATCTCCAAACATCCAGTCCACGATTACATTTGGTCGTAGTAAAATATTATCGAGTAAAAACATGATTATAAATAATATTTGTGGAACTGTGTACTAATTACACATTTTTTTTTATTTGAACGTTGAAAGAATTTAAATTATTGACATTTAAATTTAATTTTTCTCAATATAATCCATTTCAATTTTGTATTTGCTAAAAACCTGCCGAGGCAGCCGAAATGTAGGTAGAGTTTGTTTAGTGAGCCTGTGTTGCTTTAATTATCGGCCAGCCAAAAGACGATGAATCAGAGACAACCAGTGCATAAACTTCAGAAGTTACATTCACGGTTAAATCTTTTAGAGTAAAATTAAGGAGTTTATTTGATTTTAAATTCGGTGCCGAATAAAAATGAACCTGGATTGGAGCAGTTCCTGTCTATTTCATCTGTTACATACCATTGATCACAAAAATTTTACATTCAACTGCTACGTAATAAATGCGAATATATTATTTACTATCCAAAAATTTTTCAAGCAACTATAATGCGCTACTGTTTACGATAGCTGTGCAAACTTATAAAAGTGATTCAAATAAAGGAAAGTTTAAGTTAAAGAAATAAAAAAAGCTTGTTTGTTCATACACCGTTTGTTTATTTTTCCATTACGTTTGTAAACGTTACTTTATATTGCGTTGTGCAATAAACAAGGACGTGACGTTCCCAAATTTAATATTAATTTCGTCAATATAATTTTAATTGTCCAGTAATTATTGCTTCTGGCGAAACAGATTATTATACATAAAATCGTGTAGTATGATTCCTATTAATCAATCCATGAGGGTATACTTGATCCGTCTTTTGAATTATAGCTTATCTATGGAAGATTTTTACTATAAACTTTCGTAATCATAATATCGTAGAGTTCGTAGAGTTTAAGTCATGCCTCATTCCTATCGGTCTTTATGTACTGAGCTAATTTTTCCATGCCAATAGGACATGAATCAATATCGTGAACAATTTTTAATCTCAGATATTGTTTTTTTTAAGGTTCACGACATACATCACGAAAAACAAGGCCCCTTTATAGCTCAGAAAGTACCATTCGGATTTTGATGTCACATTGACTCTAAGTTACTGCTATAGGAAAGGATGAAGAAGGGGTTAAATGTAAGAGTAGCTGTTCAGCTAAATTTCGCCCCAATAAAGATATCATTATTATTATTATTATTATTATTATTATTATTATTATTATTATTATTATTATTATTATTATTATTATTATTATTATTATTATTATTATTATTATTATTATTATTATTATTATTATTAATATTATTATGATTATTATTATTATTAAAAAAGCAGTAGTTTTTAAAATTAGGTGCAGTGTCGGAGACCAAAATAGAATTGTGAGGGTGAAATAGTAGGCCATCGAGAAAGAGGTGGTAACAGTTGTTTTGGCATTCCTACAAGATGGTCTGATATCTATCAGCTTGTGACTCCGGTTATTCTCCATACTTGTTAGACCTAGAAAACTGTTCCTGAATTTGCTTTCAAAATGAAGAAATAAATTTTCATTCCTGATAGCAGTGGACTCTGACGATACATCCGATTTATAAGTATAGTATGTGGATTCGTTCAAACGAACATGTTTTGCCAATCTCACTACAAGAGTCGATGAGGAAGTAGTATAACTATTCCACACAATTATCAAGTATGGAAGCACAATTCTTTCGTTAGAATATCTGGTAGCTTTAGTTCTCATCGTAACCGTATAGACAGGTACTATGGAGAGCATATAGGAAGGCAGCTTCCATTCCTTTTAGTCCATTACTGGTAGAGCTGTATTGACCCAGTCAGGTTGATTGATTCAAAATGCGCATACGATTTCGTAGCAGTAAAATAAGGCAAATAAATAGGGTTTCTTTTTTCCTCGTGTATGATTGCAAGATGCAAAATATGCGCATAGCCAGAACAGATCGACGGCTAAGGCGTAATTTTTAAGGATCGTCCATTAAATACGTGAGGTTTTTAGTACACTTTTTCACACTTCTCTCTCTCTCACATGTGATGAGGTTTTAAGCTAATCCACTCCCTATTTAACATCACGTGTATTTGAAAAGAAATAAAAGCCTACATATATTTTAAAGGTGCGATGTGGCGTATATATATTATGTATATAATAATATATGTATTATTATTAAATTCCGTTTTCTTCCATGAAATAATCTGTCTGCTGCTATGAAAAGGTGTTACACATGACATGCTCATATCATGAATTCCGCCTTATGGTATCTTCACTAAACATGATTTTCTGCGCTCATTTAACGTGGCTAATACGGTCGTCAAATTTGTCAGTAGCATACGGCTACGATTTAATAAATATCGATAATGTCGATTGCGGGTTACTTCACGTGATGTCATATGGCAGCTTACGCAAGGCATTCGCGGGCATGCTTGCACGAAAATATACGCATGATCTATAACAACAAACCCCACCGAGATGAATCATGTGATCTGAAGTACCCACTCCTCACTTCACATGATTAAAGTACGCACTTTTTACAGTATTAAAATTATTTCTAACAATTTACACGTCAGATTTACCTTACTGCTTACTTCGCGTGATGTTAAGGAAATTCTGAGAGCACCTTTAGTTTCTAGTAGATCACTGAATTGCGGGCGGATGATGTATAAGCGCTGCTGTACTGCTGAACTCCCGGAAACATAAAATAATTATGTTTTTTGTATACTTTTCCTGTACCAGACGCTCCTTGACCTTCTAAAGCATCTTTTGATATCCAACCTTTATAATATGGTCAGCTGTCACTGTGAAAAAAATGTGCGAGAACGAACACTGTCCAGTTTTTTCCTCCTTGGGCAACCCCAAGAGGTTGGATACGAAAAGATGCTTTAGAGGTCAAATAGCGTCTGGTACAGGAAAAGTACACAAAATTACATAATTATTTTATGTCTCCGGGAGTTCAACGCCAACGCGAATTGACCGAAATATGGCATACCTACTCGACTCCGCCTATCTTCTACTACCATCATGTGTTGTGGAACAAAAACCACAGCTCACGTGATTTCCTTTCTAGTGTGACCTGAATATAAGCCCATTACATCACAGGCGCGTTTATAGATTTAGCCGGAATTAATGATTTTATTCACGAAATTGACAAAATTAATCGTATCTGGCCGTGATATCGCATAATAACTCCATTCAATCAATCACTACAAATGCCCGAGCGTTCCACCTGAATATATCGACATATAATTCCATTTTGTGTTGTATCATTGTTATTATTATGTGCTCTGTAATTATTTTGATATACCCATAAAGCCTGGGGGAAATGAAAATGATTGTATAAAATACGGTTATCCGTTTACAACACAACATTGATGCTATTCAATTGTTAACGCCATTTATTGACAATGGATGTGTTCTATGTTATATTCCTATTTGAAATTTATCCATATCATATAGTCGCAAGCGCAAAAGCGCCATTTAGCTTAGTTAGCTTATATTATCTATGAAATATTGACCCCGCTAATACTCGGTACTTGTTGGATACGTATTCTTGTTCACACATCTACGTTGAAAACACAAAGATGTGACAAGCTTTTATATAATAAAAATTGTGTAATGACGTTATAAGTTGATTGTAAAAGTTTTAAAGGAACATTTTATTTTATTCTTTATAGCGCATTTGAATGAAAGCTTGTTTTTAAAAAAAGTTTTTTAGATTATTTGCCTTTCTGAGTGATAGAGGGGACAATCATCATCGGACAGAATACAAACAAACGGAAAGGAATGCCATGGTTTTTTAATTTTTTCTGAAATCGATAGTTCCTCACTAGTTGGCGTGGGAAATAATAAGTGTTTCTTGCTATTCAAGAAAAATGTTCATGACTTCGTACACTAAACGGTGACCAGTACAAACGAGGTGTTGAAAAAGTGCAATTAAAAATTGTGTTTGGTATATCGAAGCATTCCTTTCTTGTTTACCAGACTACCATACAATTTCATTGAATATATTCCAACTTCACGTTCGCGCTGTCTACATGATTTTCGAGGAGTGCATTGTGCTGCGAATATATAACTGTAATTAATAACTGGCGGTAAAAGGTTCCATCAACTCCGCAATTCTTTGATTAATTAAAAAAGGATTGAGTATAAAGGGACCCTGCTTTCAAAATGGAATACGGAACATAGGCGTGAGTACTTGTGTTTTCGAAGGGCCGTCCTGATAACAATTGTCTCAACTCTTAGTGAGAATAAGTAACAACCAACTAGTAATTGTGGTAGCAAGAATAAAATACATCCTATGATAAATACCTGCATTATAAGGCGTGAACTTCCTTATGCTTACGATGAATTTTAAAGTAATATTGGCAATAACATGCTATGTGCAAAGGTACTAGAATAAGTACGACGAACCAGCGTCCTACTACATGAAAAGTATGGTTCAATAATTAGAAGGATATTAACTTGAAAGTTCTACTATAAGAAAGTTTATGTTCCATGATGATTTCTTGGCATTTTGAAACCAGTTGCTGCAGGATCGGGATTTGGTAAACGAAATAAAGGTAAATCGATTTTTACTTTTATACTTTAAAATAATACTTGTAAAGTGCAGACATTGTGAGAACATTGTCTTTTTAATTTTGATAGCGACCCTGGATTCAATAAGTGCAATTCAATAAGTTGGGCTTAGACTGAAAATCCCATCAATAAAAACAATGAAGGTGGTTCCTTATCAAGAGCGATTCCATTTTTTTTGGTACTATGTTAAGAAGCAGATCATTCTATGCTTCTGATGAGGTACCCCGGTTCACGTATTGTAACTCTACTCAGTATGAGGCTAATCAAGATACACCTCAGGTATTATGAAACAGATATATGAAGCCAATACTGGAATTGAACCATTATAGCAGAATTGCAGTTGTGATGAAGATCAATGATTACCCTTGACGTTTATGTCATTCAATCTTTTATTTATATGACTAGGCGTCAAAGCTTCAAAATATTTATAATTATAGTACACGCGCTAAATTACATTAATTTATGACTAACAAAAGATTGGAACCATGCAAAAATGTAATCAACTTGAACATAGATATTGGAATTATAATTTAAACATATTCTAAAAACTTTTAAATAATCCTGAAATATCATATAATTGTATTATCCGGTATGTATCTATGTATATATTATTATTAATTAAGAGCACAAAAATACGCTTCTACTGGAACAGTAATGATCCCTCGTTAGAAAAATAAAAAATGACTTTCTTTCGAATAAATGCTAAAATCAGAAAATCCGGCGCCATTGATGCGAATTCCACGCTTTTAGAGGCGTCAATGCAAACAAAGAATATTTAGGTTAAGGCTGATTAGAATTGAATCGATTACAATGGAAGCTACGTTGGTAGGCAGGTTCAAAATACACGAATATTTGTTTCCAATCGCGTTGAAATTATCAGTTACGCCTAATCATGTGTGAAACCAGTGACGCAAAAAATATTTGAGATATGTTTGGCATTCGAAATATTTCGCATAATGTTCACTATTTCATATACTGATATTCATTCCTAATCAATATTTTCTGGTAAGAAATTAACACCCATCTAAACAAATTTTGTATCATTCTCATTAAGTAAATAATTTTTGTAAGTAACAAATTCTATTTGAATACAGTTTTTCTCTTTCAGTGCTTCATCAAAGTTGAACCTTGCGGCTCAGATAATATTTAATGAATATTCGCTATTGGGCATTGGATTAAATTGTTCTCAGTCTATTTCACGGAATAGCAATATTGTGTGCATATGATCATATGCTCATAAATGCAAACATCTATTAGTGGTACTCGTGTTCAGTAATAATCAAAAATATGCTCTACACTCACCTCTAGTTTTCTGCTCATCCATAAGTTGTCTCTCAATGCCTTCCTTCTCGTCTCGCTCTCGCAGGAGATCCATCTTCAGTTCAGCTGAAAAATAGAGCACCTTTAGAAATGTGCTACGAAGATTAACTTCGGTGCTTGGTAACAGTCCCTCAAGTTTTAGGATAAGTTGTGTCTACATCTATACAGTATATACGTATTTTATCCTTTAGAGAAACGTTTTAGGTTATAAGGAAATGACATTACGTTGGAAAATTGAATATATATTCAGTCTTCAGCTTCTGAGGTGAATAATGCAGAGATAACGGTACATCACAAAAAGTCGTTACGAAGAACAATAGCATCCGCTGTTAGGCAGAGTCCAAGTTGTTACGACCTTGACTTCGTGTAATGGTGCCAATGAGCAGCGCCACTCTGCGCGACACTTTGAGATAAAGTATAGTATTTTGAAATTTGTCGTTAAATGTAGTATCTAGCATATCTCAACCATATTCGTCGGAGTGTCCTCAACATATTTTATTCTTTGAATATATTTTACTACTCAATGTATTATATAAGGGTATGTATCTAGACCGAAAGATCAGTTGTTTCACATTGAAGAGGAGTCAGATATTGGCAAGATCTGTAATATCGTTTATAGTATAGGTCAAACACTTACAGCTAACAGAGAAATGAATAGAGTAAGTGCACTCCTTATTGCAACAAAATACATGATATGAATTATACGGAGAAATTCGTGATCAGAAAATATTAGAAAAAACCTTAGTGCGGAATAAATAGTAAATTAACAAACTAATCTTTTGAAATAAATTTCCATCGACAGACTATCACAAGTTTCTATATACTACGAAGTATATCTCAATATCTTAAGTCATTTTTGAAGTATGCTAGTGACACTTTGACAGAGGCGAATGAGGTTTTCTAGAAGTTTCCGCAATCCTAGTAAAAATCCTATCACCAAAAATTTATATACCTTCCTCAAATACACAGACAAGGGTTTACAATAGAGCATTATTTGAACAATATAGGTACAACGAAATATTTGAGGACTTTAGTTTTATATTTATAACAGGCCTTAGTGACATGGTTAACAAGTAACCTGGTTAACACTCACCTGCAAGTGCCACGCACAATGGCGCTGCCAATTGGCAACCTACAGGTCCTTGGACTGCCATACTGGGTTACGTATATCCCACCCAACTGCTCTCTACAGTTAGAGCGCCAGGCTATACTGACGATTCTAGGCTAAATACGAAACATCCATTTCTGTAGCAGGTATAATGCATAGTGGAGAGCATTTAGTAACCTAGTCATTATACTATGCCATAAATGTGAGACATTTATCCATGAAAGTTGGCGTAGTAATTACACAACTTTATCTAAGCTATAACAGAACTTTCGGACTTCAACACAACATTGTTTTAGTTCATAACGTTGCAAATGTAGAAAGCCTATCACGTATCGTATTGTATTATCACCACCTGGAGACACATTCTCAGGCAGCACATCCTAGAATGCTTCTTTTAGAAAACGAATTTTGGAAGAGGCTTGACGAAGGTGTTACTCTTATGGATACGCTCGCTTGCTAGGTCTCTCTAGTTCTCGTTGTATTGATGACTGTTTTCTTGTCCGAGACATCTCGCTGCGTAGCATGGGTCAAATCAACCACCTTTCTTCAATGTTTCAGATTGTGTTAAAAGTAAGGCGCAATAACTAGAAGTATTAATTTTTACTGGATTGTGTCCATAAATTTCAGGGAGTGCTTTACAGCACACTGCCATACAAGCATACGAGCAATAGTTGAGAGATGGTCTGATCTGAGCTTTTTAGAGTATGAGTAACTGTTTCGTTGGATGCAACTTCTTCTAGCAGAAGAAGACGCTCAGTTCCTGGGACGCCAACCCAGCAAGGCCTGCAGCATGTCAGGACGTGCTCCGGTCGATTTTAATCCCAGAAGCTTGATTGAAGATGACTCGAGTATTGGGTGTTTCTCCATCTCCATGGTTGTGGCTGACAGACCAGCGAGTCATTTACTTGTGTAGAAACTTCTGTACGTTGAAATGAACTCTACATGTGTAGGTCCCGATTGGATAAATCTCCCAATGTCGTCATTGCCCTGAAAAACATGTCACACCCCTCGATTCTTCTCTCCATTTCTCTCTATTCTAATCGCATGTACCCTCAAATCCGCGCTCACACCGCGAGACATTCGCGTTATGGGCCAGGCGTGAGTGCGTAGCCCTCCTCATGGAAAGCGCACAATAAGTCTGCCAGCCAATTTGCATATGTAACTATGTGTACGTTTCATATACACATGTTTATCCTCCACAGCCACCTCGAGAAATTTTATGTCTTCGTGTTGTTCCGACTTACTTATTACAATGGAGAATTTGTTTTATGCGGCGCATCGTATAAATGCGGGCACGGGGATGAAATTGCGAGATGGAAGGGGACGGTTCGGAATATTGCGGGATACAACACTGTTATATTTTGTGATTACAATGATGCGCCAAGCGATCTTAATGCAGATGGGATTTGACGGGTATTTGGAGGTGTTTTAGGGGACCAAGCCGATTCATATACATATATAGGATTCCCAGATGGAACGAGGTAGTAGACAAAGCAAGGATGAAATTATATCCGAAATCAGAAACGAAGATTATAGAGAAAACTGCTAGGTGTGATAAAAACACAAACTAATTTTTGACGCCCACGACACTCGAACCCATGTCTCCAGCATTCTGTGCTGACGTCATAGCCAATCGATCACCACACTGCAGTGGCGAAATGATCTAAGGTGCCTCGTAAAGTAGGTTCTCGTGCATGCTATTATTTCTGTATGTTTATCTCATTCTGAATTGAGCACGATATAGAGAACACACCATACAGATTACCAATTATCTGGCAACTGAAGCAAGCATATGTGTTTCCGTTGTACAATGTTGCGTAGCCAAAGGGCTACGGCGTCAGCACAGCATACTGGGGACGCGGGTTTGAGTCCCGTCTACACAAAAAAAATAGTTCAAAATTGGGTTTTGAACCTCCTTTTCCTGTATTTATACAAAGAAGGGCTTCAGACTATGTTCCAGAATTGCTTGAGTTTTTGAAATGTAATACACGAACATATGGTCACCCCATATTTTGCTTACCTCTTAATTTATTTTTTTTTATTTTTTTGCTTTATTATTTACATAGAACCTATGCTGAATATTAGGTCAACGATAACAGGTCCATGTAAACCTTCCACTATACTTTACCTTACCTTTACCTTATTACCAACATCGATGTTTCGCATTTAAACCTAGACTCTCGTCAGTGCAGTTTGTTGGCCTACAGTAGAGAGCAAATACTTTGTGCATTATCATGTGAGGGTTCGATAGCAACAGATGCCAAAGGTAACTGACGAAACACATCATATGGCACTGACACCTTGGACGGCCGAAATTGGTGATTGATGGTACTTACGGCAACTATTATCAGATGGAATTTGGGAATGAAAAGCAATAATGAGTCAAACTTCTGAAACTACTGTACTGTCACCGGTCCTTGATACGTGTGCAAGATTTAAAATCAATCTGACGTTCTGAAGTGCAAATAGCGTTCGAAGATTAGGTTACAAACATACATACATACATTTGAATTTTATCGAAAGCATGTTAAAAATCAACTACTTCTATACCGAAATCTGCGTGTTGCTTTTGTGGTGGACATTGCTTAAGCTAGTCAGTAAAAGCGTGTATGATTGTTATTAATGTGAATGTATTAATTAGCTGGTGTGGATGGCTGAGGTGGCAGAGGAACTTGATAGGTCGCACAAGTGTACAAGAAGCAAGCAGGAGGCTTGCCATCGCATAAGGTCCCTATATGGGTCCCGGCCATTATATGTAAATGTGACGTCCGCTAATGAGCCGCTGAGTCGCATCGGCTATGCCGCCAGTCCGGACCTAAGAGATACGAATCCGCAGGAAAAGCCGCACTGCGAGCAGTATAGTGCGGCGTCCTGGCTCTTGCTTCCCGTCCGATGTGGTACAGTAGAAGACAGTGTAGGACTGATCTATTTTTATTATTATTTTACCATTTTCGGTTTATTGATACTCCTGCATAAACTAACAGGGTCCCTACAATATAAGAGATATCCAGATTACTATATTTTCCACTGAGAGAAATCAATGAATATCTTAATTTTCGTTACGGCTAGGCAGCCTTTTTCACATTGACATTTATGACTGCTTCCAGAGTAACACTTTGTTTTAGAACAAGACCATAGGAGGAACTGTTATGAGAGGATAGAATAAATTTGACATTGATGATAGATCCAAAATAGGAAACATGTAACATGTGCCTGGCTTATTAGATAAAACGGAACATACAGCAGTTCAATTCCAAGGCAGCAACTTGGTATCCAAGAAAAAACCATGAGGAATCCTGGAGAAAAAGGTATGGTCTATCTACAGGTCTTTTCTTGTTATAGATAACCTCACGCAAAGGTAGGAAGGCTATCACGCTACATAAGTGCTACGAGAGGATACATGCGTGAACCTGGTGAGGATGCACCCACTGAGCTCATCCAGTGTTTGTTCGAACATCTACCATCTAATATCTATAGAATAGAGATAGATCAGCCATCCTCATTCGATGGTCTAGACTGTGGAGGTCCGTTATGAGGTTATGTGCATCCACTAGACGTATTGTACGCTTCTGGATTCTATGCAAAAGCTTTAGGGAGTGCTCAGGAGCTATTCTCACACATGCGAGCATTAATCCAGTCATCAGATCCAATCTGCACCTTGGTTAGTTATGTTGCGGAAAATATAATTCCTAGTACGGAAGATAACCCCAATAATTCACGATGCAATCCTAGCGAGACTGGCAACATGATCGTGTCATTACATGTTATTGTTGATGTTGATTCCTACAATTTTCTCAATGTGCTCTTTAATCTGAACATTAGTCTGCTCCTACTGAAGGAAGGCCTCTCGGGATGGAAGTGGTTTTTCCATGCAGGAAATAAGGGCGCTGTTATTGCCAAGCTAGAGATCATTTCCGACATTTTGAAGAAGAAAGCAGTGAGAAGAGCGTTGGAAGAAGAACAGAGCTCAGAGGAACACTCCTACTAATGGTGAACATGATCCCTGAGAAAACTATCAAACCATAAGCACACAGCCGGTGACAGCTCATTGGTAGCAAGCTCAGATCAGAAGTCTCTCATGCCAAACCCTATCAGAAGCTTTCGATATATCTAGTGCGACGACTCGAGACCATCATGAGGCTCAATGGTTATTCTCCACATATGTGTAACGTAGGCTGGAAGATCTTTCTTTAGAGAAACCAAATTGCCGATCACTGATGATATTACTTTGTCCAGGTACTTTAGAAGCTGCACGTCAATGACAGTCTCCATAGCCTTGGACAAGATGCAGAGCAGATACACAGGTCTATAGTTGCTGCTCGACCGATCTTCTATCCAGTAGAGAATACTGGCAGAAAAGTTTAAATAATTTGCAAAAGACTGGGGTGTTTAGCGCAGCGAGCTTTTCAGGACGAGTACTGGTAATATTAGACAGTCTATTTTGAGATCTACGTTTTCAATTTTTCGTCTTTTTTGGTACAGGAGGGATTACTAAGATAAAATAATCATAGTTCCTATTACAGTAAGTTTTAAGGAAAGGCGTGAAATGTTTTGAAAAAACATTTTCTTCAATTCTTCATGTCTGGTTCAAGAATATAAAATCAACCCCTGGTCGACCAGATTACGTGATATTTCGACATTATCATCAGAGAAATCCGTCCCTGTGGGCAAACCGAGCGTCCTTATCGTGGCTAGATATCGCGCTCCCAGCAGCAGTTGCGCCGTGCCAGCGAGGACAACATCGAACACCGCCTTACAACTTCATTAAAATTATTCGCAATTATTTACGAAGAGATGCAACACAATACCGAAACGTCGTGGCCATTGCTGCTGCTCTGCATTGCTATCGCGGTTGAGATACGTGAGAAGATAGCAGTGAAATGGGATGAGATTATTCCGATTCCAATCGAAAAACGTCCAGACCCAATGTCATGGAGTTGCTACCTTTCTGTATGAGCAATAGAAATTGAGTCAAGTTAATTGACTTAGTACTTACTACGTATTCGCTTTTTGACGCGCTTTTTATCAGCTTGAGCAGTATGTATGTGATTCTCACGGGCAACTGCAGGGTCAAGAGATGCTTATGCCTCTATAACTACTACTATCTGCTACTTGACATGTATGTATCTATGTAACAGAATCTTTACGAAATTTTACTGACATTGGAATGATTTGAAAATTTGCACACGTATAAAAGCCGACGACAATAAAGGTACAATATTTTGAAAACATTTTTGGAATTCATTATTTTGGTAGAAACTGTATTCTAAATTATCAGATTGAGTGATTTTAAATAAAATTTGATTTTGTTCCAAGCAAATCCAATATCGACTGGGTTGTCAACAGTTTGCAGAACAAAAAATCTTGTCTTCTGTTCACTATTTCATTTGAGTTTGGTCCAAGACTAAACATAATTTATAAACCGCACTGAAAATTTAAAAATAATTTTGTATTACAAATATTTTGAAAAACTAACTCAATGTAATGAAATTATTTTTAATAAGTTTAAAATAAAAATATAGTGATCGAGAACCAAAATAATCTATTCTATTGTAAAGTAATCTTTGGTACCAGCTGGTATGAATATTTCATAAGTAGCTATTTATAAAAGTTACGGATTACAGTAAATTATTTTCGTCAAAGATTTGTATGAAAGTTTCAAAATAACAGATAGTAAAACAACTTGTGACATTATGATCTTGTTTTAAGGGCTAGTTGATTGAATTTTAGATTCTTTACCCTTTTTTCTCTTTGAGACACATTTTTTCGCTGCAGCTGAAATGATGTATTCTCTTACATTAATTATAATAATAATAATAATAACGATAATAATATAACAAAATTACAGAAAGGCATGGAAAAATAGAATAACTTGTATTTTAAATCATGTAGGTTATATATGCTCATATCCAGTGAAATTCTTCCATCAATAAGGTAAAATTGTGCAATAAGGTTTCACAAATGAAATTCGAATTTTAGTGACGCATTCCGCTTTCTGACGATGCCCTGAAATTCAAAATTTATCACTATTCATAATTAACTTGTGATACCTCATATATAAATGACACAGTTTTATTTTAATGGTATAATTTAGATATCAATACATAAGAAGCCGTCGAAAATACCAAATTTTGAAAAATATGGATTATGCTTAAAATGTTCTCCACTATTTATTTTTCCTAATGAGAAAAATCATTTTTCAATCATAGCAACCAACAGGAAAGAGACAGGTACGGTACTCCCAAAAGCAACTTGCGATATTATATTCATTATTCTTTCAATTCTCCAAGACGTCGAAGAGATTGAAGACATTGGTGTCATTAACCTTAAGGTGCTTTTTTGAATCAATGAACTTCCGACGTATATAAACATCATACATATCTACTTTGCATATATAAAATTTTCTTATATTACAAAATCAATCATCTTTATCATCCACCATTCAGCAATGGAAAGAAAATAGGGAGGACAAAGACAAACAAGTGTCAGGATAAAGTGGATTATACGAGCATTTTTCTTAACAGTCAGAAAATAATATTTTTCTTTCATCGACTCCGCGAATTTCCTTTCTGGAATAGATTCCTGTAAAAGCTCAGTCCGTATTATTCGTTTGGAAGAAACCCAATTTGAATAAGGATCCAGGGACGGACTTTATTTACTGAGACATATAAGAATAAGAGTTATCTCAATATGATTAATGGTGAGTAATATGAACTTTTGATTATACCTAACCTCGAAATACATTTAGATCAATTGCTAAAACTGCTCAATAGGTTTTTGCAATCGTAACTGTAAATAACCTACCACGCATTCAGCGTTTCTTCAACGTTGTTGCTGCTTCCTCAATTAATTGTTGGAAATGACATCTAATATAATCTACAGCTTCTCAAAAGACAGCAGTCTTGTATCCTGCATGAAATCAGACAAACCATTCCCATATCGTGAGATACCACATTGGCGTCAGTATCATATGTCATCCAGATCAATGAAGACACCGAAAACATTTTTGAATCGAGACCTGCCAACCTCAGTTCAAAACGTGAAGGTATCCTGGCAACTACACTGAGGCATAAGGGGCACTCTGGTCTGTAAGCAGATAAAGGAATGCCCATTGCTTATGTCATATTCTCATATTCCTGCTGAACCGACCATGTTACTAGCCTTGCTAGTTCGGCGTCCCAGAAACGAAATTCTTTTCCACTACAGAAAGCAGCACTACTACACAAGGCCCAGGTCAGACCCTCAATGGTTCTTGCATGTGTGAGAATACACTCTGAGGCACTCCTTGAAGCTTATGGACTTAATATAGATAACACATAAAATAAATAAAAGCCATAGATACGTATAGAGAACGCGCCTGATATTAAAAAGGACCTTCTCAGTCTGAAACGTCGATGAAAAGTGCTGATCTGTAGATTCTGCTATGCTAAATATTTGGCCTAGCTGTCTCGGAAAATTGCATCGAGTACTCAAACGAGGTTCTGCTTCTTCCAATAGCCATTGTTTTGTAAAACCTCAGTGTTGAAAAGCGAGCTGCTGGGAGTTTCATGTTCAATGCAACTAGACATCTGTTTTCCCATAAAGTTTAAAGATGGGAACTTCTGTTTGGTGGTCCATTAGCAGTGTCGGACTTTGGTAGAAAGTTTCATTTTGTAGAACATACCTATATTCATTATACTACGAGAAATCGCTTTGAATCCAATTGCTGACACTTTTCGTACCATAAATAACATAAACAATCCAGATTTAGTATTGTAACAAATCATGAAAGAATACTCTTCTACATAGTCATATATCCTACATCCTATAAATACATTGGTGTCCTCAAATGCTTGGAGGTTTACGGAATTTCACTTCACTTGAAGCCATTGATATATATTAACGACACACTTGACATAATTATTATTATGATTAAATTATGTGTATCATCTCATCATCATTCAACTCTTTGCTCCAATTTATTTCCTGTTCGAAACCTAAGTACAAGTTTGATCACTTTTTTGGGTACCACTTGCTTACTTTGATTTTTATTTCTCCCACAATCGTATTTTAGAAGCAATAAACATTGTAGATTGTAGATTCTGTTAATTGATGAAACTTTTCATACATTCAGTTAAAACTTATGTATCATTATTATCATCAAGATGATTTTGACACGGAACTGGAAAAGGCAGCTTCATCTGTGAATCTTTATATTTAAATAATATAAATTTTTTATCTTAATAAATATTACATTATTATAACTATCAAAAACCTGATATGCTGAGGCCGGTCCTGTATTTTCCCGTTCGTTGGGTATACCTGGGTGAGTTTCATTTTAATGGAATAATCATTTGTGCAAATATTTGAATGTTTTTTGATATTGAAATGTAAAGCTCATTCCTTAGTTCAAGAGAACGAACGCCCTGCTCAGCACTGTGTGTATACAAGGAGGCATTCATGGAAATTTAATCAAAAAATTATAAAACACACCGGCGGCAACCGGCACAGCAGTTTCCTACAATTCCGCCGACGTCTTTGCTTCTTGTGATCGATGAGGTGGGTTTTGAGGAATAACAACACGGAACGTTTAAAATTCAACGCTCAATTGGATTAGCTTTTTTATGGGGGAGATGGTGGCTGCGGCAGAGTCAGATATTTCAGTGGAATTGGATGAAGCTGCAGAAGGCGAGTTGTCCAATGCAAAATGTGGCTGAAAGTTACTGATACTCATTCAATTAGGCCTGAAATATTGACAAAATTATTTTACTCACTTCACTCATGGATTCGAAAGTAATTAAAGCAAGATATTAATTTAATCTGAGATAACCAGTTTCTAGTCTTGAGACACGTTGTTCGCCTGTCGGTCTGTATGTTTGTATGTGCTGTGTTGAAGGTGAGTGGTTCGAATACCACACTAAGTCAGTGTTTTCTAGAGTTTCTGGATACGAATTTATATACCCGCACCCTACTTACGAATCAGCAGATAAATATCTGTCATGGTTTCAATCCGTTATTGAAACTGTTTACCACACTGGAAATATCAGATCGACAGATGCGTCAAATTTTGTTGAAAACCCGCTTCGATATTTTTGATAGTTTATTAAATTTTAGCTGTTTCCGCAAAACTGGATAAAGACTAAGATACAATAATGATTTCCCTTTCTTAAGTAGGAACTCTAGCACAAACGGCTTTTTTTCAAGACAATATATCGATTTTTTTGCATATGATAGAAAAATTAGTTCTATGCTCGTGCGAAGTCCATTTTTCAATTGGTGATACAACATTTTAATTGTCACATGAATACTTACATTCCTTGACTCACTTCAGATTTCTTTTTACCTTTCTGGTATCCCAAATAAAGGAATTCACACTGGCATAGAACCATAAATTCTCTATTATATGAACAGAAAAAATTTCAATATGTTCAAAATCAAGCGCTTCAAACCTATTATTATACATGAGGATATTTTTACCGCTGATACGAGCGCTCTCGCGGCAATATCCAAAATGTTCTATCAAAAACTGGAAACAGGGCTTCGTACAAGCATAGAATGAACCTTTCTCTATCATTACCCATACAAAACGCTTTTTATTCTAGATAGAGTCCCCTCTTAAGGCTGATTGATTGTTCAACTTTCATCTTGAAAGTATGATCTCCTTTGTGCAGCATGGAGACTTGTTTCCATTTCACTATGTGCTTAGTTTTCCAATATACTGACTAGTATAACATGTGTTACACATACAGTATATTTTTACATATTGAAAATGTGTATTAACATTTTCATCTTTCAGTTTTGTGTGACAGATGGATTAGTTTATTGACTGTATTTGTTGTTTCAAGAAACGTTCTGATATTGATTCTTTGTTTCTTCCTTCAGGTAATGTTTTCATATGCGGTAAACAGAGAGTACTCGTAGATTCTTCCAATCAAAAATTGGCATAGAATCAGTGAATAATGTTGGAAAGTTTCAAAATTATATGACTAAAGTTTTCCTGGAGACAATGATGTTAATGTCATTTTAATTTCTAGTCTACTTTTTCTATTTTTGTACGTTGTTAAACGCTGCCAAGTCAATCAAAACACTAGATAAATTTTTTCATCGATGATATGAGATCCAAGTTACCGGCCAATTTAAGTAACATATTAAGATTGAAAATGGACCTATTCATTTCATTTTGCCCTTTGGAAAAGGCTGCAGAGGCAGGTGAAAAGTTGGTGAAAGTATTTCAGACCATCGTAGACACTCCACCAACTACCATCAGTGCGGACTCCAAAATGGCAGAAATTGGATTCCAGCACCAAGATATAAAACGTATTCTAAAAACACTGAAATTCAGAAAAGCTAGTGCTTCAGAGCAAATACCGGCAATTCTTCTAAAACTCTGCGCCGTGAAGCTTACACCTGTCCTTTGCAAACTATTTAAACTCTCCTACTTGCGAGAAGTGTTCCCTACTGGGTGTAAGATCGGTCGAGTACAACCTGTAGATAGGAAAAATACACCCAGCAAATATGAACCTGTGACTTTGCATCATGTCCAAGGTTATGGAGCCTGTTATTAACAAGTAGCTTCTGAAGTATCTGGACAAAAATATTATCATGAATGATCGCCAATATGGCTTCCGCAAGCCTAGATCCACGAGAGATTGTCTGGGGAGTCTTGAGTCGCCTGGTTCGATATATCGAAGGCTTTCGATAGAATGTAGTAGTAGTAGTAGTAGCAGACGTTTATTTAACACATATAAGCTATTTACATGATTCTACAAGAGTATAAAAATAATAATAATAAGCAATCAAGGCAACCATGATTACATATAGGTAATATAAATATATTGTTAAAATACATATACAGGCACATACATAGATACACACATATATACACTCATATACATATAAAACAAAGGTAAAAAAAAACAAGCTGTCAAAATAGATTCAGAATGTGGCATGATAAAACTTTTCGTCCAGCTTGCTGCATATGGGCTGCCACCGGGTCTACGCCACTAGTGGAACAGTTTTCTCAGGGGTCGCTCCTTATTTGTGGTGGTGGTCGATGGATATGCCTCCGATGTACTTTCCATAAATGCGGGAGTTCCACAAGTCGCCAGTACAGCAAATACTAGAGAAGCATCTCGGGCACATCCTCACCAGGTGGAATTAAAAAAAAAACGCCTGGAATAAGCCTGTTCCAAAAGACTTTGACCCTGATGGTTACAATCAACAGCGTTTTAAGGTCAATCTGAACAGACAGTTATCCTCGCGCAGTGCTTATGAAGCGCGATATATCAGCCCTTCCGAGATAACATAATTAGCCAGAGAGACAAACACAGGATAAGTCCATATAACGCTGCCTGCCTCAAATTTATAACTCCTAAAGAGTATGTGCAACCGCTGTTACATGAACTGCACGATGCCATTTCTTTAGTTTCTGATAATTTTACAAATATCTCTGGGTAAAGTCGAAAACTATCTATATTTTATTCTAAACAGCATCAACAATAAAAAGTCAAAAGTATCGACAAACGAACCAGAAGGTGGATCAATCCGATTTACATTCCCCCCCACGCCATATCATCGGAGGGCGAAAGCAACAAGTGTTGAAAAGTACAGATATAGCGTGAACATATCGAATTCGAAGAGGGAATCGTAAACGGATATATGTATAATTGACTACCTGTGGCTTGTGGTGAATGCAGTTATCCGCGCCTCTACCGTTACCATGCATCCTGAGTTTTTTCGTACTGAAGCAGGCGCCACGTTTCCTCTACAATCAATTATATTGGAAATGAGTGAAACTTTAATTACAGCTATATGCTTTGTTTTGGATAATGTGATTTTCAAGAACGTAACAAACACTATTATACAAATATGTCATGCTGAGGAAGTGCAGAGACGGGGTATTCAGGACAGATAACTGTCAGCCGATATTGTTTTACCTCGTAAATATACTGAATCTTTGAGTGCCATATAAAAGCAAAAGTATCAATAGACAAAGTGATGATTCTATAAAATGTCAGTTGTAACAATGTCGATAGCAGTTCGGTGATTTCTGAGAATGAGCTAAGCTGTAGTGATTAGATCATGATATGTGAGCTTTCTTTATAGAAAGAGGCTTGTTATAGGAAGTCAGGGATTTTAGAGTCGGTTGTAGCTATATAAACTCAGTTTCAGCTTTAATGGATTTCAGATACATCCACGTATTAAATACATTTCCTTTTATCGAACAGGTAAGCTTGGACGTTTAAGAAGGTAATATCTAAGTCATTGAATTTTTCGGAACTTATAACAGGGTTAGGTGTGAGAATAGCTGAAGGTGCTACTGCGTCCTGTATGTACTCCATGAGTAGAAAATGAAGCCGATATTAGATATACAGCCCATGCTCTGATATGCCGGACTGCTGTTCCATTCTCCAGCAACTGCTCTCCACACCGTGAGGTAAGCAATCACTGGGTCCGAAAACGTGTGCTTTAAGCAGATGGGGAGAACCAAGGATGACTGCTTTCTGCATCTTCCCGGCCACGATGTTTGTCGATGCACGGCATGCCGGTATAGATTCTTAAGCAGAGAGCAGCGTATTTCTCATCCCACCTAAGGATCCAATGACCATTAAAAGCAGACTAACAGTGTGGTCTGGCCAAAATCTGCGAAGCTGGCTAAGGATCCCCTGATACTTGGTCCGTTTCTCCTCCTCTTTCAAGACGTTCATCTCGGCAGGAGCGGAGAATGCAATAACGAAGATCTTCTTTTGTTGGTGGTCGAGGAGGACCATGTCGGGCTTATTAGCTTGCACAAGCTCGAGCGTGGGGAACGAATACTCCCAGTATATCCGGCATTTCTCGGTCTCCACCACAGACTCAATATTGTCTGGAGCGTAGGGTAGCACAGGTGTCTCGTCTATACCGTAGGAGTGCCCAAAATGATAATATAGCACTCGTAGAGCTGAGTTCTGTTGATAGACGTAAGCAGTTATTATTAGGACGATCAAATGCTAGATTGAGAAAGGTATTTTCCTACATTTTCCTGCACATCATGCAAGTAAAGAATAGCTTCCTTTCAGTATAACATATTATTACCCTATAATCAGTCAGCCGACATTGGACACACCTTTTTTAAATACGTTATATACTTGCACCATAGCTTGACCTAAGAGTTGAAGTTAATTTGAATGCTGAAGCTGCAGAGGATAGAGCGAAGATGACCTCATGTGATATTTGTGTTTGGGAACGAGATTCTATGAAGTTAATTCAAAATGACCGTTGTTCTAGATTGTTCTGATTGTGCTTTTGTAGGATAGCAAAGACAAACACACCATTGGGTAAGAGAAAAGCGGCCTAAGATATGAAACCTGGATGTAGGTAGAAATAATGTCATTAACGATCTCTTAGTTGGAAGAGGGAAAATCATCTTCAATTGCACTTGTAGAATGGATCATGCTTAGCATATATAGGAAGCGAAACGCTAATTTGAGGTCGGCAAAAACTTGAAGCAGGAATATTGGATGACCCAAAAGTACGGCAATTTATTTAGGGCCTTGCATTTCTAAACACAACGAATAAAAACTAGATGAAAGCAGCATCAACAATAATTTCCAAGTGTCGATGGCCATTGGCAACTTATAAGGTGTGTGTATTGATGCTGTAATTACACCCGTGACTGGGTTACGTATATACCACCCAATTGCTCTCTATAGACCGCCAGGCTATACTGACGTGTCTAGGCTAAAGAGAAAACATGCATATGATAGCAGGTCTGATGCACAGTGAAGAGCATACACTTAGATTGGAGAAATTAGCGAACTTTGATCTCAGTCCTATACAAAGACCATATAGCAGTGTTTCATGCAAAATTTCGATAATCGTGTATCTCTTATGGTATCGTCACCAAAATTATTTGACAGTCTTACCAGTCACAAATCAGCCAATACACGAAACCATCTACATCACTGATGCATCACTCAACGAGTAGACCAAAACGTAGATGTGAATACCTCCTGGACTATATTGCTATCACATACTCGTATTACATAGATGACAAAATGTACATAATATGTGTACACACATCAGCGGCAAATTCTTTTTACTCATTGTATATCATACACGGTTAGTGTTTTATCATTCACTTCCATTGAATTCTATTTGATTATGGAAATGGACTAACCATATGGAACTGATAGTGATTAAATGTTTCTCGACGTATGTGTGCCATTACTGTTGTCAGGCGTTGTATTTTATCACATGCCGGTTGTTTGTTATAAAATAAGGTGAATCTTTATGTGTATTTACAGCTGAGAAACATTGAGCAGTGAAGTTAAACATAACCAGATACCAGTAAAATAATAATTGACTTAATTTGCATGGGTGTATTCAATATGGTATCAGAATTTTTTTTAATTTAAATTGCTGCAAAATGCCAGTTAAGCATACCATGAGAGTGCCCTTGCCCTCACCCCAGAGCACGAATGTCCTATACCAGGAGCCAGTAAGAATAGATGGGTGACAATTTTGCTGTTTCAAAGAATCTGGGCATAACGACATAATTGCCGCCTTTTGAGGACCCATTCCGCACAGGGATATAAGTCCTTTCTTTGCCCTGAAATAGTCGTGGGTAAAAACGTTGCATTAATTTCTGGATGTGTTTTGTAATAAACAAATATTTATAGAAAGTGCCTAGATGCTCAAGGAATTTTAAGCATACGTTTATAGAGTGCTTCAACCCCATATAGTAGCTGATACCATACATAGAGGTCTAGCAATCACCTTAATATAATCGCCACCATCTCATTCATTTATTTGTGAACTTTTACCTGTTTCTTATAAATCCTTCTCGGTCTATTTTTATCACCTATCTTGGCCAATTTGCGAGATTATGGTTGCTCTGAAGTATTTTTATAGCTGAATCAACACTCATCTCCACTAGGGCACTGCCCATCGGCAACTCACGAAGTCAAAGGTCCTAACACATGAACTGCTTTGAAGCGACGACAGATGTCTCTTACGACATGAACTGATTTACAGCGACATCCCTTCTTCTTTGTAAATCATTACGATGTGTCGGAAGCTGACAACTGATATTAAGTGTATGCCCTCCACTATGCATTATATCTGCTATAGAGATGCATGTTTTGCCTTTAGCCTAGACTCGTCAGTATGACCTGGCGGTCTTACTGTAGAACATTGACTTCGTAAGATGCCAATGTGCAGCGCCCTGTACGCGACGCTTGGAGATGAGTATTGATGTTGCTATCACACCCTTGACTGGGTTAAGTATATACCACCCCACTGCTCTCTACAGTTAGACCGACGAGTCTAGGCTAAACACGAAATATTCATGTCTATAGCAGGTCTCGTGCGCAGTGGAGTGCATACAATTAATTTATATGACTGTTAACCTTCCAAGGTAAGTTGTATGTTTTTAACAGGAGTTCCTCAGATACCCATGTATTTGATGTTATCTACTTATGCTGATTGTTAGCCCCAGTTTTTTAGGATTTATGGTTTGTAGATATAGCATTACTTATTTATTATTGATGGTCCCTCCAGTACTCACAGCTTCGTTCCTTCCCATAGTACTTCCTAAAGTATTAGTTGTGATTATACATTGAATAAATATGATGACATAATACAGGGTCCTCCAGGGAGCTATGATGTTTTTGAACAGACTGTTATGCGCGGCAGTGTCGGGCAAATTTTTTCAGCATGGTTGGCACATCGCGTATTTATATACAACACTTTTATTGAGACTGGTCGTTCTGCGATGCTCACACAGCGACGATTTTGAAATCATTTCATACCATTATGAATTGAGCCAACAAATTTCAAACAACGGGATCGTTGAGACCTGGGACTGCACGGGGAAGAGAACGGACTGTACGAACCCCGGAAAACACTGAAAGGGTGCAAAAAGTGGTGGAAAACAGCTCTCGGCGTTCAGTGGTACGTCACGCTTGCGCTCTTAGAATATCAAAAAGGTCAGTTCGCAAAATCGTACACTTGGACCTTCATTTTCATCCATATAAGATTATGGTTGTCCAAAAATTACTACAAAATAGCTTTCTGAGGCGGCATAGATTCGCAAAAAGAATATAACAATTGCTGGACGTCAACATCGTTTTGCTCACGAGTGATGAGGCTCATTTTCATTTATCGTGGATGCTAAATAAACAGAACTTTCGACACTGGGCATCCGAAAACCCACGAGAACTGCACGAACAACCCCTGCAATCCGAAACAGTAACTGTTTCTCGAACTTGCATTATTGGGCCATATTTTTTTGGTGAAAACGGACGAATATTAACTGTAAACGCAGATCGCTACCTCGCCATGTTGCGTGACTATTTTCTGCCAGAACTAAGAAGTCGCCACATTAACCTAAGCACAGTTTGGTTCCAACAAGATGGGGCGCCTTGTCATACGTCAAGAGCAACAATGGACTTCTTACCCGGGCGCCTGATTTCGTTGCGTGGAAATGTCGAATGTCCACCTCGGTCACCAGACCTTTTCTCCTTATGACTACTCTCTATGGGGCTAATTGAAATCGAAAGTAGACATAGACAAAACGCGAAGTTTTGAAGCTCTTTCCGAAACCATAACGCGTGAAATTCAAAGGATTTCTCGTGATATGCTCGAAAGGAGTATGGACGATTTTGCCACCCGCGTGAAAGAATGCCTCGACAAAAACGGACGTCATCTAACTGATGTGATTTTTCGCACTTATGTATTCTTTGTGGGCAATACACCACTAATGTACAAATGCAATTTATATTGATATTCGTTCAAAAATAAGAGTGTGACATTTTTTAAAACACCAGACCTCCTTGCCGGACCCTGTATAACCTTGCCTGGTGGAGGTTTTACCGGGGTTAAAATCTATGAAGTATACAATTTATAGACCACCCGGTCTTTTCTACAAACGCCAAAGAAAAAATGTTGGTAATAAAAGTGGATTGAAAGCTCTGTAAGTATCAAACAATATTTTTGTGTGTAGTTTTTATATTTCATACCCCATGTACCAGCCCCAACCTCTCTTGACATTTCGCTGAGTAAAGCTCTTTTTTCTTATCCCATTGTGTAATGTACAGCGGGCCGAAAAAACATTCAGCCCCGTGGCATTTTTCCCTTCTCCACTGACAGCGAATTCGCATAAAAGCGAAAATAAATAATGAAAGAATGATAATGTAAAATTTCCCGCAGCCGAGCAGCGGGCAGAATTAGCAGGCTGAATGGAAAGAAAACTCAACTAAATCTTTATCAACCACGAAATTTTTGTGGATGATAAATGGATTGCATTTATCCGGGGAAGAAAGCAGTCACCGGATTCCTGAATGCGATGAATCAATTCCTCTCTGCGCCTCTTTATTCTTAACGTAATTATTTTTGTATAAATCAAAACACCTTGACAGCCCACCATCGTCATGAGTAAGGGGATACACTAAAGGAGGGGAGAGATTCTGGAATTCTTTCACACAAACAGCTACCCTCAATGCGGTTATTGATAGTAACACAACTCGAGCCAGGTACTTAGATTATCACAGTTCATCCAGCGCATATTCTAACCCATCAAAATGAAAATGTATCCATGGCCAAGTGTCCCCGCTTGGTGGCGCTGGCCATTGGCAACCTATAAAGTCAAGGTCCTAGGACCTGACTGCCTTGAAGTTGCGACATATGTCTGTCATGGCATCTGTCAACAAGGGTGAACTGATTTACTGTGACATCCACTGTTCTTCGTAAACACTATTGATGATGTAAGCTGACAACTGATATTGAAGTCTATTATAGACAGGCATTTTTCGTCTTTAGCCTAGACTCCTCAGTATAGCCTGCCGGTCCAGCTTTGGGATATGATAGCAACATCAACACTTAGAGTCGCGCACAGTGTCTCTGTCCATTAGCAGCTCAGGAAGTCAAGATCCTAACAATAGCTGCTTTATATAATTGGAAAATCTCATTTCTCGACATTACGTTCACGAGTGAAATATGAGAACATGGAAGGATCCTACAATAAACTACGCCATCATTTTATCATGAAATGGTAGGTCTTATAGATGTCATTCTTCTGCCAAGAAATTATATGTTCCTCTACTCTGTCAGACAACCAGCATCAGCATTTCAGCTTCAGTTGTTCAGCCATCAGCGAAAATTGGCTACACAACTTAAAAGTACACATCTTTTGTAGTAATCACAAAATTAATAATATATCCTTTTTGCGAAAATTTGACCTATTCGATTGTGACTGGAGGGACTTTCATTTGCAACCTCTCGATGGAAAAGTGGATCTTTCTAAAGTGTTATCTGGAAATCAAGTAAGCTTTTCTACCACGCCACAAAATTTCCACTGCAAAGATCTGAGGAGACTCTTATAGGCCAAGAAAGGAATTAAGTTGATTTATAAATTAAATGTTTCGATGAAGCCTTGGAATGTCATTGGTAAATCCAAGACCAATCGTGGACGAGATGGCAAAGTGGTTTGTCCATATATACAAGACGTTGGATATTGTCGACTAAAACGTCAAAGTCGTAATTTCGCCAAAATAAATTCACCACTCGATTGCTATGTCTAAAAGCAGCAGATATGTATAATTAGAACGTCCTTCAAAGAATGGCTCAGGGGATTCTTGACTGAAACCGCTTTTAATGTATGGAAAACTACAAATACGAATATCTTGTCATTTTGGCCCATTTTTATTTTCCATATTTAATGTCAGTTTCCTGACATTATACACCATATTTTGACGAAAAAAAATGGTGTCACTTTATTGGAAACTTTAAGAGACGATAAAAAATCCAAAAATGTTTAAAAAATCTAGTGCACCTCAATATCTGTTGATCATATATACTCAATCAACCTAAAAAAATGGAAGTTGTAATCTTTATTAACAATCGAAACACTATTAAATAACAGTTTGTTGAACACATTTTGAAAGGATTTGCATGGAGAGTTTTGTGTTGATTTAGACGAGCCAGAAACGTGACTCATTCAAACATGAGTATTCAAAATATACATTCTGTAACGGCCATAACAAATTTCGAACCACCTCGACGTTCGAAATGGCACTTCTGACAACTGCTTACAGGTTCTGGATGATTTACGTACCAGGTGATCTTCTCTTAACTGCTACTGCTGATCTCGTTGAAGTTGAAAATACAGCAAATAATTGGTATAATTGGTATCTGTCCAAATAATTTCCGTTTTCATTTTCACAGAAAGCTTGGAAAAATAGCAACTCTGTCTCTCTGTAACGAAGCATTTCAGCAAGATTATGTTACGCTTTTTCATAATTCTCCTCCCCATTCTTGAAATTTGTCGAAATATTAAAGAGGCAACCTGTACTTTTGGCTCTATCTTAAATGTTAGCTTCAAGGTCTGAATGTAAAACAGCTCTATGCATGTTAAATGCCCTCCAGGGCTTAGACACGGACCACACCTACTGCACACCAACTTTAAATTGCCCCAATATTTCAAAATGTCCGCACACTCTCCGTTATAAACAAATTCAATTTCTCGGTCGCCAAACTTTGAACCGTGGAATTAATTCTTTCCCGTGGGCAGAAAAAATCTAATTACCATTTCGGCAAGGAATATCAATTTTCGGCTAATGTCACCATAAATTAAATTATTCATGTTTAATTGGAGATGCGGAGTGGCTGTCGCGGGGTGGCGGGGGGTCGGTCGGTTGGGGAAAAGTTTCTTTTCGCGTTGATGCATAAAATATTCAGCGGGACTTTGCGGCCGCGGTGAAGCGGCTTTTCGTCGTATCTTTTTAGTGTTATGGCTCTGCCGGCATATTGTATCTCTTTCTTACGGGAGGTTGCGTTAAGCCGCAAAAGTTGCCGATGGGGCTGCTGCCGAATCGCAGGGGTGGAACGCATCACGGAGTCGATGGGTGCACTCAAAGAATTGCCAGGTGTAAGCTAGACCTAGTTCGTTACATTCAGATGAGTCACTTTTTTCTGGTCGGATACAATGAACTGGATACATCGATTGCATTAATTTATTACTCTTTTATATGTAGATAACTTCATGCAAAGGCGGAAAGTCTGACATGTCAATAAGCTGTGCGAGACGATAAATGTCTATTCACATTGGTCTTGAAATGCTGTAGATTTTAATAATCGAGGAACAAACCCCCGGTAGCTCATTCCACAACGCCGAGGTTCTCCACAAGACCGACTATTTGAAGCTGCTGCTGTATTAACGCCTCGTGGTGAGATTATGCAAGACATCTCAGTGGTACATCTGCCATGATAATATAGAATAAACACAGATCAGCCACACTCCTCCGATGTTCCAGACTGTGGAGGTCCTTTTCAAGGTCAAGCACATTCAATAGACGTATTGCTTGTTTCTGGATTTTGGGCTTTGTAAAATGGCAGAAGCTGTTCCAGAGCAGAAGAGAACCTCTAACTCCTGTGACGATAGAAAGGCGGGAAACATGATCTTGCCATGACATGCTATTGTTGATGTTAATTCCCAGAATGATGGAAGATGGGTCAATTATTGGGCGTTCCATCTGCACGATTGGTAGACCAGCAGACAAACTTTTCGTCATTTTTGTTGTTCTGCACATCAAACTGAACTCCGTTCTAGATATCCATTCGAAAATTCCCTCAGTATCCCCATTAATCTTAGAAACATGCTGCCGTCGCTGAAGTATGATCTATCAGGACAGTCGTGCTTAGGGGAACGAGTAGTTCCAGTAAATCAGGTATCTCTGGTTCTCCACACTGAACTCAGTATCTCTTGAAGCTCAGTGTAGCATAGCGTATTTCCCATTCCACCTAAAGGTCCGTTGACCATAATTATCACACAAATGGTGTAGTCTGGCCAAAGCCTACGCCGCTGGTTGAGGAGGTTCTGATACTTGATCAACCTGTACTCCTTCAAAGCAGAAGGCGAGAGCTCCATAACAAACATCTTCATTTGCAATCGGTCGAGGAGGACTATCAAGGGCACAAGCTCGAACGGGGGAATGAGTAGTTCCAGTGAATCCGACATCTCTTGTCTTACACAACAGACTCAATGTCCCCTAAAACGAGAGCACCAAAAGAATACCTCAAATAGTAAGATAGAAGTTGTTTAGAGGTGCGTTGTGCCAATAAACGTAAGCATTGACTACGTGTAGCCTACACGCTGATAACAGAAACATAAGCATCTCTGGCGTCTGTAAACATGCTCTACATCTTTTATCGGGTGCTTTCATACCCATAACCCAACACCTCAGCCTCTGGCTTCAGCCCAGAAAACCTTGGAAAACAGAAGAAACATTACTTAGAGAAGCCATGCTCTTCTAGACAATTGTAGAAGGGTCCATGCTTGTCTTTGTGAAACCTTAGAAGGAAATTTACTTCAGCCGTTTTGATGGGTTCTTTAGCTGGGGTGAGCTTTGTGATTTTGCTGCTTGAAGTCAAGTGTTAGGTTGAGTTATGCACCTGCTCTGCTTGCTGCCCTAAAAAGGCAGCATTGCTAACTTTTACTAGAGTCCAAAATTGTATCTTTAACCTCCATTTCCTGTATTTATATAGTTAAGAAAGTTAATTCGTTTAAATAGTTCTCCACATGTAGACGGATACGTACAGATGGACAACGTTATTCTGATCATTTCCTGAACTGAGGTAGATTAATATTCTGGCCGTCTGTATATTATTATGTTTTTTGAACATGACAAATATACCTTTGGAAAACTTCTAAAGAGCGCCACTGATACGAGATGAAAATCCGCTTTCCGAGATTAGCTATTGTTCTCAGGTTTTTTCCCGGGGGTGATAAGAGAGACAGGGTGAATAAAAAATCAGCTTATTGCTAATATCAACGGTTCGGGCAATTACACCGAATGGCCCTTGCCGCTGTGGGATTTTTACAGGCGGCCTGGATATTATTTTTTATTTTATTGCTAATTGTGGCCTAACTTGTTCCTATTTTTGATTTCCCACCCCAGCTGGCACCAGACATGCTTAATTTTTGCAAGGGAAATAACGGAACTTCTGCTAATTTCTTCAGTATCGTAAAATTTAATGTCTGGCATGGACAGACTGAGTAGTATTAATTTCCGCGCCAATAGGCAGGGGAGGTTTTGTAGCCGCGAAAATTTCCAAGTCTTAGATATTGTGTTTTTTGATATTACTGCACGTTTCCGTGGGTCTGAATGTCTACCTGTTGTCTGTCTGTCTGTCCGATAATCTTTAGTCGTTCTATATCTAGAAAGCTACCATTGAGATTGTCGTCACACACGGTGACTCGTATGGCAGAGACGGAAAATCTGTTTCTGAAAATGGGTGCAGTAGCAGCAAAAAAAGTTTAAAAAAAAAACTATTTTTCAAAGCTATGCAGGATATTCTAGAAAAATTGGCGTATCAATTTAGTGATTGGTAGTGGATGGAGGAGGATTTTGTTTTGACATTGGTGAAAGACGTTCCGTCATCTATAAACTTTTCACCCAGGTAATCCTTCCTTTTTGGTAGATAAAGATGTTTTATCAAAAATTTGCCTTCGAATTACAAAAAAGTATTTTGAATTGTTACGGAAATTTTATGATCCACCAACTTAGAAACTAAGAAATATTCGAATTCTTAAACATTTTAATACAAGTTGCAGTAAATCTTAGGGCTTAACTTCTTCTTTGGGGGACGGGGGTGAATTTGTTCTGCTGCTGTTTTAACAACTACTACTACAGACTACAGATTACTGTACTTTAACTGAATAAGGAACGTAAATAAATAACAATAGTGCTGTTATGCCTACTTGAAAATGGCGCTAAGTAGGTTGACTCTGTAGATCACGTGCAGTGGTACCAGTTAATTCATGATTTTGATCGGAATTCGAACTGTTGATCGATTTTTGGTAAGTGATAAGAAATAAATAGGAATAAAAATAATTTTACAAAAATGTTCATGGCTAGTGACAGTATGTATGCCTCTCATTTTACATTGTCTTTTCGTAACCTCTGTACCACCACGTAACCTGTAAACTAATTCTGATGAATATTGAAGATCGGTATTACGTGGGTGACATGCTGGATAATGCGGATATATTTTTTCTCGCAAACCGGTAAATGGATGGCAGATTCATCAAAAAACTGACAACATCTCCGAAAATCTTGAAAATACAAACCTTTTAAGCCTTTCTAATTCCGGATGATTCTAGGGTGAAGTAAAAAGAATAGGTACCTCAAAATCTTGAAATTCACTAGTGAATTATTTATTATTAATTAAATTAAACTTCAACGTGGCAACATTCGGTGAATCTACATCATAGCATACTCGTATCATCGTGTCTACAGAAAGCTAAAAAGCCGAGTAGAGAGTCGGTCCAACAAGCAGAACAGAATAAATGTTTCTATTTTCGTGGTCTAGACACTATAAGACTCCCAAAAGAGTCTTATCAGAATATCCACAATACTTCTCTCACTTATTTGGAAAGGTAATAGCAATCAACTCGACAAGCACAGAAAAAGTAGCATAAATCCTGTTCAATAAGTCAATATAGTAAGGAATCTTTTTTGTTGAAAACTGACAGCTGGCAGCAACGCCTACTAAAGAATATTCGAATTAGTTTTTTTCAATGGAGTATGAATAGAACATTGTGCAATTGATACGTCATCAGGCAAAGTAGCTACTAAATTGAACAGGTTTAACAGAAGACGACCCGACGACCGTAATTTATGACCTCAAATCAATGAAAACAAATGAAGTTCTCGGATAATATTCTGCTCTCTGCTTCTGTATGAATAATTATATACAGGCGGCTTGTTATGTATACATTCATATTGTATATATATACACTCACGAAGCAATAGCAACACCACCGCTTTCTCCCTACTCCCTGCAAGATTAATTTCTTTTCGGTCCAATAATTCAATTAATTCAAAGCTTTCCGGGGTATGTTTTGTTAAGTAAACTCGATGCAAAGCTCGCAGAGCGAGCGGTAACTAGTTTCGGCATTAGCTCCCTATTCACATTCTTAGCCGAGTCTCTCATTTTCAGTGGCGTATTTCGCGGTTTCGAAAATAATAAAACCAACTTCGTTAGTTCAAAGAACTCGTTCAACAATATGACGAAAGCAGTCGCAAAATGTTCGAAAATTTTCATAAAGGTTCAAGATCTGCCTTAATAAAGTTGAACGATGATAGTATTTCTTATGCCTCATTGGACTGTGGTCCAATTTGTTTGAGATGGCTTCATGGAGGGATCAAGTCGAGTCTGCGGATGGACCATGAGTTTTTCTCCTTCGTTTCCTCATGGTTTGTTCATGGATACAGTTAAAAAATCTAAATCACCCAATACAGAACGTAATGCTGTTGGACTGCCTCTATCTTTCCGATACACCACTGTACGTTCTCCGATGTTTACAGAATTATGTTTCGATTTTGATTCCCTCACGAAAATCGCCTTCAGTCATTTCCAGAGAAGGAGAGTTGCTCCCTCATGATTTCGTAAAGTTTTGGGATGATGTGTATGGGCATAAATAAGGTAAACAATAATAATAGATAAGTTTTGGTTAGGAAGCATGTTTAACAAGTTGGTAAGATGTTCTAAGAAAATTATTACCTTTAATATATACATGCAAAGCATAAAATGTTCACAGCTATAATCATTCCAATTTATCATGACCGTTTCAATACAGTAGGCTTCCATGGTGAATGGATATACCTTAGAAATTTTAGAATGGAGTCAAGAGAAAGCGCATGCATCGTCGTACATTCTTTTTTGATCTATCTATTTATTTATTCATCCAGTATCTAGAAGCCAAGCATACTCGTAATGTAGTATAAGACATACAATTTAATGATAATGTCTTCGTCTTATATGTAATGGTAGGTTAATTTGGCTATGTAGACAATATACTTCAAGTTATTAGATTTTTGTCTACTTGACTATCCCAAATAATCGATCAATTATAATACCAACATTTTTAGTTTCACTGATTTCAAGCTATGGTTTGCAAGTTTCATGTCATGATGAACATGATTGCCGAAAGTCTTGCATATTATTTTTTCAATATTTAGTGAACATTATTATCCAACCAATCTTTTATCTTAACGATAAATGGTTGTAAGTTTTGTTGTTCCTCTGACCAATATCTGTCATGGTAAATGGCAACAGTGCAAGTATTAAACCTCCTTCTAGCTGAATATTAAGAATACCATTATCGTATAATGGCAACCATTCATTTTACAATTTGCTTGCTATACTACTTGCTTCCTTTCATTCAATTATCTTGGATTGTTTCTAGTATTTAGCATCCTGTTCCGAGAGACTCTAGTTACTTACATTAGCTCTTAAGATCTAGTTTGTCACAAACTTTAGAAATATCTAGGCAAACACGGTTCATTTTCATCTCGATAATTATATTTTAACTAGGTGATACCAGCTATACTGAGTATCAATATCTTTTCTAAATATATATTGTCTTTTTGAAATAATTGAAAATTTTGTTCAAAAGCTACTTATCCTGGAGTGCAGCAATTTCTCAAAAATCTTTACTGAGTGTGTAAGGTCTGCAATTACCTTTAATGGCGGCATTAAGAGATCGTCCTTGCAAAGCAAATGAGAATTACCAGATATGTATAAAGATGTTTTTGTTATTCTAGAGTTTTGGTATTTTTCTGACATTATTAAGATATATTCCGCAGAAGCATATTTCCCCGAAATGAAGTGATTAGTATAAAAGCCTGGTCCTGTTTCAACCACTGTAAATGAAATGGAACATCAATAGCCATGATACATACAAAAAAAGACTAAAAGCATTTTTAATCAAATCATACTCACCCTCTAGTAACATTCGAATGCAAAAATATATTAATATACAGTACAAAGCGCATGCAATATTCAGACCTGTTTCATATTTCAACTGACAAAATGAAAAAGCCGTTAGTACGATGCGTAATCGACTTATCAACTTGGATCCTGCCACATTTAACACAAATTGTTATAAATTCTTAACGTATCTTGTCTCCACGTTAATAGGCAATTGGTCTGAGTGGCATTTCTTTAGATCAGTGCGCAGTTTGAGTGTGAGCGCTTCAAAATGCTGGATGGCGTGAACTAGAACGTACCTTACAAGACACTTTAGATTGTCTGCGTTAGCACGGAATGAAGGATACGCCGGTTCGAGCCCCTATAGGATCAAACATTTTTCTGGATTACTGTTAATCCAAATCATGTCCTTATCACTCTTCCTTTCAAGATAAAAATTCAAGGTTTCACAAATAATAGAAGTTGGCAGGCTGTGAGAATTGGTCGTTTAAATCAAATTACTTGTCAACGATTTAAGTCTTATCATGAATATAAAACTTGAGTTCTCAAATTTAGCATTCAATTTAACATTCCAAGCTATTGTTCGATTTGATTTATTATTTCATTATTTCTGTATATTGTGGGAAATATTTTTTGTCAACTGCATTGCTCTCGGGGTAAGGAAACCTCTTATAAAACCTAAGCCGTCCCTGTCAAAATATCTTCTAATATCTAATTCTATATATTACGATTATTTATTACTTCCTCTCTAGGGGATTGTCCTAACATAACCCCTGAGACTGATTAAAATACGTGCCTGTGTAGCTCAATTCGGAGAGTGTCTCTCCGGCAAGCAGAAGCACTGTGGTTCGAATCCCGTCGAGATGCGAATTTTATCAATTGAATCGGTTCAGTACGGGCAGTGGATGTCCATATAGTCAGAAAAATATATCCACTGGGTGTTCCCTGCACGTTATTTTAGTGTATGGGATACTTCATACATATACCAGCTGCTTCGGAAGATCTATATAAAAAGTTATACCTCGATACAAGCAGGTGCTAAAGCTATAAATACCAATAGTTGCTGCTATTTGTAAACCAATTTAAAACACATTGTTCGAAAAAGACTAATCGGTTAATTACTATTTTTGAGGGCCAAGCAATCAGTACCATCGTATTATTACGCAGGTTCATATCGAATGGGATTATCTAATGGGGCTTTTGAAAGGAACCAGTTTGATGCATTGAATTAATTTAAAAACACACCGGATTCTGAATTATAATGTTTACTATGAGTTATAGTTTTATCCCATCAGATTCTCATTTCTTGTTGAAAACTAAGAAACTGCCACTATTAAGCAAGATAACATACGATATACTGCCAAAGTGATGCAGAATATCAAAGTTATTTGTTGCTCTTTGTTGATACTACGTATAGGGATCAGCATATATAGATGTGTGCTTTTTTCAACAGTCTTCAACTTCAATTCCGACTATCATCTGTGTCAAAATTAGATCCGAGTTTTATTTTCTAACCTGATTCCATCGCATGTAAAATAAAACGTCAATCTACTTATTGACATTTTTCCAACGCCTGACAGGGATTTCGCTGTAATGGAGGAAGAGTTTTGATGATCTAGATCAATCAATATATCCGAAATCGTGATAAATACTTTAAATAGGAATGTAATAATTTATTTATAGCTCATATATTTACTGTGAAAGTTAAAATTGGCTAGTTAATCGATTTACAGTTCATAATATATTGTAGTCAAGATAAAACGTATAAAAAATTTCACCGTAATTCACGCTCACATTCTTCCGGTTCCAAGATCGCATCGATAGTGTCTAATTAGAATGTTAGCCTAATTAACAGTTTAACCTTTACTCTGCTCACATACCCTACAGTAGCCAATAGACCATAGATTATACTCAAAATAGTCTGTAGAGATAGATCTACATTGAATAACCATATATCACGCTAGATCGTGGTTATGGTTAGTCAGTACAGAGTTAACGATTACTACCGGTCCGTTATTAATTATATTAATTACTGAAAACTCAGCTGTTGAGATAATGAGAGAAAGAAGAAAATCTAAATCCATAAATCTGCCTCTGGATCGTGATTGTGTGCTTGGTAAATTACGAGTATAACTATATCGCTCGGAGCCTCTGAGACTATAGTAGACAGTAGATAGGGTTTTTGGAGAGTCTCACACTTCGAGCATAGAGCGAGACTCTATGAAGGAGGTCAAAGTCTTGACTCACGGAATAAAGAGAAGTCGCACGGAGCTGGGTCTGTTAGAATAAGGTGGGTGGGGTAAAATACCCCGCAGACCAGTCTTTGGACGGCTCTTGCATAGTTCTTGGAAGACTACAGATACACATTTGATTATATACCATTCAAAAATAACTCTCCAGTGATTATCCAAGGTTACCGTTGTGATGTATCTACTTTTAGAAAAAAAGGATGCGACGATTTTCTTTCCAACACTCTTAGAACGACAAATTTTCGTTGGAGGCTGCTCACTTTCAAAGCACCAAACTAATGACTGATGTTTAGTTTCGAGATCATAAGGATATAACCATGCTTCGTCTCCGATTACGATATTAAAAGTGTTTTTACTGTGCTCATTATCAAATTTTTCAAGCATAAACTTAGCTCAATCCACTCTTGTTGCTTTTTGCTCACTGGTCAACAAATGTGGCACCCATCTGGAACACAGCTTCCTTAGGCGAAGGTGATCATGAATGATTATTCAGACCGCTGCCGATCCAATCCTCAGAGAAGCCTCAATCTCGGTGTAGGTTATATGTCGATCTTCTTTTACCATATTTTGCACAGCTTCTACAGTTTCCGGAATAACAACAGTGTGCGAGGTTCATCATCGAGTGAGACCCGGCCCCTTTTAAACTCAGCAAATCAATTAAAAACTATAACCCTAGAAGGGCCAAAGTACCCAAAGCAACTCACCAAACTTTCGTGACATTCCGCTTATTTTAGTCCTTTTTTATAGTCAACAAAATCATGGCTCGAAAATCGCGACTGCCCGGTGCCATTTTCACGTTAAAATTCGGCCAACACTTAGAGCATTCGAGACCGTGGTAAGGCAACTACTGATCGATTCAAACGCTGCCTTTGCATGTAAGCACTTACAACTTTGGACAAAATAGCCACGTGTTCAAACTTGTTTAAACTTGTATAGATTAGGAATATCTGAAGACTTTCAGCGTGACCTTCGTATGAAGTGACCAGCTACACGGAACCATACAATTCCAACTCATCGATTTCAAAAATGGAAACAGCAGATATCCGGATTAGATGCCTCCCCAAATTTGAATAAATACAGTAATTATAATATGGTTAAATAAACGCTAAGAAACAGAAAGGCGGACCTACCGACCAACGGAAGTGAGTGAAGCTAACTTTCTTGATGCAGATATTACAAAGCTTATTGGTGGAAAGTATGTATGCAGGTAGAAGAGGTTGCCTTGGAAACAACAGTCACAGAATATTGGAGGTTGTGGTTTATTTTAACTAATGTATCCAACTGAATATAGAAAATTATACGGTATAACATAAATATCTTTTTCGTTTAGGGAGTCTTGGGTAGTAAAAGTTATAAAACCGTAGCCCAGTTTTCTGTGTCACCCAGTATATCTTCCCATGCCCGTTGGCGACGCATTAGAATAGCAATTCGCGACACGGTCTCCAGTACATAATTCGTCAGTTCAGTTCCGATGCAGGAATGTCGAGCATTCAGGCTCGGACGTAATAAGTCAGACAGGCTGATATCGCCGGATGTGTCTACACAACCAAGCAAAGAGCTTTACGTGGTACCTGGAGTTTATGGTTGTGATAGCGAGATCCGAGCTCATGCAGGTCAGGCCGGTCACCGAATTCGCCAGCATAACGCGTTTTATCGCCTTTGAAGACCGTGTAACACATTGAAGTGTTATCTAGTTCAACAATGCATAGCTATAAACAAAACTGGACTCATTGTTGAAGTGCACCTAGGAGGAGTTGTCGTCAGATATAATTTTTTCTATTATTTAAGCAGAGCAATTCTAAATGCAGTTAACCGCTGCGGCATATGAAAACAAAAGGATCACCATAGTAACTGGAAGCCAGGCGACACTGAAGGCATTGGAAGGTCCCATAGTGAAGTCTACACTTGTTTGGGAATGTCAACTGGTAGAACACAACAAAGTAATCGTGGAGTAGGTACCGTGGCCCTCAGTACTTATTTGCAATCAAAAAGAGGATGCGCTTGCAAGGAAGCGAACATCTTCCTTATTCATCAGCGCAGAATCAACCTTGGGGGTTTCCAAAGACCCAAGTCAAGGAACAAGCAAGTCTTCAGCACAAGTAATACTGTAACTTGATGTTTATTGAAGCACCATGCTCAAAAACGGTTAGCGAATTATTTTCTTCAAACAGTAACCAGTCCGTATAGTTACGGGACTCCACGCAGAACCTGAAAAAACTATCGATTCATAATGTGGACCTTAACTGTGCACAATAGGAATAAGGTACAGCTTCAGCCTTCCACGTCCTCTGTGAGTGCCATGCACTAGGTCACAAGTCGAATCAGTCCTTTCAGAAGCCCAGTACAAGTACGAATTAATTGCACTTCCAAAAAGCGTGAACAATATCTATAAAATATTTAAACAAGACCTTAATTTTTCTTAAAAGAGTACTGAAAATCTTACAAGTTTAAGAGATTAGATGCCTTAGATGTTATAAAAGTTGTTTTTTAAAGAATTAAATAACCATGAGGTAGATCTAAGTGACATATCTGAAACTCTTTAAGTTTGACAACTGGTTGATCAGATTTCCATAGAGACCATAAATCACGGTATTCATGGACGTCATAAAAAGTGATTTGCACAAGAAACTAAACTAAACTCATTCCGGCCGATGCATACAAAAGCTGAATAGAACATTAGATCAACTGTAGGCATGCTTGTATTGGCTGTTTTGAAGATAACAACGAAGATTTTCATTAAAATACCTAAAAAATATTTTTTCAACCAGTCCGTATGCAATTTAATCAGATGGTAAGCAAGAATCAGTCAAAACAAGGACTCATCAGTCTTGTTTGCTTTCTCTACGGTTTGTTTTATATCTTCGATCATTCATGTTTTCTTCTGTACTACCGAATATTTGTTTGAATTCTGCTTTTGATTTCTGTGCACACAACATTAACACTGCCAATAAGTTTAATGTCTATCTTTCAGTAGGTATCATTAACTCAGTTTTCTCCGGAGCAATCGCCAAAACTCTGTACTTATAGTGATGTTATTGTAATTCCATACTGTGCCAGTTCTACAGTTTTATTTTCTTCACTAGTAACAATCAACCGTGAAGCCAGTATCGGCTCGGCTCTGCATATGCGGATGAGAGAAAAAGTAGGGGACAAGGAGTGTGAGAGACTGGTCAGGTTTAAGGCATTATAACATGGATTTTGGGTCACAGAGCTCTTGGCTCACAGTCCACAGCCAGCTGAAATCCATAAACTAATGTTTGTAGCATTCAATGCGTAATCGTTTTTAGTGCTTGTGTAAAGTGACTTATTGAATTTTTTTAAGATGTTTCAATATTTTATGTTATGTTGAATTGCAAAAATTTAAAACTAGAAAATAGATTTCAAGGTTTCAAACATTTTTTTTTCAAAAATAAAATTTTACAAAACTATATTAAAGACAATTATCTATATAGAACACATGATATTCATAAGACTAGTAGAACAAAACTTTTCAAAGCCAATAAGAATTGTAGACTGGGTGAATGGTTGGAGCGGGAGAGGCTTATCAAATAAAGATAAACCAAACAAAATGTAATAATTTTCACTTAATCTGTAGGGAAGCCACTGGGCTGATGCTATTTCTGTCACCTTGAAAAAAAATACTTCAGTATAATTAGATGGATTTATTGAATAGATTACCAGATGTCACTTTTGTGGACGACACAAATACAGAAATCAAGATGCATTAAGATGCGATTGAAGATTTCGAAACGTCATCTTCTGAAGAAGCCCCCATATATCGGCAGTCAGCCTTTTTATTTTGAAACAGTCGTAAAGCTCATCGGTAACACAGCTTTTACAAGCATGTCGAATTAGGATTTCAATAATCCTCTGGTTTACAGACATGATCGTTGCGGCTCTCCACTTTGAGCTCCTTAATAATGTATTAATATTTAAAACTAGGTAATGTATTCAACATTCGACTGAACAGAGGTGTCGGTGTAGTTTGTTAGTTCAGATAACTATTTCTTGCTCCACAGAAACAGTTTTATGAAGCATTTGAATGCAACAGTGTGAAAAAATGGTGGCAAGTAGATTAACTCTGTACATGAAATAACACTAAAAAAATCCAATATTTTCGGGTTTTCCGAAATTTAAGTGGATAAAAAATTCCCAAATCAAACCTACTGCACGTGCAATACAGAGACGCCTACTTCAAGCCACCTTTATAGTTAGATTGTGTAAATAGCTCTTTTGTAATTATTTATGATTTTGATTCAGTCAAAATGCAGTACCTAATATATAGTAGTAGTTGGTGAAACAGAAGTGGAATGATGAATAAATTGACCTCCTTAGTGCGTATGTTATGGTGGATGTATTCGAAATTCGCAGGTCGAGGAGCAAGTCCCAAAATATAACAAAAAGCATGAGTGAAATATGAGGCTGTGACCGAGCGCCTACAGTGAAGTGTAAAGGAGGGACGCACTTCATTTTACTATCATTACTGCACAATATCTGCAGTTAATATGCGAAGAGCAGCGCCAACGCATTAACTTCCTAATAGAATGAGGATAAAGAAAGGGTCCAGTGGTCGATGCGTAAGCATTTCCACGGCAGACAGTTGTGGAAACAAATACATCAACGCGACAGAGAATATAACATAAATGTATCTTTATTTTACAACTTCTAGAAGTAATGGTACCACGTTTCTCCCGAATTTATCAGTTATCTGATTATATTTTTCTGAAACTGATTATAATTCTCGGATACGTCAGAGACAGAAGTTTAATGTATTTTGACAGTAACTGCTATAACAATGTTCAAAAACTACGAATATATTCATCTCTGTCATGGTAATAACCTATCATCAAAATTTTTTCAAAATCCGAATGGTGCTTTTTGAGTTATATAGATTCGAGTATTACCGGGCAGGAAAACAAATTACAATTAGACCGACATGGTGATTAAACATGCACAGAACAATATTTCCAATTCAAAATTATTTACTATTAGACTACTTCCCCCGCGTATTGACTTAAAAATGAATATTCGTACTGCCCATCAGTATACATATGCTATTAATTGTTTACTAAAATTCAAAATAACAGAAAAATGAACGAGAACAGATCTCGAACTCATTACAAAATTGATATCTAGGAAGAGATGGCCAAAATAAAGCGCATAAAATCTGAAAATTGTACGACGAGTGTAGCTGTAACCATTTACATTAAAACAGGTGTTCTACGCAGGAAATTTTCGAAATTGATTCCTTAGCTGTGAGTACATTTCAATGGCAATTGCCCCAAAAATTAATTCCAGCTTTGCATACTTTCAGGCGGTACAGGTTGCGTGTAAGTAGAAAAAATCAATTTGTGAGAAAGGAAATTGAATTGTTTGAATATTTTAATTAAACAGAAATAATTACAGCGTCAGCGAACCATGTTATTAGATTATTTACATATGCCCCTACCGAGCTTTCTAGGTAAGAAATACAGCCATCCTCTTGTCGATCGAAACATGTTTTTAGAGTTACGCTGGTTACCCGTTGTCGTCGTTTAAGACAATAATTCTGATCCTCGCATATAGATATTCCTGTAGAAATAACCAGTCATTTTGTATGGATTTGTCTTGGCGGCTAATTAAAGCAATCTCCGATTAACCAAATAGATATACTAACCCATAATTCGCATTTTGAAATCAGGAAAAAATGGCCCAGTGAGCTGCCCAGTTAGTTCAATTGGTTAGGCTGTCCGACCAGCAATCAGAAGATGAGTGGCCATATTTTCTGCATTTCGAAATGCGAGTGATGTTTCAGTTTCCACCTTGCGGAGAAAGCAATTAAGTAATTGTCAGATATACCAACTAATAAAAAACAAACAGTATAATTGAAAAAACAATCATGATCCAATTAGACAAAAACAGATTTTTCACGATCCTCTTGAAATGATTGCCTTCCTTGTATAGAATAGAAACTTTCTTTTGGGATCTGTTTCCCTAACGTTTTGACTGAGTACTGATTTTGTTTCTCTCTTGGTTCTACAATTTCTGTGTTATTTGATCAAACCATATCCCTAGAATCTTTGCCAGCATGATCTTGTATGATGGTAATAATAATCTGACTTAATGTTATACAAAAAGGTATCAAGTACGAATAAGTTTCTGGAAGCAAACGCGCTAATTACTACTCCCAGATACGGCAAAATTATTCTGCTACATGACATTGCTCCTCCAAATGTTGCGGATCTGGTCAAAACCTACTTCGAAGCACTTGATTGGAGAGTGGAAGCCCAGCCGCCGAATCCACCAGACTATTATTTATTCTGATCGATGCCATATGGTCTAACTGAGCAGCACATGATAATAATAAAAAAATTAGGTAGATTCGTAGCCTCAAAAAATGTGGTGTTCTTCAGATTTGGTATCCGAATGCTGTCTGAGAGTTGGTAAAAGCTAGTAGCTTGTGGTGGATAATACTTCGAATAAACGTTTTGTACTACTATTTCACAATAGATTCGTAATTTTTTATTAAAACAGCGCAAATTTATTTATACTGGGCTATCCAAAATGTTTAGCGTCTCCCAACTGGACCTCCACGATTGATAAATTCATATATTGGATGCTTTGTATCAATTCGGCTTTGTTTAGCTTTGTTGTGACTTAAAAACACTTCTGATATGGATTTTGTGTAAACAATCGTCTTTTTTTCAGATAACCCTCTTGCACATTATATACAAGAAGTAGTAACTTCTGTTAGATGAATTCTTGAGGATATGCATTACCGCAAAAAATGTTTTTCTAGAAACTTTTTTCCCCTATCAAAAACTGGCAACTTCGAGAAGATTTGATATAAATGAAGGTGTCATAAAGAATATTTTTGCCAGGACAAAACAAAGCCGTTTGGGTATAATTATATAGATGTCTGCTCTCACAGAGTCAATCTCCTGCTTGATCTCCCTATCTGTTACACAATAGACGAAAGATTTCTATATAGTACATAAAATGTATACAACATAATTCAAAGTTTACTTACCACCTCAAATACTTAAGATGCACATTACATACCTGTAACAAATATAAACAGTCATTAAACACGAACCAAGGTTTTAGTTTAGATATAAGAATAAAGCAACATTATTTGTTATAAGGCTTGATTGATGTTTACTTTTAAGGGATTAATATTTGTATTTTTTTAATAAAGCTTCTGATACCTTCCTGTGGGTGTCTCTGAACGTTCTCCACTCTACAAGTGATTATAAGAATGTTCAGTTGATTAATTGGATTCCAATCAAAATAGTATGTGGCGTACTATATACGGTGATAAATAAGCTTGTATCTCTACAAAAAAGCAATAACCAAAGCTATACTGATATACAAGCCGATAGTTCCCCGAATTTACGACACAAATAACCGTTGAGTGACTGGCGAAATGTGGTTTTTTACCGATCTTTTAAAATTAAATTAATTATTCAAACCAATTCTAACCAAATTACAAACAAAATTACTTTTATTGTGGTTGCCAGATTTGTTTCACTTTTTGTGTGCATTTTCAGTTTTTGTGAAATGAATACTTATTCAAATTTTCTGTATAACGAGAAAAATCGTTTAAATCGTAATCACTTTTAGTCCAGTTAGTAAATGCAGATGAAATACTCAGAATTCTGTGTATCGGATTCGTATTCAGCAGGGATATAGTGATAGAAATAATTTTAAGACAGAACTTCTTTTTTCAAATATTTTGTTTGAGGTGCTTCAGTAATAACGATAAGAGATAATTTTGTTTTCTACAACGCCTCACACGCATGAGCAAAGAAAGCATTGTGATAGCGAGAACTTTCTAATTCGAAGTAAGACACTTCTTGCAAGTTCGTCGACATCACCAAAAATTCGGGTCATTCATTTCCATAAGACTATTTTTTGTCTTTGTCTCAGTCTATATGTCTGTCGGTTTCTCTATTGGCGCTTTCGTCATCGTATAATCTCAACAACCGCTATTGATTCAAATTTGTAAACAATTTAGATGTTTGAATAAAATAGCTTCTGTCCTCCATTGTCATTGCGTTCCAGACATTTCATTCGATGTTGTACCTTCAATCATCTTCAGGTGAAGTAGGTGGCTTTTTTTCTTCAAAGCTAATTTTTTATATTTCTCGAGTTTCAAATCATTGTCTGGTGTGGTTGAAAAGATATTTGGGAAGCATTAGGCTTTGGTAAAAGTTCAAGCATCATTTTTAATTATTTCACTAGTTTTTAATAATACGGTATGGTGAAAAAAGATATTCAATTTTTTTAGAACGAGGAAAAGTGGAGTTAATGAATAGCACTGGGCAAACATCAAATGAAAAGTAAAACGTAGCTTCAATTTCTTATTTCCAATATACCCGATCAAACCTTCATAACACTAGATTATTTCATATTCTGATTAACGAAATGCCAATTCATTGTATCAATAAGGATAATGGCTATAAAAACTACATCAATCTAAGCCCGTAGATCAGATTATCTTCTACCAGCAATCGAATAACAGACGGTAGCAGCATGATTATAATAAATAATACCTAACAATGAGAATAGGTTAACTGTTAGCGGTGTACAAGTGTTGTTGATATAGAAGAAATCATTTCCAATGGCAGTAGCTATTCATATTACTTGTAATGGGTAATTACTTTGGGACAGTGATTATATTCAATGTCTGTTATTGATATATTAATTTATAATCAGCAAGGTAATTTTTGGAGAAAGTTATAGACAAAAAATAATGAGTGAGACCAATTATTCCGTAAGAAATATTCAGGCCATTGTAGCTAATTACTGGAGTTTATACTGAGAGAAAAAAAGCAACACCTTAGCAAATAATTCTTAGTGAATATTGGATAGATATATATAATGTGGGTATATTCTGAAACCAGTTGATGACATATACCCTTACGACATCTGTCAGCAAAAGTGAACTGATTTACAATGACATCCCTTGTTCTTTCGCCTCGTTCACGTCAGAAGCTGACAGCTGATATTAAGTGTATGCTTTTCACTATGAATAAGACAAGTATAGCCTCGTGGCCTAACTATACAGAACAATCGGGTGGTTTATACGTAACGCAGTCAGGGGTGTGATAGCAACATTAACACTGATCTTCAAGCGTCCCAAATGGTGTTGGAACCTTGACTTCGTTAGATGCAAATGGGCAGAGCCAACATGCGCGATGCTTGGACATGAGTTCGAAGTTACTATCACACCACTGACTGGGTTTCTGATATACCACCGAACTGCTCTCTACAACTAAACTGCCAGGCTATATTGACGAGTCTAGGCTAAAGGTGAAGCATTCATATCTATAGGAGATCTTATGTATTGTGTAGAGCATACAATTAATTATTTTTCTCTATATTTCTCCTAAAATATGTATTCTAATTTCTTGGAGCAATTATATTACTGATGATTGGATGGAAGACTGGATAACTTGATGATGCCAAACGACATCATCTCTCATGTAGATAAAAAGTTGTATAATTATCACACAGTCTCACAAATAAAACTCGTCCGACGATGATTTTAATAGAAATCGAAACGCGTCACTGGAAGAAAGAGGTTTATTTGTGAATCTGTGTGATAATTATACAACTTTATATCTACATGATGGAAGAGTTTCATCAAGTAAGAGCATCTACAATCTACATCATTTCTCATGTCATCTCCGTAACTGCAATAAGAAGGGTTAGATTAAAAGTAAATATGGTTAAACCTGAACATCAAACAACCACCATAACTACTTAGAAATAATTCACATATGTCATATTCAATGTGGAGAAAATTTAATGGATAGCTGGATTAATAGAGATATAACAGTCAGTATGATTCATAGTAAAATCATCCAGCATAATGATATGCGTGATTCTTTCACAAATGCGTCATCATACGTGTATACTTATCGAATAAACTAACCAGCAAAAAACTCGGAAGGAGGCGCATTTGCAAACAAATCCCTTTCTGTCCTTGTCAAATAATGAAAGCCACGCCCACGAAACATTTTTCAGATGCACAGAAGAGCCTGCCAGTGGCGCAACAAATTTTGTTTGTCCAGAGTGGAAAAGAGATAAGATTTGTGGAGGACATTCATTGATACTTTTACGATAGGTTCTTCTGGTAGTCTAAAAACATCGAGCAGTTAAGTTAGTTCACACTTACTTTCGAACTGATCACAAATCACTCATCTTTAACTAATCTCAATCACACTGGTCTCAACTCGGGAACTTGATAGAAATATCTAGAATGAAAGCTAACCTTTGGTGGACTTTCGAGATGTGATCCTAGTGTCAAAATTGTTTGCCTGCAATTTGAAAAGGCGATAAATCCATCAAAAGGGAATGAGACATTAAGCCAACATCACTACATTCACACTAGTTGGCTTGGTCTCTTCTTTTTTCTAACTTGGAAAAATAGTCTGGGAAGGTCTTGTCCAAATGTTCTATCATACTCGTTTTAGTTTGCCCTGATCAGAATGTCTACGACAATCTCAAGTTTCAAAAATGATCATTTTCCAAAAGACCGTGTCTTATTCTTAGTTCACAACAAGGACATTTTTGTGCCACTTCTCAAGATTCTTCTTCACAATCAGCAAATATGTGTTTCTAAGTGCTGTTAGTAGGTGGATATCCTAGAATGCCAATAATTCTATCGAATTATCATTCAACGTTGTATTGTTTAAAATAAACGATTATCTCTTGATTCAAATACATCAAATATAGAACGGTATTTCTGAACATTATCACGACAGCCATTTTAGTAAGAAAAAATTATACCTCCTCCAGGATCTTCTCGATACCAAAGTGACCACTTCCTCTTTCACCTAAATCTTTATGCATTGGTCCAAATTCGATAGAACAAACTGTGTCTCATCTACAACGAGCACCATTGTGGAATATGCTTGTACTGTTGCACTCATACTAAAAAACTCCAACAGTCTGCATATAATCACTTCCAGCTCAAGGTCTCCTCAATGAGTTTTTTGACAGCCCCCAAAGAGACCTGTTACATTTTAACTGACTTTTGCTAGGCATAATGCATCAACGCAAAATCTTCTGTCACGTGTCGCAACTGTACTCCAGGTCTTCGTTGATTGATCTGTGCACGTCTCTGCGATTTTTTTTTGGATGGCTACAAGTTTCAAAGCCTAACGCAATGCTCGACTAGTATCTTTAGAACTTCCATTTTGCAAGCAAAACGCCGCATCAAAGTTTCCTTTTTCATTGCACGTTCAAGGACACCTTTTGGAGACAAAAGAAGTGACGAGGTCATTCAGAAGGCTTCTAACTTCTGTCAGATAAGGATATGTAGTTTTTCGTACCTCTGGTTCTTCACTTTCTTCAGCGGAACGCACTGTTCGTGTCATTTTAATTGCTTCTACAATGTGTTATACTTCAAGTGCCTTGATTCTGTCGTAAAATCTTGCCACTTGTTTTACGTCTACTGCAATTCTTTCGACCAGTTGACTAACGGCGACATATTCTTTCTTCTCGATGGAGATATTACAATGGATTCATTTTTCTGAGCCTTGGACCTCGTAAGCAAATTCCCCCAAGCCCACCTTCCATTAGTGTGTCCTATCGCATAATAGGCTATCGCCTATTACACAGCAGCTACGTAAAATCAATGGAGAATCGTAAAGCTTTCCACGTTATTCCGGATTTGAGAGTGTATTAATTACACCTGGTGTAAGGTTACAACGCCTCATCTGAAAGGCGGAATATTTTCACATTAAGTCTACATTCTAAATGACATTTGTATAATACAGATGGAAGGTCCCTGTAACATTTCTTGAAACATCTTGACGGAAACATACTGAAATGTAAATATTCGTCCTCCAGGAACTCCTTTAGGTTGGGGCACGGATACATCTTACCTGGAAGCACCTTCAAAAGGCGCTTCTACCTAAGCCGCTGCCCCTCAATGAAACGTTGCAGTGCGGCGACTTGTGCGTTAATCATACACCTCTGATGTCGTAGTAATTTAGCGGAGATGTACTTCACGAGAGCCATACAATATAACAAACAAAAGGCTGTTGTATCGCAATTAATACCGAGAAGAATTGTGGGAACTCAGCTGTACGCCCGTCGCAATTATAACAAATGGTGTGGAGGAGTTCGACGTCGATGCTGGCTTCGCTGCAGCTGCCAATGGCTTTTTTGCCATGATGATAGAAGTCTTGATCTTTGGCGCCATTCAGGTACAGTACCGGTGCATACAGGAGTGGTACCCTAAATGTGCGTTTCTGTGAGATGCTTCAGGTTAGTTTCGACAGTAAATTTTCTGGGGTTCGGAAATTTATTCAGGATTGCATTGAATCCAGAAGCTGGGGGTTGTATTCCGCTCCAGGAATTTGTATTCTCCGGAACAGCTGCTGCTATACAAAGCCAAGATCAGAGTCTCGCTGGAGTGCTGCTCGCACACATCTAGTAGGTATGTTTGACCTCACAAAAGACCTCTACAGTCTAAAACATCTAAAACAGGTGATTGATCTGCCTCGCATAATACAGTCAAGAGTTGAGAGTACAAAAAATACTACATCAGCTCCACGAACGCATCCTCACCTGATCGACGCTTCGAACAAGCCTCTTCCAAAAGTGTTTCTTCTGGAGAACTTCGGCGTTGTGGAATGAACTATCGGTAACTTTGTTGCCCGATGCTGAAAATCTTCAGCATTTTCAGTTCAATGTGGATAGAAATGTATCCTCTCGAGCGCTTATGAAGTGCGTGAGGCTATCTATAAAAATATCGATTCGCGACCTTATAAACTTAGAATTAAGTCACTGTTGGTACCACTTGGAACCGATTGAAAAATTAGTTTGATAACGTAAAAAATTATATAGCAAGATAATAAAGAATTGAAAATTCCACTTTATTCCGACCTGTTATCGTATTCGAGTCGACTGAATCCAAAAAAAGTAATCATGCTCCATCAGAGGTGGATTATCATAAGATTTTCATAATACAAAAAAGATAGGTAGGTTAACGAGCTAAGCTGAATCATAGTCAAGAATCAATTCGAAATATGGTTCATTCGTTGTTCTATAATTTTGTAGAAACATCGATTGAGATTTATTCAATTGTAAATTACTAATGTTCTGAGATAATACGCTTTAGAATGTATCAACAAGCAACCCTGTAATAAAATAAATATGATCCAGTTAAGCATTTGATATATTTTCAACTACTTCATACGTTCTCAGTGAAATCGGAATCATAATCATACTGACTGCAATGATTATCTTGCTTATTGAAGTTAGCCTTACAGGCTATTTCGCATTTGAATAAATCACGGAACGCAGTTATTCCACAGTAATTTGCAGATAACATCAGATACAATCACAAGTTATGACAAAATAGAAGCGATTAAGTCGTACGTTTAAAAAGCATGCGCAACCTGCTGCTTGTTGGACTTAGGTGGGCATATTTTCTGCGGTAATCCGAGAACATGGGCGTAGTTGAAGAGAAAAGTGGTGCATCGTAAACGTAGTTTAGTTCCCAAATATGAATTTCTGTATATATGAATAAAGGAATGTATGAATGTGTGAATTTATGAATATATGAATGTATGAATGTATGAATGTATGAATGTATGAATGTATGAATGTATGAATGTATGAATGTATGAATGTATGAATGTATGAATGTATGAATGTATGAATGTATGAATGTATGAATGTATGAATGTATGAATGTATGAATGTATGAATGTATGAATGTATGAATGTATGAATGTATGAATGTATGAATGTATGAATGTATGAATGTATGAATGTATGAATGTATGAATGTATGAATGTATGAATGTATGAATGTATGAATGTATGAATGTATGAATGTATGAATGTATGAATGTATGAATGTATGAATGTATGAATGTATGAATGTATGAATGTATGAATGTATGAATGTATGAATGTATGAATGTATGAATGTATGAATGTATGAATGTATGAATGTATGAATGTATGAATGTATGAATGTATGAATGTATGAATGTATGAATGTATGAATGTATGAATGTATGAATGTATGAATGTATGAATGTATGAATGTATGAATGTATGAATGTATGAATGTATGAATGTATGAATGTATGAATGTATGAATGTATGAATGTATGAATGTATGAATGTACGATTGTACTAATGTACGAATGTATGAATGTATGTATACATATATGAATGAATTAATGCTACAGACCAAGCGATACGGTGACAAGGTGACCCTTTTGTGCCTCCGCCCGTCCTAGCTTTCAAGGTAAGCCGTTTCAGCTTAAGTGAGAATGACTTAGGTTCTGCTTTTATTACACCTTCTGGTTCCAGAGTGCTGGACCCCAGTATAGTTTGCCTGTGATAACCTAAGGGTTACCTAAATGCTAATTTTGACGTTTTCCCCTATTATATAATCTTTGTATTCTTTGAGTCAGCATATGGTAGCTCTAAAAAGCTCACCAATATAAAATTTTTAAACACATAAACTGTAAATGAAATAATTGTGGAAGACACTGTTAAGAAAGCATTTTTTGCAGTAATGGTTATTGAATATTCGAAAAATCACAACTTGTGAGACCTAGGTTATACACCTTCATCTCTCACTCAAAGACAACTAAGTACCTACAGAAATACTGTCTATATACTATTAGAAAATTATCTGAAATAGAGAAATGGTTAGAAATGGTTGCAAAAATTCAATACTCTAAGCTTTCAGCAATTATAGAATTCGTTGGGGAAATAGGTCGCAGAGTAAAATAAGAGCAAATTTATATACTGCAATTAGACAAGTTTAAGAGGAAGGTTAAAAAATGCCTTTAAAAAGTTGAATCATAATTGTATTTTTAATTCCTATGAAGTCTGTGAGCTAGTTGGGTTTAGCATGCTTCAAGGAAGGATGTAATTAATTTTTTCAGCCTCACAGATGCACTAGGGTTTTTTATGGTTCGTTCTTGTATACCAAATGGTGGGATTTTGTGTTCTAGCTTTTAATACTGAGGTCTTGATCGAAAATAAAACTGTTGCTCTATAAGTAGTCAAATATATTATTGTCATTTTCAATCACTATAACTGTAAAATATAATTCATTCATCTTTCTTCTCGAAAAAAAGCTGCCGAAGCGTTAATGAAGGTTTCATTTGTATGCGTGTTGTAAATATTTCCCATGGTTTCAGCGGGAGCCTGAATTCATTCCACCAGTCACCATATTCGAATATGCTTCTCCTGGTTTCTTCGATTAATAAAAGTCCAGCGTCTTGTTTTTATCCAAGTAGTCCTTTTATTCATGCATTGGACCCCAAAGCCAGTCAAGCCCAAGTCACCCTTTTTGTACCTCGGTAAAAGCTTCGAGTACGCCTTTGCCGGCAGATACGAAGAGGTCCGCCGCGCGGATGGAAATTGCGAAATTTATATTTTCTAAATTACTTTAATTGACCCATTATCGATTATTGGTTGGAATGGTCGCATTTAATTTGATTCATGATACTGGGAATTATTATTTCGTATACAACGGTCACGATGCACATTTTTACCGCTGAGACAAAGGTTTCTGGACTGCTCGAGCACGGATAATCTAGGACAATTTTCCCAAAGAACATCAAATGATGCTAATTGAAAAGTCCCATTTTTAAGTTATTGATATAAAATCACGTAATTGCTATCAAGTTTTTATTCAACTAGAATTTGTGAAGTCGCTTTCTACTTAAAGGATTGGAAATTTAAAATATCTTTGGTTCTTTATTTCCAGTTCAAGCTTGAACAGTCCATTATTTTTTGCGTATCCTCAGGCCAATTGAGGTGAAATTCGGTTCCGGGGAAAATCTGAAATCCCTCCTGAAGACGAGAGAGCCAACATAAACAACCCCACTAAAGACCGTGAAAAAACTGGTACGATGGAATTTGGAAGGCTTAGATCCATATCCACACCCGTCTCATAAGCCTTGGACCCGATTGAGATCACCCCCTCCCCCACATATTCTGGTCATACTTCATACTTTGGGAGAGTTCGTTTTGTTTTTTTATATAGAGGTGTCATCTCCAAAACTAGCTCCATCTGAATCACCAGTTCTTCAATTTAGTCAATATCTTCATTGAACTTGAAATCTTCTTCTTTCGATACCAAATGACCCCTAACGTCAGCAAGTACATTGGCGAGGTTTTAAGGTTTTAAGCTGAGCTGGAGAGCTGCTCAGGACTGCGAATTTAGGTCCCATCGCGTATGTTCTATAACCATGAAATCTGCTTCCTTCCAATTCCTTTGCAGCTGAATGATTCTATATAGGTCTCCTCTAACAGTTTGCCCTAGATTGGTTTTATGATATCTTCCTCATTTCAATGGTTTCAAATAACTCGAACGGAATTTGCTCTACTTAACACTGCTTCGTTGGCATAGCTGTTAAGGATATTCGGGGTATTCTTTCACGTACCGACACCTCGGATGCTTCACTGGTAATATTGGATGTGGAATACAGAGCACTACTTCATGTCGTTCCTTAAGCGGCTAAATGGTATTGGTTATTATCCTTACTCAATAAAAATTTAATCAGTAATCTATAGTAGTAGTTGCTCTAAGAAAAATCCTGTACCACAGGTAAAAACTTAGATGATTTGAATTTTTTGGAGACATTTGAAATGCATAGCTTTTTCATAACGGAGATATCGTGAAATTCCATAGCTAATGGAGGAAGTTCTAATATTTATGAGTTTTGAGAACATTTGTGTGAAAAAGTGAGTTTAACAAATACAGAAGTCCAAACGTTGTGTATGAAATCTCGTTCTATACAAACGCAAAGAATTGAGAGTAAACAAACTTATCCCCGAATATCAACATGCCTGGTGGAGATACTGTTGCAGCCTATCTCAGAAATAAAGGTGGTGTCCCCCAAAAGCGACAGAGGTTCCCCGGAAATTGATGGAGGTGTCCCCCAAAAGCGATAGTGGTATCCTCCAAAAGCTTCGGAGGTGCCCCCGAAATCAACCGAAGTTTTCCCCAATATGAATTAAGGTCTTCCAAAAGCGGCAGTGATGTCCTCCAAAATCATCAAAGATGTTCCCAAAAAAGCGACGGAGGTGTCCCCCAAAAATAGACGAAAATGTCCCACAAAAGTGCCGGAAGTGTCCCCCGAAATCAACAGAGGTTTTTCCCAATATGAACGAAGGTGCGTCAAATAGTGACGTAGGTGTCCCCCAAAATAGATGGATGTGTCTCGCAAGAGGGGCGGTCATGTCCTACAAAATCAACGGAAGTTTTCCCCAATATGAACGAAGGTGTTCCCAAAAAGCGACGAAGGTGCCCCCCTAAATAGACGGAGGTGTCTCCCAAAAACTACGGTGGTGTCCTCCAAAAGCTACGGAGATGTTCCCCAAATCAACGGAGGTTTTCCCCGATGTGAACAAAGGTGGTTCCAAAAAGCGACGAAGGTGTCCTCCAAAATAGACAAAGGTTTCCCCAAAAAGCGGTCTTTTTCAAACCGTAAGACACATACCTCTCAGAATACTCTCATATCATCTTAAACGAGGGATTATAGATACGTAATCCTTGTGTGTGCTTCATAAGCAGCCAAGTATATGAGCGAGAAAGGATGCTGTTGACAGCGGATGGAAATAGGTAAGAGTGTCAACGATACAGAGGTGTCAAATAGAACTGCTTGTTCTATTGAAAACGGTTAATCCGTTACAAAACAGACTTTTATTTGTGAAACCGTGTGTTCAAATGACTCAATTTTATCATATCCATCACTCAGTGTTAAACAAGAATTCCTGAGTGTATCTCGGGTATCAGTGCTGGACGTCGTTTATCTGCATCGGTCTCCATCTCGCATCTGAGAACAATTACCAGTAGCCATTGGAACAGTAGAACCATTCTGTTCTGTCCACCTACGCTGGCGTACTTTTATTGATGTATGGTTGTAGGGCACGAATGTTGGTAATCATGCAAATGTGTACATATACGAGTTACGATTTATGAGAACGTACATATTGGTAGGTTTATTTTTATCCATGTTAATCAGGAAGAGTTATGTTCGTTGTAAAACATTTGGACTCAGATCGGCCGTTGTGAGTGAATTACTAAGAACATGTTGTAATTATATACGTTGTTAAAGCTCTCATAACAGTTCGTGTTATATTTTATACTGGCCTCAATTAAAACCACACATGATTCACTGAATACCTTTACTAACGTTTCGGCTACAACAATAGCCTGTGTTGAAGTACAATATGAAGAATTTTAATTTCGAAATTATATAATATCGTTTGCATTCTTTGTCTGATTTCAGGGGAGCAGTTTTGTTTCCGGACCGGACCACAGTATGAAATATTTTGAAAGCCTAGAATGCAAGTCCAATTATTTTTGGTGCAGGGTCGATATGGAAATGGAAAATGCCTGAGACTAGTTTACTAGAAATGTGTATGAAAAGGTTTTTCAATATACTTCTTCTCAGCTAAAGTATTTTTAGTTCTCAGAAACTTCCGGTTATACCTGATAAGAACCCCAACTTCTATTTCATATAGTACCCCTTGTAGATTTATTGTCACATTATTTAATTCTTCAATGAATTTTAACGTTACTTTAAACAAATAATTATTGGTTAAATTGCTTATTTACATGTGCAGTCAAACCTGCTACTGGATCGAAGTTCGGAGAGAAGGTTTCCGTAGTGTGGTAGATTTATTTGACATAACCCGCTTGAATTCGTGTGTATAGTATCTCTTGAGTCAGTTTAAGCACCTCGTATTGACACAATTTACCTAGAGCAATCAAAAACCTTCAATTTCGAAATTCAGTGGTGTGCTGAATAATTGTGTAATAATTAATATAAATGCTGCCCTCGAGTCGTTAAAAAAAAAAAACTACACTTGGCCAGTGGAAACAGTGGAGGATTAACTTTAGATAAACTACATATATCAAGGTAGTTAGTCTTATGGCTAAAGACTTCGGCCCGGAATTTCTGATATGTCATTTCGCCGCCACTACCAGATGTTTCCTGCTTTTTCAAATTATAAGTTTGGCTATATACGATAGATTATCTCATAAATTGTAGGCTAATAATCTGCATGAAATACCGGCACTAGAAAAACTATCAAAATAATCATAAAAAAGGTAAGCCGGAAAATGGTTGAGCATTTTCGAGATCCCTGATCGCTCTACATAATATTTCAAAATGGTTGACGCATTTTATTTAGGGGAAGAAATACCAGATTGTCGATGATTTTTGTTCTTTTAGGTTTCTAGAGTTTTCAAGCATATTTGGGCCTGAAAGGAGGAATCGTCAAATGGTCCAATCTTTACAATGGTATAACTTCATTCTGCAAATTACTCTCTAGACTTAGTTTGAAAAATTTCATGTAGTCAAAAATGAATTAATTTTCATATTTTTGTATTCTCGCTCATAATTCAGCATGAATCGAAACTCCTGCTGTACAGGATATTCATGCGTGTGTCAATTTAGACATCATGAGAACTACCTTGATCAAAGTACAAAACATGTCTAACTGAAATTCGAATCTAATCTATTTCACCTTCCTCTCAAAATTGTTATTTTCTGTGTATAGTATAGATATTCAGTTCTATTTTACTATCTGTCCCGTTTTTAACGTGTCAATAGTATTTTGAAATTTAGTTTTTCAAATTTTGAGATTTAATAAAGGCAGCCGAGGCAGCCGAAACGTTAGTGAAGATATTCAGTCAACAGAATGTGGTTTCAAGTATCAGTTAGTAGTGAATATAATATGAACCCGAGAACCACGTTTAAGAAGTTACTTGACGTCTTTTATTTGTTTCTGTAATCTGTGTTCGTCATTATAACAGAAGTTTTGAACCGGGAAACCTGCGCGGTTAGAAAAGCTACTTGTAGATTTTTACATTGTGACAAGAATAGAGAGAGGGATATAGTTATAAAACTCTGAAAGCAAATCTTCTTTGAATTTTTGTGTCTGCTAGGTGTAGTTAGTGTTGCCGCCGTCGGTACAGCACACTGGATTTGAATCATTTCGACGTCTATTCCCTCTTTCTATAATTTTTGTTCCTCAGAGTAACAAAAAGTTTGAATTGCGGAAACTCTATTAGTAGAAGAAATAGGCTCAGATCTCTGGATAATAAAAAAATCATTGAAAATGTGAGATAACGAATACCTGTGCTATAAATAAATCACCTCCAGCTACTAAATCTCTAACTGAGATCTAATAAAACAAAATGCTCTCCACCATGCATCAGATCCGCTATGTGCATGTTTCGTCTTTAGCCTAGACTCGTCAGTTCACCTTTATTGACAGATGTCGTAAGGGACTTCTGTTGTCGCTTGAAGGCAGCCCAGGTGTTAGGACTTTTGACTTTGCAAGTTGCCAATGGCCGTCCATATAGAGGGCGATACTTTGAGATGATTTGATGATCTTAAGTAGCTAAGGGCAGTTCATGGTTAATGAGGCGATACTATGGAAGCAGAAAGGGTTAGAATTTTCATGTCTGCTAGGCGTGTTAGTGTTGCCACAGCTGGTACAGCGTGCTTAGTTTTTATCAATTCAACACGTGTTGCTTCTTTTTCAAATTAATTTTCCGCAAACTAACACAAGGTTTGAATTGTGAAACCTGTACCTGCAGAAGAGCTAGGTTTAGACATTTAGATGTTAGAAAATTCATTAAATATAAGAAATATGGACTGTCAGCGCTTGTCAATAGCAAAAAAGGTTTGTATTTTCGTGTCTGTTAGGACCGCTTACTATTGCCACAACCGATTTAGCACGCTGGATTTGGATCAAGGCGAAGCCGATCCTCACAAAATTTGAATTGTGAAACCTGTATCGATACAAGAGCTAGTTTTAGATCTTTGGATAATAGAAAATTCATTGAAGATGAGAAATAACGATCACTTGCGCTAGAAGTAAATCACCTCCAGCTGGTATGTCTCGCCCAGAGATCCGATAAAAGATAAATTTAAGTAGCTCGTATATGTACATCGCGACGGCGAGAGAGAAAGAGCAGTTTATTGTTATTGTGGCGATACACTGAGAGCAAAAATGGTTTGAATTTTCGTGTCTGCTAGGACCGGTTAATGGTAGTGTCGTGTGTGGTGGTCGTACCACGGCATCTCCACGGTACCACCGTTGCATCGGGCGGACGCTATCTGGCCGATCTGGCTTATCGCGGGTACCATCGCCGCGTACCCGGCCGTGTTAACGCGAATTATTGGTACTGCTCGGATCGCGAGATGTCTTCATTTGCATCGCTGCCGATTGTATTTTAACTCACTGGGACTCTGCGCCGCGGTACTGCCGAGCAGCTAAATTGGCTCTGCCTCGCCGATTCCAGTGCGTATTTCAAAAATAAGTGTACGATTTCGTGTAACCGTTGGAAACAATGAAGCCATAATTGAATCAGTAGTGCGTCACACAGTGGGCTGAAACCTCTTATTTCTGGGTGAGGTAAAAGACCAGAAGTTTCTCTTGTAAAGTATAGTTAGTATTTGGATGAACCGATTTTCAAGTACCACAAAGCTGTTTCGTCCTTGTCAAAGTTCAACCAAAATCCAAAAAGTACTTCCCGAGCTATAGAGGGGTCAAAGATTACTCTACGGAGTACAGACAAACAGACAGGCCGACCGACAGAAACGTGTGATATGGTTTTTCGTCGTGTATATCCCCTGATACATAAAAAACAATATATCGCAAGATTTTCGCAATTACAATACTTTCTCGCCAACTGGCGTGGAAGGTAAAATGCATTATAAGAAAAATCGTTTAAATGAAGGGTTTTTCGTTTCAAATCCATAGATCTGCTGCTCTAAATCCATATTCGAGGAATCTTTGAGCTAATTCTTCTGGTATAATATGCATGCTTATTCTCTAGAGGGTCGGTCAACCGCGCTCTTCCTCTCCTTGTCTAACTTCATTGCTTATTCCATTCGGAAAATAAAGAGCTCAGCCCGCAGCCATCAACTTATGATGATTAACTCGTACGCGAACTCGAAGAGAACAACACTCGTGGAAATGAGATATAAATTATCTTTGCCATATTCGTCGGATTCGTTGTGTGTATGGCCACTCGCTAATTTGTTGGCTCACGGTAACGATGCTATTCGGGCTGAAGATGAATTTTTGTTAAGGCCAGTTCACACCTACTTGTTCAGTTATAATGGCCAGAGATAAATTTCTGTAGGAGTGAGACTGCCTCATTAAAGTATATTTGTGGTAATTTTTGTTCCAGTATAGCATAGCTGCATAAGCCTTTCAGAAAATGTTATTATGCAGAAAAGCTACGTTTTACCACATATTTTATCTGGTAATTACCAGATTATAATTTATGTACGTACAGCAAGAGCACGTGCGTACCTGAACAAAGCGAAAAATGTGCTTTCTGGCTGAGGCTCATACCATTTTCAATGGCAGTCATGAAATTTCACAATATTGAAAAATTCAATTCACTATTTGCTATATCAAGTTTTTCTAAAGTCTGTATCTAGTGTCATTTGTTTAATTTGTTTTGAAATATGGTGTTGCTACCCCTATGTAAATTTTTAACTGCAAAACGTTAATATTTGTCATATAAATAGAGATTACTTCATATTAAATAGGTTTTGGTGAAGATCGTAGAACGAAATTTCTTTCTGATCCAGAAAAATGTTTTCAACAGCTTTCACTACCACTCTACAAGGCTCAGATCAAACCATCGCTGGAAAACTGGTATGGGATCCACTCCGAAGCACTCTTTGAAGCTTTTGGTCGCCCCAGAAAAGAGCAATACGTCTAGTGGATGCGCCTAACATTGGAAATGACCTCCACAGTCATGAATCTCGAGTCATCAGTACAGAAACACTAGAGAGTCAGGTTGAGCTTGTAACGAATCAAAACGATGTTCCAAAAGTTATTCTCATGGCTAATCACTCAATCTTGTAAAACTCTTGTGGAGAACGAACCAGGACCCTAATGGGGTCTAAGAGCTGCGAAGATCAAAATCCTGCTTCTCAAGTGTCGGTAAAGTCGTAAAATGATGTCTTTGCATACTAAAAATAAGAAAACACTTTATAACTAATGATCTGCATTTTTCTCGGTGTATGTTCGTATATAAATTTATATATATACGCATAAGCGGAGGTAATGAAAGGAAATCGGTAGCGGCATGGTATGGCCCGTAGCGTGGCGACCAAGACGGTAGGACAAGCAGTTTGCAACGTCCACCTACATAGAGCCGCGATTTTTAATGATACGCTTGGTTATGGCCCGGCGGACACAGCTTTTGCCGATATCAGCGCCGTAAAGTGGTGCCTATTAAATGGAAATCAACTATATTTCTCTTGCTTATTCCGCCTGCTGTCTTAATATTCCACACGATCAGCACTACTGCCATTAAGGTGTGCTGCATGCCACATTACAGTGAAATGTCATTTTCTGAATCTACTCTGGTTCTCTACATTACACCCATTGGTAGGCTCGTAATCCCTATTAACTCATTAACTTGGAACGAGTTCATTGCTTTTGAAAATAAATATCCCAAAAAGCTTGAGCTGCGTATTATTTCACCCCGAAAGAATCTCGTGGTAGCACGTTAGGTGCATATGATAGAACAGTTGCATTTAATAATTAAACAAGAAGTTCATCTGAACATCATTCCGACTCGTAGTCTAACTCATAAGAGATTACTGACTGAATGGCTTATCATGCTTCCACTAACAGAAGATTTTTTATCAGAATAAAGCTATGAAGAAAATAATACAGCTAATGAATCAGGCGCTTTGACAGTTACAATAGAAAATAAAATACTATGCTGTATTGTATGAAGATGGCGGATATGTGGGAAGAACAATAAGTACGTTGGAGAAATTAAATACAAAAGAAATTCTTAAAACAAAAATTATGTACATACCTTGAGCCCAAGCCAGATGATATTGCAAGACTTTAACCTAATATTTTGCCAATGGTCAGCGCCACTATGCGCGACGATTTGTGAGCAGTGTTTATGTTGCTATCACACCTTTGACTGTGTTACGTATGTACCTGCCAATAGCTGTCTACAGTTAGACCGTCGGGCTATATTAACGAGTCTAGGCTAAAACGACGCATGCGCATGTCTATAGCATGTCTCACTCCTACTGGAGAAATACCATCAAATCAGATTTTTTATATTTATGGTCAAATTGGTCGCAGGTCACAAAAAAAGGAATCAGCAATTCAATAAAAAAGCATGAGATCGTGACCAAGAGTCAACAGTAAAGTACAATGGAAAGCAAACACAATATTTTTCTTATCACATTAACATTGCTTCGTAGAACAATGAAAAACAGTAAGCATAAGAAAAAAAATTTCTTTCTAATATTTCTGCCGATGATATCATGATATATGTTTGTCGATGAAAACATGGCATCATCGTCCTATCTCCCTATATATTGCTTCAGTGGCAAAGGTAAATTTTATATAACACAATGTAGGGCTTTGTACAGTCATTAAAAGTTTACAACCAGTGTTGCTATTAGCGTTGTTCTTCATGCCGATGTCGGTTATCAGCTCGAGCATTCGGCATTTACAGTGCCGTTGAATACTTTTAAGTGGGGTAAGAGCCCCTTTATTACCTTTCATGCACAAAGAAATCTGTAACAACCAGGACCAGTTTTAAGTTGGAACTGTCATCGAGGTGGCAGTTCACATACAGTAAAATAGCTTACTGTGGAGAGAATAATTTTTGTTATTCATTGATAACTAGATCAAGAATGTTCTACTCACTTTCCAGTTTTCTTTATTCAGAAAAAAATATTTTATAATGGCTTGGTATTTTATTATATATGTAGGTTACTTTCCTTGGTTATCATTTTTCTTAGAAAGATATCTATACAACGTTTCGCAATCAAATAATATATAAATTTTTCACGCATTCCACTGCATTCTGATGATGTTTTCGAACAGAGTGAAACGGGATACTGTTTATCGATCTTTAATTGTGAATCATAGACAGAGTCGATTATCATAATTTTAAATTGTCTGTAGTCGTTTCTTATTTGAATATAGTTCTGCATTGGCATTGTTTTGAATAGTTAATTATATAACTAGGACAGGAAACAAGCTATTCCTTGTCTAACTTTGTCCAGCAGCTAAACAAAGGCGCCGATAAAATTGTCTGCTTGAGGTATAAATACCGTTTTTTAAATCATGTAGATTGTAGATGCTCTTACTTGGTGAAACTTTTCTATCATGCAGATAAAATAGTTGTGTATTATTCACAGTTTCACAAATAAAGCTCTATTTCTTACAGTGACGCGTTCCGATTTATATTTTGATCACCTGAAAACAACTGACAGTCAGACGATGATTCGAATATGAATCGAAACGCCTCAGTGTAAGGAAGAAAGTTTTATTTGTGAAACGGTGTGTTAAATATACAATTATTCTATCTGCAATTTTTTTAATATTCAAATTTTATTGAGACGCGGTATCATAATAAAGATACTGTATATTAGTCAAATTTGATATTGCATCTTGAATTCAGCTGACAAGGAAATACTAGTCAGAAGAGGCAGCATTCGGTAACTATGTAAGCACAGAAAAATGAGATTAGAGACACACACATTGGAGCGTTTTTAGATACATCCAGAAAAACTTTTGGTGCGGATTTGACTCAAACCGACGTTTCCACTGTTCTGCGATAACGCACTGCGTTGACCAGAGAATCTGAGGTGTCTTGTTCAGGTCATTCATCTCTGAATCACTCTCACTCTAACCGTGCACCAATTAGGAGAACACGCCGCTTAGTCCAGTACTCTTTAGGTCATTGAATGTACCATAGAGATACGTACGTGCATCTCAACGGGCTTACTGGTCTCAGACCCTAGATCGAAAGCACACCTTAAATCATCTCTGTTCACGCGGTGCGGTGGGCCAAAGGCTACGGTGTTAGTACGGAGAGCTTGAGACATGGGTTCAAATCCCGCACACACAAGAGTTTCTCTAAATTTTTCTCACTCAGATTTGTATCTTTCATTTACCTATCCTAAGATTCTAATAATATTTACTACCGGAATTGGAGAGGAGCACAAATAAGGATGATTTCTGTGTGACGCCGCTGTGCAGCACACATTGCTCATTTAATGCCGGAGAGCTGCATTCGAAAATACGATGACAGTCCCCCAGTATTATTGGCGCATCCATAAATTTACGATATTAATACTTAAAATTGTAATTTATTGCCACTTTTAAAATTCCCTTTATGCTTTTCGCTTTATGCTGTTTTAAATATGTCGACGAATAAACTCAATCATTATAAAATTTTTATTGAACAAAGGTCCTTTCGGTAGGAACGATAAACGAAACATTTGGAGATTTAAGTTCATATCAGCTCAGTTCTTAGAAGACCACACATTGAGATGAATTATTTCTGATCCATAGTCCAACAAAGCGGAAGCAATCGAGCTGTTTTGCTGTACTTATAACCTAAGCCCGAAATACGAGAAAAATTGTTTTTATTATAGATCACCTCTCGCAAAGACAGACGGCTCATCACGCTCCAGAAGCTCTGCGAGAAGACAGGTGTCTATTCATATTGACATTAATACGTTATAAATCAGAATAATCAGTAATTTTATGATCAATACAACTATCTGGAGCGGAGAAGATTTCCCAGCTTCTGGGACGCCAATCTAGCTAGGCATGCAACATTTTCATACATTATTGATGTTAATTCCCAGAAGCTTGATGGAATATGACTCAGGTATTAGACGTCACTCCATCTCCAAGACTGGTTGACCAGCATATGATTTTTTTGCCGGGCTATTGTCTGACTCTTCTGTACGTTAAACTACGCTCCATTCACCGATCTTCATTTGACAAAATTAGTGGAATTCAAGGAAGATTTGTAATGCTCGTTTTCTCATCCTTCCACTTGTCTCTCTGAGAACAAAAACGAATGCTTGAAGATGCACACTGGAATCTAATAATGCAGTTAAACAATTGTTTGATGAGGACGAGACTGGAACCGGAACTTCCAGCCTTCCATTTTAGGTAATCTAACGAGAAAAATTTCACAGACTCCCACAAATGGAATGTGTAATAATTTACTATATCCATCTACAAACTGCTCTGGCGTTACTGGTGACACAGAACGGTCTCTCATGACGATACTAGTATCATCGTCATTACACTTCAGTCTTATGACTAGGCGAACTATTCCTTAATAAAGAGCTACTGCTTGCAGCCAAATCTATACAGTGAAGATACAAAAAAGGATTCTGTATTCTCCGAACAGTAGTACTCATAATTATAACAGTTTTATGTTTCTCATCAAGAGGCCACTGGCACTGTTTACGTTTTGGTATCATGAAGTACTTCGAGCTAATTATAGTCTTATTGTGCGCAGTAAGCGTCGCGACATTGTGTTCATATTGAAACAATAATTAAGGAGAATCAGAAAAAGAAAAGAAAGCACTTCAGTCGGTGCATAGCATTGCTACGTTTATAGCGCAGGCAAGCGGGTTGCAATTACTGTAGAGGCGTATGTACAGGGTAAACGAGTATACGCTTACGATTACAGACAGCAGAAACTGGTTTTCCTATATTTTTCGCAGTTAGTTTTGACACCCATTGCTTAGAATTTTGAGACTACCACATAAATCGATACATTGTGAAACGCTGAGAGAGGATAAATGTCAATTCACATTGATCTCAAAGCGCTTTAAATCCCTCCCAGTAACAAGCTTTCCGGTAGCCCATTTCACAAAGCTGAGATTCTCGAAAAGAAAATCTTCTAGTAGAGGCTCCTTCGATGAACTGGGCTTTCGACCTAGTGAGGGTGCCCTCATTGGACCCCTGTTGTACTGATGACTCTTGGTGTTATCATGCGATACAGCTCGGTTTCCCACGGGAGTATCTATAAAATAGCGACAGGTCAGCAAATTTTCTTCAGACTGTGAAGTTCCCTTGTGAGATCAGCTACGTCCACTAGCCTGGATATTCTTCCCTGGATTGAGCCAAGAAGCTCCAAAGGGTCTTGGGAGCGCATATGGAATCAGTATACCAGATGGTCTGATCTGAGCCTCTTCGAGCAATAGCAGCTGTATCAGTAAATACAATTCTCTATAGCGGAAGACAACCTCCAGTCTGAGTATTCTGTGTCTTAGACTGAACTCTATTTGTAGAGCCCTATCCGACAATTTTTGTAAAGCTTTTGTTGATTTGTATAACATGTTGCTCCCGCTGATCTCGGAATGATATCAGTTTGCCTGGTTCCATGAAGGAAATAAGGGGCAGTTATTTGCGAAGATGTAAGTGATAGGATTAGATGGTATTTTTAACAGTTCGTTGATGTAAAGCAAGGAGAACGGTGGAGAAAGGACAGATTCCTGGGGAATACTAACGTTGATGGTAAATTTATTGGAAACATCTACCTAGCACCACAAAAAAGGAATGGTGCCTGTGAAAGCTATCTGACCATTGGATTAGATTTGGGAAGCTCAGAGTTGGCAAGCCTAGTTAGAAGTCCCTCTTTCTTTTGATATTTCGCGCACAACGATTGAATTTGTTTTAGATGACATACTGCAGATGGGCTGCTTGCTGACTATATATCTTCTATCTGATCTTTTTCATTGCAGAGGACGAACATGGCGAAGCAGATAAAAATGGGAAGATGTGCAGTGAAGCAAATAGATATAAACTGGCCAATCTGAACCTGATATATGAACGTGTCTGGTATATACACGTAGCTGAGTATTTCCGAATGCATCAACCACAATTTCTTCGACGTATTTATGCGTATTCTGTGCGCTTGGATGATGAGTCTGGGCTCCGATTGGAATCCGCCTCCTCACCGTCATGATCTCAGTCCATGTATATCAATTAAACCATTATGTTGTCATTGGAAATTGTGGGTAATGATACGGGTTTAGGCTATAAGTCATACACACCTTCGGCGGTGTGCGAGCCGTTCTCAAACGATCGTTTTATTTTATTGGGAGTAATTTGGACAATTACCGACCATTTTTCCAGTTCGGTTACGATTCGCACATTATTCTGCTCGATGGTTAATTGCAATACCATCGATTTCTACTGGCAAATGGGTATGTAATCAGATAGAGCAATAATTCATTAGGCGTATCCGAAGAACTCCATGCTCGGTGATCAAGAGTATTTATGAACTACCTCTCTGTGAGCCATTCCAGAAAATACACCTGTTCTTTTTGAGCATGTGCAATATACTTTAAAAAATGTAGGTGTATAAAAAGACAAGAGACCTTTCGTCGACGGTTGAACATATCGACCTCACTAGTTTGGCGTCTCAAAAGCGGAGAGTTTTCACCCGCTCCTGGAAATTGTATTCACCGGAACAGCTACTACTACTACTCTAAATAGCTTAGATGAGGCCATCTTTGTAATGCTATTCGCATGTCTAAGGATACGTTTCGAGGCACGTCCTGAAGCTTCTGCAATTCAAAAAAAGCAGGATATCTAGTGTACGCGCCTGACATTGCAGAGGATCTCTACAGTCTGGAACATTACAGAAAAGTATCTGACCTATGCCTATTCTATGTATAGTGAATGTTCGAGCGAGCTATATCGGATTATAATACCAAGAGCCAACCTGTCCAGTACATTATTGAATGTCTCGAATGGCCTATTCCAAAACTCTTATGTATGGAATACTTACGCGTTGTGGATTGAGCTGCCAGAGAGGTTTTACCTGAAATTTAAATTTGCAGTATTCAAGGTCAGTGTGAACAGGGCTTTATCTTTTTACAGCTCTTCTAAAGCGCGTAACGTTCTCTACCTTTGTGAGAGGTTATCTATAAAAAAGACTAAACGTGACAGACATCACTATAAGTACATGGAATAATTTTGTTCTCCATGTTAGAGAGTCATTTATTGTTCACAAAGGTTTTCGAGATTTCAAGATATGTTCTTTGGATGTTTTATTATATATGTCCATATAAAGGACATTCATAGTTATTTCTGTCAGTCTGTGTGTCTACATCGCTCAATTGTTTTTGTGTTTTGAGTATTTCCATCAGAATGTTTGAATTGCAGTAATTTGTGTGGAGTCCTGTAGATTTTTCATGACTGATTTTCGGATTGTAACAGTTTGTAGTTGAAGATAAAAAACAATAAAATTGCTTGGGCAATAATTTTAGTTATATCATACATAGCCTTTCCCAAGACATCCATGTTTTGGGAACTACTCTAAACAAATTTTAAAAAAAAGCCTCCACACTTCCTAAGCTATTTTGAAATGCAAAAAAGTCTAAAATTGTTTGGTTAAAAATTTCTTTGTGCTATTTGTTTTTGGAGACAACATTTTTTGATAGACTAGGCTCTGTCATTTTGTTTACGGTGGTTAGAATGTTGGGGTAGGTGTATTTAGATTATTGGAATGAGCTCCTTCTTCAGGTTTTACTATCGATTCATTATAGTTTGATACCGGACGACATTGTGCACAGTATATTGGTTCGTGTTTCATATTAATGGCTTGGAAACTTGATTGTATTCTGATAAAAATCTATAAAAAACCGTTGCGGCCATTTAAATTCTATGGTATAATAGGGCAGGCGAAAATATTACCTGAAGGTGCAATCTAGCCCATTGATTTGGCAGATGATTTCCTGACCAAGATTAATCGATATGTGTTCTATATCGTCTGCTATAATCTATACCTTTCACGAAATTCGAGGCGAAGGGATGCACGATATGCATGAAGACAGTGACGTACGACTCCAAATTTGTCTGAGACGTTTCCACCAACATACCTGACATAAATAGCTTGATATGTCAGTTAGAAAGAGTTAGACAAATAGCCTAACAAGTGAATCATATGCTAGTCTGTCAGCCATGGAAATGGAGGGACGCACAGTATTCGAGTAATCTTCAAGGAATTAATATGAACTGTTTCCGGCCTTTCTACGTCTGCATTCGATACGCTAGAGGTTATCTTCTGCTTTAGAGGTATTTACTGAAACAGCTACTCGAATGTGTGAGAATGGGCTCCAAAAGCACTCCCTGAAGCTTATGAAATCAATCCCGTGAAAAGAAATTGAAAAGATATCCACAGTCTGGACCGAAAATCTACATTTATTCTATACATTCTACCATGGCAAATGTTTGACTTAACTGTTTCGAATGATAACAACAAAAACCATTAGTAACACGAACACGATAGAGGCCCAATGGGCTCATCCTCACCCGGCCTAGCTTTCTGCACCTCAAAAAAGCCCTCTGCATTTCAGCATTTCAGACGCTAGAGGTTCTTTTGCTTCAAAGACTTATATATACCGGAAAAGCTACTCACATTTGTGAGAATGGGTTCCGCAGCAATCCCTGAAGCTTATGGAATCAACCCAGTGAAAATAAATTATTTGAATAGAATATTCCGTTATTCGTAGGCCAACCAAAAGTATATAGAATCTAGTATTTGCAATGTATGTCTAATGAAAGATAATGAAAAATATACATCTGTTCAATTTGAAATCTAGTCAACCACGAGGTACTTAAAAGTTAAGGATGTTAAGTTAGGAATACTTGTATTCATGATGAGTCGATACGATATGAACGTGGTCAAATCTATCTTTGCTTGAAAATTGTGTCAAAATGGAAAATACATAAATACAGTCAAGTTATTAGCTTCTCCAAACACTGGATTTTTTTAAATACTTGCGAGTTTCTGCACTCAGAAAAATGCGACACTTTCCAGAATATAATTTCCACCTTTAGGAACATCATAGCTGTTGATTATAGCAGCAATAGCAATACAGTCTGCTTAATTCATTTTAAATTCTTAAGAAATAATCGGTTTCTCCAACACTGAGACCTGCCCTTGGGCGAGAATTTTAAACCACACGGAATGCAGCACTTATCCAGTCTGTGGTTAGGTGATTTACCCTAAAACGCACGGATGAATTTCCAAAAACTACAATTTTATATCGGAATTTTTCTCTTTTTGTGTGAGATTACACTCACGGGCCATTATATAAAAAATAACGAACTTCATTCAGCCATTCCGTTAAGAATCCTGTTTGGTTTTATTGCAGATGTCATGGTTTCTCCTTACAGGGTGCTGTAGTCATGGAAATAATTGAATACATAATACAAGAATTAACATATATTTTTTTATAGATAACAGTGTATTATATTTGTTCTCTGATTTTTCTGACTATAGGTTAATCTGCAAAGCTCTTTTTTTTAAGATAGGTCGAGAATTGATTGCAATCTGTCACATTTAAGGGGTAGCTTCTATACGGTGTGAACACTAACCCCTAACTTTTTTAGATAAAAATTATTAATTTCACAAATAACTCTTTTTGTGAGACGCGTTTCGATTTATATTTAAATTATGTCGATGACCGTAGCCGCTAGGTCACCACAGGCTACAGCAAGAATCTTGGGGACATGGGTTCGAGTCTCGCCCCTATTCACATATGTTTTAGATTTTTTATCTAACTACATCTGTGCCTTCCACCAAAATTTCGCTTTTTTTGAAGTGACATTAACAGAAAAACAAATACATCAGATCTGAACTAGAAATTTCAAATAACTAATATGGTTCACCAAACTGAACTATAATCTGTCCTCAATTTACTGAGATTAGTACTAGTTGGATATGCTTCGAATAAGACATTCAAGCAGTTTTCTCTAACATCTATCTCTATGAGATTTTGATATAGGTTTTTGAAAGTTGTAACCTGATTATTTCTGTTCAGAATGAACACAAGCTCTCTTTTTGAATTTGTGTCTGGATAGGAATGGATGGCATTCTTCTTACAAGGGCAATTAAAGGTTCTAAAAACATATTCTTTACAATATTCTTATCTATGCCAAAGATGAGCCAGGCCAAATGATGCTATATGATGGGCGCGAAATACTCAAATTTTGACTAGCCAATCTTTTGTGTAAATACTCACTGGCAATATGTATATGATACCAGGATTGTTCAGCACTACACAAAACGGAAAATTTCATTAGATCGCATTGCGAAATAATGCTTAGTATATTCCACAAAATTTGTAGATATATTTAAGACGAACAACTCCCCTTAATGGTAAAATAGCAATAAAATTTCTTTTTTCGTAACGTCATCGCTACCAACTTTTCGTATATTCCGACCTACACTAACGCCTCAAAAATATGAATTTTGGATAATAACGCGCCTTACATTTTTTGTACCATGAAAATTTTTGTCATACTCACCGCTTTCCACATATATGAAATACAAAGAAAATTCAATCCACTAAGAGATTTTCTCCGAAAGTTAGAGATGATATTTTTGCACAGAACAGAGCATTTTATAAACAGTTCGGCGCAAGAGAATTCATTCCGGAGCATGAATTGTCCCACAAAGTTAGAGCTAAGCTTTTGGCCTGGATTCAAGCCATCTGTCTAAATACTGTCACTTTGTGAAATTTCAAAAATGAAAAATTACAGATGGACTATACTAAGTCTCCTCCTAGAACTTTGGAACAACGTATAACCATGGTGCAATCATGCTAGGATCATAAAACATTTCAGTTTGTGGCAGCAGCAATTATTATATAAGGAGAAGGTTTGAGTTCAATTGACATGCAGGCCTAGATTCGTCCTAACAAAATTAGTATACATTGAGGTTATTGGACATGCATCAGGTATTAACGGAAGACAAAGAAAAGAACATTCGAAAAACATGCGAAAAGAGACAACCTGTGAAACCACAGGTTCGGCGACATAGAGGCATTTTCGTTTCAGTTAACAGTTCAGTCAATTTAGGCGTATCAAAAATCTATTGCTTAGATGGAAGCAAGCAATGACGCATTTAAATATAGCAAAAAATTTCATGGATGGATGGTGTGATGGTATAACACGCACTTGCGAAATTAAAATTTATTATATTTAATTTTATTACATCTGATATTTCAGAAGTGTGAATTTTCTCAAAAAAAAACTGGAGGACCTTTCGAGTCACAACGATTGACACCTTGATACAAAAGACCCCTGAGACGTATTGTATTCGGCTCAAGGTTTGTTACAAGATTGCTTACAGGGTTATTGTTGGGGATTGCTGTATTGTGCACCTTGATACACTGAAATCGTGCAGTTTTGTATAGAATTAGTCATTTGACATTACCATTGATGCCAAGTGAAGCAACTGACAGCTAGGTAACACTTATTACATAACAAGCCGTGTTCCTGAAACTTTTGCCATTGATGAAAAACATATTGATACTGCACCCACAGAACAGGCAACAACTAACAGAATAATGGTGGAGTGTAGTGAGAACAACGAAACCTTTCTTTTTAGGGGTGCACTTGCGCAGTGATGTGAGTTATTAATTGTGCACAATGGTACAATCTGTAACATCACCGCAGACGATACCTTTTTTGCAAATAAGTTTTTTCATAGTATGTATTTCTGACAGACGGCAAATAATATCTGCACAGAAATTGAAGACGTATCAAGATATAAGGGTTATTTTTTAAGTGACTTTTCATGACAATTCCATATTTCTTCACAAATTTTTCGCAAATGTTAAAATTTAAATGTCGTTACTAAAAGGTCACTTAATGAGCAACCAGACATCATTATTTACCTGGAATACTTAGTTGTAGCTTCATGCCTCTTAATAGTGAATAACACAAATCAGAGTTTATCTGTTTAGTAGCATACCAAATACGTCAAGAAAAGTTGACCACGGCAACTATAGATATTCATTATCACAGACTCAATAAAAGTTCGTTCAATACATGTGTGCTAATAATACATTCCTATCATTTTACTACGTTGACTTCACGTTATTCTCTACTTCAGGGCAAGTGCCCCAAGGGCGGCTGTGAAAATACGGCTGCATTCACACATTATTTGTGTTTTATGGAATTATAAGAATCATGCATATTTCGTATTTGAGGGTAATTGATTCAATTAGAAGCCGTGAAAAGTAAGATCTCCTGTATGTTAGACAAACCTGGTGTACGCCACTTCTTCAACTGTAATTGTTCGTTAGGGTGGCCATACATACATGACTTTCTGATTTGATTTCAGAATTGGAAATTCGATTACCAGAATGCGCCAAAAAATAGTGTAAGAGGTAAAATTTCGAAATGACATTGCGTTGTAAAAATTCCCAATCTGTATTTCATATTCCAAATTCGAATCAGTAAACCATACATGTGCGGGGCCCGCCTTAACTCCGTCTTGTCTAGCTCTCCCTTGCTATCGCCAACTAAACTTACGCTGGCTATCTCTTGCACTTAAGCTCTTTGCTAATTCTCTTTGTCTTACATTAGCGTTTCGCATATCAAATTTTGAAATCACCCGTACGGTATTTATTGTCCAACGCACAATAATGGTGATAACCACAAATCAGTGCTGGAATTCCTAGTATCTGTTAGTCAGGAACGAAACAGTTAAAGTAATAAAAAGGTGCCACCTACCTATTTTTTCGGAACATATTCCATGTAAAGAAATTTAGCCAATTAGTAACTGAAAAGGGAAATTTTTCTGCAGAATGAAACAACGGAATAAGTAATAATTTCGTTTATTTTCAATTTTGAATTGTTAACATGTACATCACACATAGTCTTAACTAATTCTAATACTCTTCAGTTCATTATTCGACGCTAACGTGAAATATATGAACTGTGTATTTGGGTGCATCGAAAATTTTGATACATTGATTTATCCGTTTACTGTACAGTTTTATATGGATAGTTTGAATTTGCAGCAATTTTCTACAATAATAGTCCAGTAAAATTAGAATCCAAAAAAGAGAAAACTGTGTATGGGCTACTAACGTCTTTCTTTGAGGTTACGTTCAAAATGAGTTATTATAGTGCTAAGATCAATAGATTCTTTCATACACCTGCTTTATTTACTATGATCATCACTGAAGGTATTGAAAATGATGATTATTGCTCATCAATTTTTTATAACCTAGCACAGATTTAATGACCGTTATAGTGGATAATGTTCGAGCAGGAATAAACTAACAAAAAATGTTTTTTTCTAATCGGAAATCACTCTCATTTTTCATGTAATCGTTTTCCTAAATCTCAAGAAAAGCTGGAAATACTACACTTGCGCCACTGGATTATTATAGGCATGACTTACTGAAAACTCAAACTGGAATAAATAAGTGTCGTTCGATATATCAAAATCTTCGTGGATTATCCATAGTATTATAAATATTCAAGTTAAATTAACTAAGTCAAGATTAAATAAACATCTAATCTAACAACACTTCAAAAAATGGCACATTCTAATGCTCTAAAAATCAACCGTTTCTGACAGAATACTAAAAATTCCATCACTGAATGTAATCAACACCATTTTCAGTTCATTTTGGATCATGTGTGCGCCATATTTGCTGATAAGAACCACTAATTGATTTCGTCACGTTTAAATATAGACAGTTCTTCTTGTAGTATGTACAGTTTATTGGGATTAGGTATGGACAGAATACTTGTACCATGAAACGATAAGATCACTAGCGATTTACTGGACAGCGGCATTACAAAACGGGATACTGCTTGTATCTGAACAAAAATAACTAGGTTTTTATGATGAAACTAAAAGACTATTATCTGAGAGCCTCAGATAAGAGGTCCATCTTGAATCGTCACACGCATTTAGATACTCTGAAAAAACTCGAGGAAACAACAGGATTACGAACCATACATATTCTGATTGCGGGCAGTACACTACACCAAGTGAGCTACGATGACATATCGATCAATTGATCCGAACGTCAACTGTAAGGTAAGCTCCCCACAATCTTTATTTGAATTTAAAACTACGCACCTTGAGGTACAGCTCCAGTGTTTTGGGATAGCAAAGGATTCTGCCTGCGTTTTACTGATAGTTCCTTACATAAAACAATCATAGTAACACTATGAAGGCACCACTTATAGCAGTTGTTCACTTGCTAAGCCACAAGCTAGAAAGAAACTCGTGCAGTTTGAAATTCGGATTATAGCAAACATTGAAGTTTGAGTCGACTGAGAGACGTGCCTTCGTAGCCCAGTTGGCAGAGCCTTTGTCCAGCAAGCAAAATATTCATGGTTTGGAATCACTTCGTATTATTTTCCTTGGTTCGATAGCATTTCCATGAATGCATAGTTTTACGTGACGAATTATAGCAAACAGAAAGTGGTAATGTTTTCAATCATACCATCTTCTCTCTCATTATGCTTTAGCATTGATATAATCTGAACAAAAACTGCAATAGAAAGCAAAAATCCGATACAAAAAATGCACCTTCAGATAGAAATATAACGGTTGTAAAACACGATGAACTAACTAAAGGAGCGACGTGATGAGAACGCGATACCTTCATTATGCATTAGCATATGTTCATGAGATTTGCTGTGTGTATTTGAACTGTCCATATCTCATCCTAAAGATACTAAATTGTTCATCGTTTTCGATATGTGCACAGAATAGAGATATATTTTCATATATTACAAAATATTCATACCGTGTAGCTTTATGTCTTACACGTACCACAATACTTCAATATCTACCTAAAGTATATGTGCCAAGGATAAATAACCAACCTACCTAATGCACCGACTCATATAAAATACACTTACATAAATGTTATAAACGGAGATCAGTATCGAAGTTTAGGACTACAGGTCATGATTCCTTGATCGATTGATATGACAAGATTTAACAATGTTTTACGCGACGGCTTGCTATCTGAAATTTTGGCAAAGAAAAACATCATGTACAGGAAAACTTATTCATTTCTAGATGTACAACATGGGATGATTTTTATGGAGCTTGTGAACTTACAGACTAGGCTGACAAAACCGCTTTCTAAGCACAAGATAAGAACGAGACACTGAGAGAGATGCTTGTTTGAGAATATGGTCAATGAAATCTGTATTTAAGGATGAGGAAGGAATCACATGTCAATTTTATCATCCTTTCCATATAAACCACTTTTGTATCAAGAAGGGTTTTTGATATCCAATATTGGCCTCACGTTACGGATTGTATGATTTTTTAGCCAAAATTATTGTAATTAGTTCAAAAATGATCATATCATACCTTGCCAAAAAATCAACGAAGAAGAATTGTTAGTAATTCAGAGTATCGCTTCAAGGATAGTTTTCAGTATTTGATCAGTTTTTACTTATTTTATGTCGGATATTTCAATTGACAGCTATTGTTCTTCTATCGCTTTAGCAATAACAAATAGCAAATGTCCACTTAAACTTCATTGACTCGCACCATATATACAATAAATCTGCTTCTCAACGATCAAGTTAAAGCACTTCTACTAACAAATATACAGACGAATATATACTGGATCTCAAAAATTTGTGACAGCTTCAAGGAGCACTCCAATAATGTACTTAGGCTTCACAAAATACTGTTAATCCTGACAATAAAATTAATTGGAAAGTTATTGTTTTATATGAAAGTTATCATGGAAAAGTTAAAAAATGAATGTGTCTTCTCATAGCACTTATTTTGATATGAAATGGCGAAGATTTGATAAAATACCTTGCAAAATTCTTAAAAATCGGAGAAATGTATATTTTGAATGTACACAATGCGAAAAAATAAAATTCTCCTTCAGTAAATATGCTAAACAGCAACATTTGGCATCTCGGTTAGCAATAAGTGGATGGAAAGAGGTACCTTTTATGGCATATCTGCCTTTCCGGTTTGTGGTCTCGCCATAGCTGAACGTTAAAGTGTTACTGGCTGGCTGGCGACATTTTTCTAATTTTTTTTATAATTATTGGTTAACCTACTCATAATGATCAGTTTGGACCATGAATCTGGAGCATCCCTAGCTCTCACATTTCACTGACATCCAGTATATTTTCTAATTGAGATGAAGGTATGAGAGATTATTTACAATACGTTGAACGCAAATTCAATTGGAATAACATGTGAAGCAATTCATTGCGAATAAATGCAATAAATATCAGGGGCTGTCTAATATAAAAGGGTTTCTGTATAGACTACGCAGTATTAATGCGATTGTGAATTGGTTTATTACTTACAATTGTAGCAAGGCTTTTATTTCTATACAGGTAACGAAACGAACTGTGGTTTTAAGCGTTCCGATTTCAATGCCTTCAATTACCTATTTTAAGTACGTCGTTATCGTAGGGTTAATGACTAATCGTTTAGCTGTTAGATGATAGTTGGTGTCACATAGTGATTTAAGTGGAGGTATTGATACACTATTTTTTATATCATCATATACAACAAAGTTTCACGATACTAAGTTAGTACCATTCTTTTAGATTATAAGTTTATGCAAGCCTTTAGGACAAAGGTATTCCATTTGCTGCTGTTAAGTGTGTAACTGGACGATCATAAAAAGGTTCATACAATGGGTAGACATACGGTGACATGTAGTTTGCAGATGCTCTTACTAGGTGAAACTCTTTTAATCTGCCTTTAGTTGTATCTACAATATTTATAAAGTTGAATATTTATTTATCATTGCTGGTAGCAACCGTAATAGTATGTATCTTTGGTTCAGTTTCTGAGGACCATTGAAAATAATTCTCTACGAAACAATAATCCAACTATCACCATGTTTAAGCTAAATCACGATCCAGCGACTATATACATTCTATATAAAAGGTTCGCGTGTGTAAGTCTAACACTTTTGCGTCGCCGCTAGGTACATATAGTACTGCGCTAGTGACAGTAAGTACACGACGTTGCTGTTCGTACCTTTTTCGTAGTTGAGTTGCCGTTCCTGTTGACGTGCGTTATCCGCCGCCACCTTGAGCAGGCCCTGGATGTTCCTGAGGAGAGTCTCTGTGGACGAAACGCCGGTCTGTTCGATGGGCGGTACGACAGCGGTTGCGCCGGGTATGACTCCGCCTCCCGCCGTCACCGCGCCGCCCCCATTGGTCGCCGCCACTGCGGACGCCAAGGTGGAGTAGTTCAGAGCCTGCTGATGAGACTCGGTGACACTCGGAGCGGAGGGGAGGGGGAGATCGCCATCGTCCATGTCTGGAAGAAAATTGAAAGGTCAACTGTTGTTATTGAAATAATGTTAATGGGAAAAAGTCAGAAGCGTTTTTACGCAAGAAAATATCTCTAAAAATTCGGTTTTCATATCATAATTTCATTTAATGCTGTGAGCAATAAGAAAAAAAATTGCATACATAAACGTGGGCATAGTCATCTTCTCTCTCAAAAGAATGGTAAATAGCTGCAGACGAGTAGACGTTTGCTGTTGAAATTTTACTGTCAGATTATTGAACACTTAACAAATTTGTTTAATAAATTGCACTTATATATGCATATAATTTGGCTTTTCATGCGAAAAAAGATGCACATTATATTGATAGCGACACAGTTATAATTTTAGGTCAGATTTGAGGTAGAATTTCAAATATTTAATTACATGTGAAATTGAACCTCTTTCGCTGTTATTCAGCTCAAGTTCTTGACAACTTACTCTTCAGATTTTTTATAAACATATTCAGATTCCCATATCCTATTAAACAGCTCAATATCAAATAACGGCTGTCTATTCGAGAGTGCTATTATATTCCGTACGAAAACGATTTCAGCATCGCATATACAAAAACTATCAACCAACAACATGCAATTAAATAACTATTAATAACAGTTTTATTACATGGTAATTTAAATTCCGATGGAAGTACAATAAACATATCGAAAGTATTTCTTTTTTATAGAAAGTGATGGACTCATATTAGGTTAGTCAGTTTAGGTAGACACCATGGACTGAAACATGGTTCGATACAGGTACAGTCCAGAAACCCTCAAGAAATGAATGCTGATCGACGGTCAGACGCCTCTAAGTTAAGCAAACACTGCCCACTCGAATCAGAGGTTCGATGAAGTTAACGACACTATCGCGAAAGCCAGTTTTCTTCCGAATTTCGACCCGATGAGTCGAGAGTAGGCAGAGCTTTTACTTAGCTCATATTCAGAGCGTCTGACCTGCGATCAGAAGGTTTGGCGCTCAAACCTCTTACAAGGCCACTTTTTTTCTGAGTTTCTAAAAGCCAATTCTTATATCGGAATCTTGTAGATTAGCTAGCAAATAATTGTTACTAGTAGAAACCAGTTTGGGCGAAGCAATGACAGACAAAAATGTGTTTCATTGTATAAACGTCATAATTTGAAATCACAGCGCATAGAAAAGCCTTGTTTATAAAATGAGAAAGTGCTTCATTTAAAGTATCACCAAAAATCATTGGACAGGCAAAAAGTGATAATTATACAAATTAATTTATTATCTATAAATTAGAATTCGAATCAAGACAAGGCAATCAACAGCAAGTAACATTATTATTTTATTATAGCGGAAAGACAGAGTGTCCAACTGAGCCCACCTTTCAACCACCGCCTACTCCAACTCATAGGTTACTCTTACTGACATTTTTGTTTGAGATGTATATTGCAATCCTCATAAAGCATCCTAAGCAAATAATATATACTATACTTTTTGGATGTATAAAAAATGTTTCTTTTTCAGTTACAGTACATGTTTTTGAGAATAGTGTGCATTTTCTTTACACAGTTGCCCCCTAGGTTGGCATTTAATGCTAATTTAAATTGAATTAAATTTTAATATTATTCTGGAAAGATTTCAATAGCATCGTAATTTTTAAATGTAATTTTTCATCACAGAACGGCACTAGATGTCTAACTAAAGATCGATATGTATAGGTTAGAAAATTGGGAAGAAGGATTGCCCTTTCCATAGCGTATTTGCCGTTCTGTCTGACCAGTTCGTCATGGCCCAACGGTAAGGCGTTTGCCTAGAATGCAGGAGGGTGTAGGTTCGATCCCCACAGATGACAAGTTTTTCTTTATAATTATTATACTTATTATTATTATTTTTCCATATTTTGTACTCAGTTGGTACTTGCCTTACCTTTGGTATCAGCATCAGGGACAGACTACGAGTAATTTGACTGTTATTTCGTTTCTTTGAAAGTAATTTTGTTCTTTGTGTTCAAATGAGCTCTGACTGGCCTATACTGATTGTAAATTAAAGCTGGGAAGTTTTGTTCGGCTCGTTCGAGACGTGTCAGAGCATCAATTATTAATGATCCATAAGGTGCATCTGACCTTGGCAGAGCATTAGTCTCGCGATGAAAAAATGTGAAATTTATAAGCTTCGATTCAGTTTTAATTGAGTCAGGTAATGTGAGAATAGCAGCGAGTGTACAGTTACGTATGTGAACTTTTCATCTACTGGTCGTTCTGATATTCTTTATTATTGCTTCATTATTGCTTGTTTTGTATGATAATTATTTCTTGTGAGATTGCGATCGAAATCCAATTCCGCACCGACATTTAGTGATTTTTTTCAATTCCGAAGGGTTGATTTATCAGTTTTTTAATTTCGATGCTACTTTATCATGAGAATTTTTAGATGCTTATACAGCATGATTCAAAATAATTGCTAAACTTTGTGTCATATTCTTTTCCTTCCACTCATTATTTTTATAGCAAAACAGCTACTTATTATAAAAATTGCAACAGTAAAAATAAACGAAATGTTCTTGCTCTATATAAAATAAAAAATGTTCCATACCTGATGACACTTTGGAGTCAAGCAACACACGAACAGTCCTTGAAATTTGAATGATGAATATGGCATCTGCAAGCATAGATCCATGGGTGATCTTCTTGCCTATGTTACCCATAATTATGTGGAGCAGACCGAATGAGCTTCATGGAGAATCTGAATTCATTGATCTCGAATCATCCATGGATATATCTGGCTTCCGCTTTATTTACCATCAACGCCTGTATTACACAGGATCAGTCCTTTCTCTAATGCTCATCCTGCTGTACATCAAACTTTTCCAAGCCCATTTACAGCTTTGCACATGACAGCATGCTCGTTTCCTGCATGGAACCAGGCAAACCATTTCCATCCCAAGAGATCTTACGCTGATGGGAGCAACATGTTTTAATGTGCTTCCTTAGCCTCCATGCTCACTCGATACTTTCCTCATAAAACAAGTATAGGGCATGGTAGGAAGAAGCCTAATCCACCACAACTTTAGAGTTGAGAATTAAGGAATGAAATTCAAGTTGCTTGGTATGCGATTTCTCAACAATACATCGATAATTGAATAAGAAGCATGTCCAGATGCATTGCTAAGTGTGTACATGGTCAGTGTTGTTCTATTCTCTATTAGAATTTGAAGAGCGTTCTGTGTGTTGCTTGTTTCCAACGTGTCAGTTATTGAATATATTATTTTATATACAACTGGAAAATTCAAACATATACTTAGATCTAAAGCATTTCAAGATAAAAATAAATGGAGTTAGTAATCTGTATGGTACGAGCTTAAGATGGGCAAGACTAAATATATGGTAATCAGCAAGTCCCTACTCCAACTACATTTTAACAATTAGGTACTGTGATAAATGAAAAGTGGTACCATTCAGGAGATTCGATGTCGTACCGCAAAATCCAGAGCGGTATTCTTTGAAATATCAATTTTCTGCATGAACTACATTATCTACAAAAATCAGGTTTCTCAGGTATCGTTTTGTCCGTGCTTCTGTGTGGTGTAGAGTCGTGGACTTTGACTCAAGCCACTACACAAAAACCTGAGAGGTTTGAGTTCTGTTTATATCGCAGAATCCTGAAGATCTCGTATACAAATCATTTTACCATTCACACCGTTCTATATCAAATGAACAAGGGTTTGGCGATAATTAAAACCATTAATACCATTTGGTACATATCATGAGAATTCCCAAACAGATGTGGACTATTACACCAAATGCTCCAGCACACATTCTTATCAAGATGACAACTTAAACTGGTAATTTCAGAGCTACAGTGAGTGGAATAGCTAATCAGGATTATTTCCAACATTGGAAAACTTCATCGAGTTTGATCCATTTTTTAAGGTGTTGCAATTTTTATGATAAGCAGTGTATTCACCATTCGCCTGCATATGATTATGAATGTGGTCGGTTGGCATGCAAACAGTGTTGGACGGTTTTGCTGACACACGCGGGGCCAGAGAGAGTTATACCAGTCTAATTTGTTTGCTCATCCAACCGAGAGGGAAAAATGCTAAAGAGCCAGTCCTAATGTTGACCATAGAGTAGATGAATGGTAGGCAGACATGCTCGGTTCTCGCTTGGTGATGATGGCTCACTTACAAATTGCCACGCTTTATGGAGCCTCCTGCTGTACTTTTATTCCATCCACAGCAACACACGAATCGCTCTGGTGCAGTTCGTTATTGATTGTTTGAAGTTTCGATGGCATGCTATGCGAATATAATGATAAAGTCGGTTTATTTGGCATTAGTTACTGCGGATGCGTACACGAGGAATAATTTTGATGTCTTTTTTATATATTTTTACAGATACCCGCTCATAAAGGCAGAAAGCTTATCGCGTTCCATTAATGCTGTAAGAAAATATATGTCTATACAGACTGACCCTAAGACGCAGTAAAGTCTCGGGAATAAAGCTCATTCTATAATGCTGATGTTTTCCAAACGGAAGAGGAAGAGGGAAAAAGAGGTTGTCAATACATTCAAAACATGTAAATTGAAATATCTGTGACATATCATGAGAGCAAAAAATATGAACTTCTATAGTTCCGAGGCAAAATCCAGAGAAAACGCTGTATAGGCAAAAGAATAATCCCATGGTTCCGGAACCTGAAAGAATGGTTCGGAATTTTTATACAGCTACTTCCAAAGTAAAAATAGCTGCCAATCTTCGACTCGGAGATGGCACTTAAAGAAGAAGAAAAAACCACCCACGTTTCTTCGATGTTTTTTACTTTGAAGATCTGAGTAAGGTGTTCGACGATAACAATACAAAACAATCAATAATAGACCCAATAATTCACTGGGATTTGTATATAAAGTTCACCATTAGTTGGACTAATACGTCAAAGGTTCTGCGTATTTTTCATTAATGAACTCAATCTGTATTATTGACAAGGGAGATTAAAGACAGAATTTTGAAGTGAGAAATACCCCATACAAATTTCATTTCCGTACGGTACTCGAACCCGTGTCTCCTGCATTCCGTTCTGATGAAGTTCATGAAATTTAAATATTTATATATTTTACGAGCCAAGTTTCCTATACTTATACCTGCAGTTTAATAGCTTGTCTGATATCTATTTGAGAAGCTGTGCGATCTACTATGACACCTACCTTGTTCTTTGTCCTCTTCGTCCTCAGCGTCCGAAACGTCTTCATCATCAGGTTCGTCGAGTGGCGACCTCGTCGATCTTGGTGAGGGAGGCGCATCTGCGCCTTCTGGGCCTTCACTGCCCGAATGATCACCTTCTGCATCTCCTTCAGCATCACCTAAGGATCCGCCACTGCCTGCTCCTCCACCACTTTTTGACAAGTTCAGTACGGGACTGTGGTCTTCCGTGGGTGAACCTGAAATCAAAAATGATGACGTCAAATGAGATAAAGGATAATTGAGAATATCACTTGCTCATAATTTCGTTTTCTTTAATGATTCAAATAAATGGACACTGCGCTAGCATGAAATTTAACAAAAAACATTATTAGAATTCCGTTAAGCCTGTCTAGATAATGCAATTTTCGGAAAATAATCAACGGTTCACACTTCGTTCATAGCATAGCAGAACTGTGAAGAAACGACCTATTGTAGCCATGTAGATATTTTTGGGTTTGGAACACAATATTGAGTTGGAAATAAATGAAGATACCAAAACCAAATACAGGTCCAGAAGCAGTCTTATTGAAACATTTAAATTGTCTATATATTTCAAACAACAATTGAATTGGAAAATTATGGTGACTACAATAGTTCATCGCGTTTTCTTATTCGATAAAAGGAAACCGTGAATAAGGGATAGAGGACTGAGCTGTAAAAAATGCTTTGAAATGGTTTCTGTATTCTGCATTAGACAGAGGGTAATCTTCGAGATCTCCGCACAGGCCAACATTGGGCCCCTACTTTTTCATCTTCCCAAGGGTTTCTCAAGACTAATTGTTCAACTATCCCATACTAGTGAAGAAGGTGATCATACAACCCATTATAGCTTTGCTTACATTAGCCATAGAAGACCAACAGTCTCCTGGATGGATTTTTTCATTGATGGGACAGCCGGGCATTCACAAATCAGGTGTTCCACTATCTCATCTTCCTGTTTACAACCCCTGCGGTCAGGTAATGTAACCTCATTTGCTTAAGTTGGTCCGGAAATAACATGTTTTGACACCTTTCCATACGTATTAGGTTTTCAATCGAGTGTGTTTTTTGCTCTTCAATATTTCAAGAGGTGATGGCGGCAGGATTTCAGATTCCCTCAAAGACCATATCACGACGAGCCTGCAAAGGCCTAAGAGTGCCTGAGGGCAGTCGAATGCTGACACCTACAGGTCCCAAATGCCTGTCTGCTTGTCAGCTATTCGTACAGATGACATTTTTGCCCGTAATATTACTGTAGAAGATTTCTTTCAAGCTGAGATACTATATGCAGGCAACTTTATCCAAAGACTATTCACGGAGGCTTCTGAAGAAAAGTAGGCGGCATGCTCCTTTAGATTTCCTATATCTGTCTGCAAATAATGCCATACTTCAAAAGTAATGTAAATATTTTGGTTTTGTGATATCATGCCTCAAGTGTCAAATGAAGCCTACCTGCAACCCCTTCTCCTTAGTCCGTTAATAAAATAAAGAAATCCTACGTCTTTTGTTGTTCAATAAATGTATGCGTATATCTTAACAATTCTTGCATAAAGAAGCCACATCAAGCAGCTAGAAAGCATATATCGAATCAATTTTATGTCACGATATAAGTAATAGTAGTACGGAGTTTGGCACCAGGATAACCTCAACATAATGGGGATGCTTCTCTGATTTTTTCCATTCCATAACTCATTTTCACGCCATTCGGAACAATTAGAGTCAAATAAACCCGTTAGTGACGGAAACGGGAGCAGGAAGGGTCCATCCAGATTGATGACCCGAGCATGAAAAGATTTATATCCAGCCTTAGCCCGTCCGTCGTTTCTACATATGCGTATTTTAATTGCCACGGTAGGGAATTTACTCCAGTAAAGAAAGTTGTTCGTTAACTTGTAAAATGCCATTATTTTTTACTAAAAAAATGAATGCATTACTGAAAATTCTTGGAGATGGTGTTCAAAGTATTCTGATATTTCTGAATTGCTGTATAAAATTCGAGATAAGATCGATTTTCACATGCTGTTAAATACTGGAAAGCCCTTCGATCTTAGCCATAGTATCAAAGATTAATGAATGATCTTTTACATGATTATACAGATAATAAGGTCTGTTCACAGACCTAAACAAATCAAAGTTTTTGGGGTTACTTTCGACAAAAAATTACTTTTATTATGTATATAAATAATATTATTTCTGAGACAAAAAGAGTTTTATTTTTCGAAAGTACTATATTACTCTTTGGTAAGATCTTCCCTTGAATACGCATTAACTATTTGGCCTTCTTAACTTCAAACGTACAGTATTCAACTTGAATCAATACAGAGGCGTATTCTCAAATATTTGTATTTGAAATCATCGTCCACCAACTGGTTCACCGCACGAGGACTGGCTTAATGAATTTTCAAATCCTAGCTTGGCGGATAGTCGTGAACATCTTGCTATAAAATTTCTTATATATTTGATACACAACACAATTGATTGGACCTCATTGTTGTAGAAGCTCAATTTCTGTGTCTCTAGATTGAATTCTCGGCACAATATGGCATTTTTTCAGAAATACCCCACACTATGGCCGTCGCATGTCATTTGCAATTTATTCAACCCAAAATATATTGATATATTTTTTCTAGGTGAAGTTTTTGTCAAATTCAGCCCTCTCGCACCCTTTAGTCATATCTCAGTAAATTTTATATAATTTTATACACTGTTGAATACAGTATATTTTTTGTTCTTCTTGGTAAATTCATAAATTGCATTTCTACTTCGTATTCTTTCTGTCTCCGAGATAATTCATTAGCGTTAGTTTTACAATTATCATCTATTTTCTTTTTTTTATCTCAGCCTGTCATCTCTTAAATTGTAGTATAAATAGAGAAATAAAATATATTTGTTTCAAGATTCTAATTATAATTACGAAGAATAAGAGATGTCGCTGTGAATCAGTTCAACCTTGCGACATCTGTCGGCGCTTCAAGGCAGTGCAAATGTTAGCACATTGACTCCGTAAGTTGGTAATGGGCAGCGCCACCATGCGACACTTATAGATGCGTCGTGATCTGAGTATAATTTGCATTTTTCCGTATCCCGGATTTGACCAGCCTGACCAGATGGCAACCCTACCCTTAGTCGACTGGAGTATCGGGCCCATCGTAATTTATCGTCGGATAGATTGGATTGTCCGGTGTATGTGTGTGTGCGGGTGCGGGTCCGTACAGTCCAAAATCCCACTTTTACTGCCATTAATTAAAGCCCGCGACTCGACTGTGCGATAGTTAACTTTTTATTTGCTGCAGAGGCGAGGCAGACGCCAGCAACTTTGAGCACCATGTGCGCCTATAAAATGCCCTGGATGTATAATAAAGTGACACATGCTTCGAAGACAAATTATTGTTCCTCCCTTTACAGAGTATAGATTTCTCAATCGGACGTGGTGAAATCAATCACAGGTAAGTGGCTGGGCAGAACTTGTCGGAAAAATTGAGTTAGGCATGATTTTGCTTTGCATCTTATTTTTTACACCCTTTTATTAGCTTCACGTGTATTTATGTATGTATCTATGTTTGTAACTTTTTTATTCCAATCATCAAACAACAACTATGCATTATTAAATCAAGAGAGAAAGACGTTACTTCGGAAAGAGCAGCATGTCGTCCACATTAATCAGGACATTGAAAGAAGTGTTGAATGAAGACATACAAACGAGTTTAGGTAAATACACAGAATACTTAGACAACAACCCTGACAGAAACATCATATGGTGGTCTGCCAGCCATGGGCAGGTATGGATGCCCAATACTTGAGTCATATTTCATCTAGCCTCTAGGAATTGATATTAATAATAACGTCCTGACACTATCCTGTTATCAACCTTGCTAGGTCAGCGTACCAGAAGTTGGAAGTTTTCTTCCGCTTCAGAAAATTTTATTAACTGGAACAGCACTGCCACTCCACAAGGCACAGATCAGACCGAGATGCACTCCAAAGTATTCCCTGAACCTTCTGGACACAATTCACAAGCGAGTAATGTGTTTAGTGGATGCGCCTCACCTCACAAAGGACCTTGATTTTAACTACAATAATTCTGTAGTTACGCACACGACAAACTTAGAAATGATATACCTAATAGATAGCACTGATTTAAGTTTGCTTACCATTTCTCGGACTAAGATCTCTAGGTTTCTGATCCAAAGGTATCGGCCTGTCCGGATCACACCTTTCTTCTCGTAACCTGCAAAAAGAACAACCAATGTTAGTTACATTGTACGCACATAGCAACTAATAATATGCTCTGATTGGATAAATCTGAAAGCTGCGATTGTCAAACTGGAAAGTTGGGCGCTGAAATTTACATTTTCAGTAAAGATCAAATCGACAGATTGCATGTTTCGAATGTAATGCATTTATAATGAAATTATAATGAAAATTGTGGTATCCTCTTTTATCGCTTGTAATTGGCTCTGTTTGTTTATTGAACGTTGTTTCCATTTGTGTTGTCGTTTCCCAATTATTTCCATACCAGTTACAACCATAAAGGGCTGCAACGAAAATGTTAAAAATAACCTAGGCACGTGGATATTACATCAGTTTGGAACAAAATGGAAAAATTAGATTCGGTACTTCTAGTTGCGCAACCTTATTACAGTGATTGGGAACTATTGCTTAAGACGTGTGTCTTTCTAAGATAAAATAGCTTTTATAGTCCAGCTCAGCTAACATAGCTGATGCTTGTTTCATCAATAGTTGTGGACAGGTTGAGTTCGTCACACCTATATGTGAAACCAACAATAGCTTACATAGCTAATCTAGATTTCGATAAATTTGTAGACAACTTAGATGTTTCAATAACACTGAATCTGATTTCTATTTCCTTGAAATCCTGCGTTGCACAAGATTTTGTTGATGCTGTATCTTGTATCATGTTTAGGGCTTTTCGCCTCAAATTCAAGAAGGCAGTGTTCGTCTGACGCAGTATTATCAAAACTAGCTTAACTTTTGGTCGGCAATAGTCTTCAGAGGCTGAGTGAGTGCTACACCGATTCTACGAAATCTAAAATTTCGTTCAGTGAAGTAACGTCATTCAGTAGGTAGTAGCCACGTTTTTCTGTTTTATACCAATTTTGACATACTGCTGGCTCATACCTCAAGTCTGTTATCTGCAAGTAATACTATTAGAGATAAATGCCTATTTATTTTTACGTGTGGCTTCAAAAACAAAACAAAATGGTATGCCCAAAATGGCAAGACCAGACATAGGATAATAGAAATCAATAAGTGGCAGATGTCTTTGTCATGTCTTCTGCCGAATGCTCTGTATATTTATTGGCCTCATAAAGATACTATTGTGAACCATATTGTCATCCAAATAAGGTTAACTTTTCAGTATTAACCATACAAAGTCACATTCTGTATACAGTTCCACCCTATTCCATGCAGGCTACTAGAATTTGCATCTTACACTCAACATATAATTGGAACGACCCCATACTAGTGTTTCGAGTACTGGATGGACCCTCGACGAATCTCAAATATTCTGCGCTTTAGAGAGGTGTGTAAATAACACCCGAAGCGGAAATGTAAAACGAGTTCGGTATCTGTCAATGATGGACGGCAAGCGGCATCTGTGAAATTTACATATTTCTACAAAAATCGTCCTCTTGAATGCGAGCAAAAAGACAAAGTCAGCACGTCGCTCGAGTGGATTCGGTTTACTTTACAACTTCTCCCGGAGACTGGACGAGCGGGCAGAATTTGTAATATGGTATTACAGAGAAGGGGAAGAAAGATTGTCAAACGGCTACATTTAGCTCAAGTGAGAAGGCTGTGATCTTTTTGCAGCTTCTCGACTGATCCCCACATCGTAGGTCTGAAATCTAGACAGTTAAAACAGGCACTATATATCGGCTAGAAGCATTAGAGATGTGGATTCATAGAAGAATGCCAGGGATATCATGAGACTCCACATGAACCTCCAACTTAACCTTAAAATATCGAAAAAAGGTCACATTTTTTGAGGTAACCAGTATTGTATCTTGCAACTAATAGTAAATATCGAGATAGCAGGACGAGGATGAGGTAAAAAACAAGCATCATGATTAAACAGCATCAGCAACTGTAACAATGTGACTTCATTCTCACCTTTCTCTGCGTTAGTCTAATTTAGACATATAATGCACAGATGAACATAGAATATAAAAAATGCACCTTTGATAATGAAGCATATTCACAACTAACATTTCACATTAACTGCTGTACAGTTGTATGAGATCCCCACTACCCCAACTTTTGAACACTTCATTCATCTTGAGGGGCTGTTGAACAAAATAAAAACCAATGAAAAATGATGGGCGTGGATACAGACATGAAACAGGAGACGCTTGCCGCTGAGATGCCGTTGGCGAAGATAGCGAAGTCAAATAAATGAGTTTCTTGGAGCGAATACAAACATCTTGGAGAACAGTATAGATATATTTTCGAACCAAGACTTTCAGACTGCTAATGAAGTTTCTGAAAATTTCCAAGTTGTTTGTATTCTTAATCGAGGCGTTAGGAACTATTATGCCTTACTAAAAACATTTTAAATTCTTATTGGAAAAATATGGAGATGTTAGTTGTGAAGAAAACTTTATTTTTTGTTAGCATCTATTTCTTCAGAATAATTATTGAGAATTTAGTTTTGTTGGTTCGAACAAACCATAACTTTCTCATCAGGTAAGGTTTTCTTGTTTTGAGCATATCATTACAAGAATATATATCCTTAGTTCAAATTAATGATAATTTTCTTGTCAAGTGAATTGCTTCATAGCGAGATCAGATAGATGTTCTTGTCGTGAGTATATCTTTACAAGAATATCGCAATTCCTGAATTGAGAATTTCTCTTTATGTGTGTAGTATCCGCAATAATATCAATCTAAAACATCTAGACATTTTCGGTTATATATCAAATAGACACAGGAGTCACCCTAGCTGAAAACAATCAGCTCAACCGGCATTGCTTTATATACAAGCAACAATCCTTTGAATCACTCACAGCTTCCGTCCTACATTCAGCAACATTTCGACTTAATAGACTCATCCAGAACGACTAAGATCTCCGTCCAAGATTGTATCTGTCTCCAGCTAATCTAATATTATAATTACATTCTGCGAATGCTCCTTCTTGTTAACGGATTTCACGTTAACTCTTAGTGCTGTACTCTGTTTTAACGAGAGAGAGAGGGGGGAGTTTCCGCCTGACAAGGGATCCACCCGTACAACTCCTGAGGGATACATTGGAATCTCATTTCTACACTCGCAGTTACTCGGGATAATTAGTAAAAGATGTTGGATTATTCTGACTTTAAAAGTTATGGAGAAAGCAGGGATATAATGAAGGTGTATTTTCTACAGGAGGAGAAACTTTCCAGCGGTAATATCTGTAGGATTTTTGAGATTCTTGATGTTCTACTTTTGATTATATTTGAGTCGATCTACCTCCTAGATTTATTTATAAGGTGTCGCTTATAAAACTATGTTTCTAGTGACGCGTTTCACAATAATTCTTGAACCATCGTCAGGCTGTCAAAATTTACTATTAACCTTACAACAACAATGCAGATAAAACATGTGAACGATTTTTGAGCTTCTCGTTATATTAGTTTTTATAAAATTTGAATTCTTAACCTGCATTTTCAAATACTTTTACATTAATCATTTCTTGGGAGTCCGAAACTATGGTGGTACGCCAAGTTACATAGACTCGAAAATTAAAAAAAGAACAAACAAAATTCAATGAGCATATAGTTAATTGCAACATTTATTTTTCCATTTTTTGTACTTTGATGAGGGTTAGCGAGGCAGCTGAAAGGTTAGTAAAATTATTTCCTCAAACACGTGGTTTCGATGAGCGTTTAGTGAAATTAGAAGATTGATCAAAGAGCCTACCACAAGATAAGTTTCAGATGACATCTTTGTCAAAGGTCCATACATTTGACATGCTATAGATATTTTGTCCAGACTCATTAGTATATCTCGGTATTCTTACAGTAGAGAATCTCAGGTAAGGGTGTGATAGTAACATTTTTCAAGACATTTGACGTTTCCCATTAGCGACTTAAGTATTAATTTAAAATGTCAAAGCTGTTAGATTGCTAATGGGCGGCGCCACTTGTGACGTTGCTTGGAGAAAGGTGATAAAGTCAAACTGTTATATCTTTTATGAATGCGAGTGAAGTTAAAAAATAGCTTAAGCACATTATATTTCATGTTTACTTTAAACCAGCTTGTTTCATATATCTCCGTCACCTTATCCCTTTAGGGGGGGCACCACAGATTAAGAATCTCTGTTTAAAGGAATTAACATCAAAGTAATCTCGCTATGATGTAGTTGGAATGTCTTAGAAGTCAGAAGTAAAATACTTTTGTGTAGAATTGTAGAAGTCGGAAAATCATTCCCACCTGTTTTGACTTTCTATGTTGAAAGCTACTGAAATGAAGTAATAGTCCTCATATCTTCACACCTTTCCCATAATGTTCTGATTAATATTTTATTATGTTTATTCATGCCTTACTTGACCTGATGTGTTACACCTATTTTGAAGAAAAGCATTGTCGAAGTCCTTCAGCTGTACATGGAAACAGTGGTGAATTGGTAAACAAATACATTTTCTCTATAATAGTTATAATAAAGTGGATTTTATTAAACAACATCAAGAAAGATGCTCAGCAGCATTTTGGCCGTTCGTATACATCAAGCACTCTAACTTACAAGTACGGTTTCTCGAAACATGATAATCGCATTTTCGTGTCACCGATGAATTTTGTCAGATAATGTATCGACATCCAACGTTACTACTACGTCTTTGTATCCATGAAAGGGAAAATCCATTTCAATTTTAAGCCGTTTCCTTCAACTGCCGCGAATAAATTCGGGGTCTTTAGGGAATGATTTACAAGTCATCAGGAGTTGTCGCATTCAGCGCAGTCCCAGCGACACGAGGAAAAACTGAAAAGTCATAAGCCGTGGATGACAAATGATTCGAAGGGGCGAGACCTGCGAGCAGAATTTGAATAAAAAATAACATTCGCAAAGTTAATAATGGCGACGTGAACGGAAATCTGATTTCACGGGGTTGGAGCTTTTTTATTTTAAAAGGTGCGCGATTAGTTTTTGACAACGAAGATTCTTAAATTGGGTTTCGGAGTCTTCGAGAATACTGCTCTTTCCGCGTGTCCTAATTTGCATTCCGCCTTCCGAGGTTTTTAGTACTGGCGTTTGTCACCTTGTTACTGCTGACGTAGAATTTTATTAGGGCTAAAATGTTCTACGCTCAAGTGAAATGATCGAGTGGGAGATGCACTGCAAATTTTATCATCTGTACAAAAGTTAAATGCAGATTTTACGTCTTTGCATCCATGTTATGTATTTTGTAAGTGCATTCTGCTAGAAAAAACTTTCTATAATTTCTTCATTCCTATTTAAGACGGATTTTTGATGCAGTGAGGAGGAGACAGAATACCTCAAAAATTAATATCACTTTTAACGCCTTTCTAAAGATATTTTTTACTCTGTAACCCTTACTTCCTAGAAGCCCAAATGTGTATTCAACAAGTATTTATAACACAAGCGTTCGAAAACATCTGGCTAAACCCTTTATTTATTATTAAGATAAAATTATGCATAATTATATAAAAGGTTTCACAAATAAAAGTACCCAGTGGTGCTTGTCGCTTTAATCATTGAACCTTCATCAAAATTGACTATATAGATAGCTACCAAGATTTCTTTTCAACTAGTTAAGAATATAAAGTAAAACTATATGTATGTACATGTATATGTTATAATATATGTTTGGTTTTTTTGGAATAGAATTAATAATAATAATAATAATAACGTCTTTTATAAGAGCAATTATAGCCAAAGGCTATCTATCCTCTATCTTAAGGCATAAAATATTTTAAAAACATTTTGACAGAAATGTTGAAATGTTCTAGGGATTTTTTAATGTGAAAATATGCAATTGCAAAAATTCTATATCCCACTAAAGCTCATATTAATATTCCAGTAGGAACCTAAACAAAGGTCTCTCCAACTATCGCGTATAGGGAAACTTTCCAGATGCCAATAGGCAGTGCCACTCTGCGCACACTTGGAGATAAATGTTGCTATCACAGGCATGACTGACTTAGATATATACCAACAAGTTTCTCTCTACAGTCAGACTGTCGGGCTATTCTGACGAATCTAGGCAAAAGACGAAACATGTATCTCTATAGCAGGTACTATTTTAGCTGAATTGCAGACAGTAATGAAGTCCCTTGTAGACTCTTAAATGCAACAGTACTTCATCTATGGCTTTAGTAAATCAATCTGTTCAGAGACTACAACATAACGTCATTAATATAAATATCTCGTCTATTCACTCATTGTGGCATCGTGGAGCATTGCCTGATGCTACTTGAAACGAAAACTAATGGTGAATTAAGTCTCAAGATTACCGCCCCTTCCACAGAACATGAAACCTGGCAATTAGAAAAAATACATCTGTTTTAATTATTACAACATCGGTGCTGAGGGTTGGAAGGGAGGAAGAATTCTCCCCTATTTCTAATGGAATTCGCTGTTGGAGTTCTTAATGCCACGTACAAGGCGATATCAGCTGAATTTGGCTGCTGCCATTAAGGCTCGTCATTAATAAGCAGTTTGTGATGGTGACTCGGAATGTTCGGTATAGTACAGAATGATGATCTCACTTTGCCTTAGTTTTGTTTATGTGTTATTGCATTCATCCAGGAAAGCATTACTGGTCTATGGAGTATTATATCAAAAATATATCAGGCGTCATCTCATTTGAAAAGCATGCAAATGATGTTTTCCATATGATCGAAAATTTTTGTTTGAAAAACGTGGGCTAAAATTTTTATTAAATGAATTATGAAAATATCGCCAACATGTTAAGCATTTTTTCTCTTTCAGCTGATATAATATCTAAGAAACGTTTTCACTCTATAGAAAGAAGCCAAAAAAAAGCTATTCGCAGTACAATTTTACATGAGATCTAGTTGGCTTAAAATCGAAAAAAAAAATAATAGTGCATAATAGTAAAAAGGATACAAGCTATGTGAGAAAATAAAGTTCCTTTGTATTTTTTTTTTCGAGTAATCAGATAATCGGTACTTTTACACTGGAGGTGAGGAATCATCACATCAAATTTCATCAAAATCTGTTGAGTAGTTCTTGTGTAATTATTTGGTAATCCGGATCTATAAGTAAAGTTGTAAATATTGAAAGTTAAACAATCTAAACTGAGGCTCTTAAACTCACAATCACAGAATGAAGGATACTCAAATTTTTAAGTACGTTTTGAAAAATTGAAGTCTGTTTATTAGATGACCCGTGTTAATTTTTCAAGATTTGTTTTTTCAACACTTTTTCACTATTTTTATGTGTAAGACTGAATTATGAAACTTTTCTTTTTAGCGATTTTTCTGTTAAGTTCTTTTTAGATATATTATTATTTTCGGCAAATAAGCAACTCTTAGTATGTATAACCTTCGATTCAAGCTACATTTCAACGAAGTACGATATGATTGAACAAATGGATGTTACGGGATTTTATATTGTTACTATCTCCCCCGATCTCCAATCGATCACCTCCCATATTCAGCGCTGGTTCCAAGGCTGGCTCCATTAAACCATTAATGCGTGTCTATGAAATTCCTCATCATTCCATTTTCGTCAGAAACCGCCTCGACGTCTCATTCTTTTTTCCCTGCTAAGAAGGTGGAGTCTGCCATTTCTTGCCATTGGCGTAGTCGGGGAGGTGCTTCGTTTATTATGAAATGGGTCGTGCTAAGCTGTATGTATTTATGTATGTGGCAATGAATGATCCAAAGCCTTTCAGAAATGACAGTATAATAATCCACGTAACATACACTGGGATGAACAAATTTGTGCAATAGAAATTGGTTAAGCTGGCTGTACCAAAGATCGCCTTCCAAACCTGAGGTTTCACCGCATCACTTTAGGTTCATATACTCCAGTGATATATGTTTTGGTGCTAGAGCATAAAAGGTAGATCAAAATATCATAGACGAGACACTCAATGCGTTTAAGATGGTGTCGTTTTGGACGATTTCCAAACAAAAAACTGAACATGTAAGCCTCAGACCTTTGGGTGCTAAAGAGTTGAGGCCGTATCACTAAACATATCCATATATGTACATATTCAATGGTACCATCGACATGTTATAAACATTTTAGGCGTTTCTAGTTCAGATATCAGAGATTGAGGAAACAATTTGAAAATGAAAAAATCCAGAAAAGCTGATGCCGTAATCGCTAAGCTAAATGATGTTAAAAGTAGTTCCCTATTTAGTTGCAGCAGAACCCGAGGCGGACTAAATCCTTTGGTGACCAGGAGCGGTGATGACTAAATTGTGCCCATATTGCAAACATAATCCAGGGATTGGTGCAGGTACAGGTAATGTTACTCCTGTGTGTTTTGAAAAAGGTACTCCTAGCATGCAGTCATTCTAATCGGCCATACTGCAATAATACTGGACATGTTCATGTCTGGTTGAAAGCTCACCTCAAAGAACTTCTACATTGCTATCTTATGAATCAAAATGGTTCTTAGCTTAGATTGGTGACACTGGTGACAGATGACCCTATGACATCTGTCAACTGATTTACTGCGTCATAGCTTAGTCGCGCAAAGTGACGAGATTAAAGTTATAGCTCTTCCATTCAGTATAGCATGAGACATAACTCTTTTACCGAAATATATTCTGTCGGGAATAATTACGAACCTTGAGGCATCTTCCTGCAGATACGTCCATGTACAGCGTAGAATTCGGTATTGCAACGTAAAACCTGTGCCGGTTAATTTATTCTAAAGTCTAGAAGCTCTCATTAGGGAGTAATCCGACACGTAAGTCGAGACACTATCGAAGTCCAGATCGTAATGTACGGCGATGGCGGTGCATAGAAAGCTGTATGCCGAAGTCTGCCTCTTCTGCCATCACATCGCATTCAACTATATTCAGATACATCTTGATATACCATTTACTTAGCACTACTCGCGTTAGATTTAATCTCAGATTTGTGGCTGGACTGTAATTATTTCGATTAATAACAGCTCCAACTAGGCCTACTGAGAGCTAGTGGAGTACCTTACGGACCGAGATCCACAGATCTCACCTACGTGCTTTCAGTGCAAAGATATTACGTCTATGAATTGTTTAATATGTGGTTGAGAGCGTATGGATATCTACATCCCCGTCTAGAGAGGGTTTTAGCGGGTATGCCATATTTCCAAGAGTCTCACACTTCGGGCTGACGGGACAATTCTATCAGGCTTTTTTGCCTGAGAGGGCTATAAAAGCTTTCCACTAACAAAAAAGATAGACGTTTGTTGTTGCTTCCAGGTATTACAGTGTCAAAAAATTGGTGAGTCAGTGTTGCAGAGAGAAATAACAGGAATGCATGAATGACGTGAGAGGCTTCTGTAACTGGCTGGGCAGGATCAGTAACGATCAGGAGACGAGGTTGCGCTCCTTAGATCTGCTTGGTGAATGCAGCCTTGAGCACAGCACATCGTCCCTAGGCCCTGGTAGGGATGAAAGCCTCGCTGGGTATTCGATGGCGACGATGCGGTCAGAAGAAGATTTTCTTATGCTTTCCGCAGATTCACAGGATGAGTTTCAGAAGCTACACTTCATCTCCCTCTTCTGTTGAAGGGAATATATATCCCACCTGGAAAGTTATGCAACCACCGAGCGAAGATTTATATTACAACCGTCTACAAACTTCTCATGTTGTTAACGCTAGCTGAAGATGCCGTAGCGTGGGTGCGGCCTTTCTGCTCCCGAACTGAACGTCTTACAGCCAAATATTAAGAGGGACAGTTTAATTCCCGAATGGCGGGAATTAGCCTAGGAATAGCGTCTAATTTCGAGCAAGACCGGCGAGTTGCAGCCAGTAATTGAATTTGGAAGTGTGCTAGGATGTTTTAACGGGCTAATAAATAGATTCTTATCGCGCTGCAGGATTCATCGGACCCTTTTCAATTTCGGGGACCTTAATATGTCCTTATGTTTGCTGGATATGGAGTACAATGGAAGGTGAGGTTTGCTCAGGTCGCTGCCATGCATATTTATGCCAGCCGTTAGATTTAACTGCCGAGCGTTGAGAATAACAGAAATTAGAACGAGGAAAGGGCATCTGACAACATGTATTAAGATGTAAGTATTTAGGCATGAGTCAGATGCTGGGGCGGAATTTTGTTTATAGATAGCTTCATGCACATATAGAGAGCTTATCGTGCTTCGAAAACGCTGAGACCAACAAAATGTCTATTCGCAGTGACCTTAAAATTCTGTAGATTGTTATCATCGGGAAACAAACTTCCCGGTAGCTCATATCACAGCGCAAAGGTTCTCTAGAAGAACGACTTTTGGAAGAGGCTCTAGTCAAGATTCGCCGGTTGGGCTCCACTAGAGTCTGCTGTACTGAGCTCGCTCACACATCTGCCATAATATCTATAGAATAGAGTCAACCCCTTCGATGATCTAGTTTGAGGAAGTGGAGCTGGACGCATCCGTTGGACGTATTGCATATTTTTGGATTGTATCGAGAAGCTTTAAGGAGTAGTGATCTGGGCCTTGTAGAGTAGCTGTAGCTGTTCTGGAGAATACAATCTTCTGGAGGGGAAGAGAAGTCCCAGCTTCTAGAACGTCATCCTAGCAAGACCGGCAACATGATAACTGTAGATAGGATAAGATGTCATTTCAACACTTCGTAGAAGAAGAGCGTTGAAGGAAGGACAAATCTCTGCAAACACGCTCATGGATGGTAAACACATCGGAAGCATATCCATTCACCATCACAAATAAGGAGCGATGCAAGATTGACCTTTTGAGGGCGTCAAGTCACGGGTTTAGCATTTGAGGATGAGAGAGTAGATTCTCATCTAAATACAAAATAAGCTAAAGAACTAAAAAGTAAAACTAGCTCTGAAACAGACAGATCGAAGGTATTGAGGTACAGGGTTTCAGGGGATGTACATGCTATAAAAAATAAGGATAACCGATCTCAATTGGCGTAGGAAGTAAGCATTGGTATACTTGCTTTAATCCACCAACTAAAAAAATGTAACTCCTTATTGACTCGATTGAAAAGTGTTTTGTTATATGCTTCATAATAATCCTATGTTACTGTTGACATCTATCTAAAATTATATCTAATGAATTCTAGGTCTTTCGTCCTGCTTCCAAACTTAAACAGTTCCAAAATAAATCGCCCCATGATGTGAGGAAGCGTATATAATCCCCTGCTCTCCCATAACCTCGCCCCTCCCTTTCAAATATTCATACTTTCCGCTGCTCATATCCACAGACTTTGATTAGGGGAAGGTTAAATCCATAACTGGCATAAGATTCCGACAAAAGCTTAGGGAATTTCACAATGGAATTCTCCGGCGTAGCAGTATGTTTTAACCCCTCCCACCCTAAAACATTTCAAGAAATACAATTCCATGCATTACTGATCTAATACAACGAGCTAATAAAAGCTCAGACAAAGACTGTATATCATGTATACGATGAAGATTACCTCGTATGAACACAGGACCGTATCTGGGAATTTCTCAGTGGCAGATGTAATCGAAAGTGTTGTTTTTGATTATCCATGATACCAGCCTATTTGTCCCTCGTAGTGATAATCGCATACTTTACAGAAATTAGTTATTGTTTACTCCAGACCTTGGTTGTAGCAAAGATGGTTTCACAGAATGCTCCATTCGTGTCTTGAAAATTACGCTCTACCCAAAAAGAATATCTTTTCAAGCAACAGTTTGTTTCTATACAGGATTCTTTTGTTTTATCATATGGAAACAATCATTGAACAAATGAATGATCTTGTATTCCAAAAAATACAGTTTGGCGCCTGCAACTGCAATTTTTTTAAATCCATCCAAACAACAAATTCTATTGAGTGAAACAAAAACTTCCCTATCTCAAACAATCACGTCTCTCTTTGCAGTTCATCTCCTCTTAGTGTTTTTATTTCAAAACTAATTAAGCTACATTCGGATTATATTATAAAAACAAAAAATAATTGTAGATCACGCAACAGAACACGTAAAGTAAACAAACACATCTGTTCCAGGATTAATTAACATTCTACAATATTTTGTTTCATATAGCTGAGTGTCAAACCATAAAATTGGCTGTCCAAATAATAATTTTTTTGGACGTATCCAAGCAATAAATTCTTTTAAATAGAAAAAACAATCACTTCTCTCTATGCATCATATGATATTTACATATTTCGAAAAATCAGTGGAAATGTATTTTTGAAAACAATTTCGCGCAATAATAGATATCCCGATTTCGCTCCACCTCAATGGACGCCAATAGACAACAGTCGCTAAGCGAAGAAAAGACAAGAAGCACAAAGTGGAAATTCCAGGGCAGAATTTAATACTGAAATAAGGCCCCAGGTGGTGGCGTTTGGAAACTCGATTTGCAGAGGCAACACCGGGCACGACGAAAGCCAGCCCGAGAAGATCATAAAGAAAAATAACGAGAAATTATGACGGGTAGATTTTCGACTGTGTGATACACACCCATTTAAGATGGGTATTTTATTAGATATTTAGATAAGTCCGCAGCTGAGAACCTGACGTGCCGAAATTGAAAATGATTGCGTGACGCCGGGTTTGAGTTAAGCAGAGGAGTTTGTAAGGAGGAGCGAATGATTCGGTTGGATCTGTCAGAATTGTTTCTTAACGGTCATACTTTTAGTTGCTGCTTAAGGCTCTCTTGTACCTCAAGGTAAACTCTTTGAGGAAACACAGTTTATAATCAGCTAAGGCTTCCGTAAACCATCCTTAATGTTAAGGTAGCTTGCTTGCTCCCTACAGGCAACCTTAACTTCAGTTCATTTGTCATTCCAATAGTGATTTTGGTATTTTAATAATTTTTCGACTTTTTTGTTTATTTCTTCATGAATAGTTTGTCATGTGAGGTACGTTCTCACTCGCGCCATTATCTCTCACTCTCACTCCCAATCGCGAACAATGACGTTATGTTGGAGACACAGGTTCGAGTCCCGTTCGCATTTAACTGTTTCTCATTAGAAAATTCGGTCTTTAGTCTCCCCTTCCTGTATGTAGAAAGTTATGGATGCTTGTTCATTCCACTATTCTTCGATACAGAAATGTACTCCATGGCATATTTTTTTATCTTCTTCAGATTGAACGTTAATAGTTCCTCATAGATCCTTAAATAGTGAATCAAGTGACATACAGGTCTCATGAATAATTAATAAGCGAAACTTAATAAGCAGCAGTCCATATTCTCAATATAATTCTTCGTCCACCTTCAAAGACTGTCGACGTCTGTCTGTCCATCGCTGTCCGTCGCGTTGGTCAAAGCGAAAAAACAAACAGGCAAATTTTAATTAACGCAAGATCCAGCTACTTAGGCGGTCGATGGCGAAACGCGTCCGTGTCCGTCCTGGAAGGATCACAGAAGGCCTATCTGTATGGAAACAAGTGAAACACGCATTGTTTGCTGGACGGCTTACCGCCCTAATTGCGAGGAAAAAGCAATGCTACCGCTCGACGCTAATCTTACTGAGGGATATGGATATGAGGATGGGTGGATCTCTGAGCAAATTTAATCTTAAATGAATTTTGAGGTGCCGTTAACATCGAGAGATTTCGTCCTTTTTCTACGTTATCCACTGCGATCTGGATACGTCGGACAGGTTGAGAAGTTTTAAGCCGATTGGTAGCTACAAAGCTCAGTAGAATCGAGCGCAAGTGATAGCTTCATAGTGGATATAATATTGCTTGACACTGAGATATCATTACTGTTCAAAATGCACTGACTCTGTATCTCTAGATGTGAACGAGTTGTGCAGAGTTAGTGGAGGCAAGCGGAAGGTGCGTGGCCCGAATCCCACCATAGACCAGATTTTTTTTTCGGATTTCATAAAAAACAAATAACTTGAATATAAGAATAGTCACTTATTTATAATATTATTTTTCGCGCTTTCATTGCCTACAAAATTTTTGAAACCACAAGTTTTTGACTAATGTTTTATTTCCAATGCTATAGCGAGAAACTGACGTAATCAACGTTAACAATAAAATTTTGCTGGTCTTGCAAAGGTCGGCGTCCCAGAAGCTGAGATTCCTCTTCCGCACCAGAAAATTGTATTCTTTGGCAACAAGGCTCAGATCAGACCATCGCAAGAAAACAATACGTCTGATGCATGCGCCTGACTTTACAAAGGAGCTCCACAGTCTAGAATATCAATGGATCATGGCTGATCTGTTTCTAGTCTATAGATACTATCATAGCAAATGTTTGATCGAGCTGTCTGGCATAATGACACCAAGAGTTGCTAGTACAGCAAATACTAGAGGAGTTCATCGGGTACATCTTCACTAGGTCGAGCCTGCAACGTCTAGAAAGAGCATCTACCAAAAGTCGTCTTTTGAGAACTTCGCCGTTGTATAACGAGCTACCCAGGTTATAATCTACCGCGTTTTAAAGTTACTGTAAATAGACATTTTTATCCCTTCGCAACAGTTTTGAAGCCTGCCTTTGCCAGGCATTTTCAATAAAAAACATGTTCCTTCGGTGACTATTCAAACAGTCCTTGCGAACGTTGTTGCTCTGTCCTGATTGGATTATATGGCAGTCCATCTCTCGCTGAAACATCTGATTAGTGATTTTTCATGGTCCCTATGCTTGTTTTGGTGGATCCCGCGGTAAATTCAACTGAAAGGGATGGAAGATACAATCTCAATGTGATCATAAACATTTTTTAGTCGATTTATATCGAAATATAAGATTCGAAGGATATAAACCGCAAATATGCAAGCAACACAAGCTTATTTATGTAAATCTATTTCCATGATTTTAATTTCAAATAATGCTCCGCTGAGCAGCATTTCTTATTCACTTAAGAATTTATATAAGCGGAGAGCCGAAACGTTTATCCAAAAACCAAATCGAAAGTTCCTAATCAAATTTTAATTGCTTCTTGAGGGCGAATTAGTAGTCAATCAGTGGTAGTCGCAGATAGCAGTTATTAAATAGTAATTAGCAGTACCTACTGTGGATATTACACACCCCAGGGTTAAGATGTAATATTAATTTTCTTGCAATCGACATTCCGGGGATATTCCGCGTTGCTCCGGGTTTCATTTGCGGCTGAAATTGATGTTGGGAAACGGATTGGTTTCCGAGAAACTCTACTTAATAATGGAAGGCTGAAGGGTGCAATTAACGGCCAGAAGCTTATGTTACTCCACACATACTCTAGCTGTGCTTGAATGTTCGCTGAAGCTCAGTTTCAGCGTTCATGAGATTCGTGTTCATCATCAAGAAATCGCACCACCGATACAAATTGTACAGCACGTTTCACAAATAAAAAGAGTTTTTCAGTCATATCGCAAATTATATCCAATGCAGTGATATATATCTAGAAGGAACACTATTTTGATAGCAAAAAGTAAATGGCAAAGGGTAGGTCCAAACTCGCAATCCAAGGAATACATGTGATTATTTGGTTGCCAATTCGTATCTTCATCTTAACCGGGGAGCAAAAGTATCTACAATCTACATTTATTTGAATTAAAAGTTTGATTTCGGACTTCCATTGTCTATAAAATTTTGAGTATCACGACGTTTCAATTGATGTGCTATCTTCAATCGTCTTCAGGTGAACTGATTATTTACATCAATCCGCAAATATCGGTTGAATCAATTTGTATGTCCAAATAATATCACAACACTCGACTTGAAAGTTATATGTGAAGAAACATGTACACAGAAGCCTATCTTCTGGAAGCTGCGGTTTTGATAGCCCATGGTAAATAAATAATAGCCAAACTAAAATCCAAGGAAAACAGGGAATTTTTTGGACACCAATGCATATCCTTATCTTAACTTGGGAGGAAGTATTTATTGTCAATAAACAAACTCAAATATTTGAAACACCTGATTTGCATTTTTAATCTCAGAAGGACCTGATGATCTTATTCCAATTTTTAACGTCTCAAAATCTTCATATTTTTTTGGAGGACTCACAAAATTGAGTTTAGGCTGCGAGGGGAATGGTAAGATATCACTTTTTTGGCTGGGTAAAGATGCTCTAGTTATAAACATTTGAAGCCAGTAGTTCTTATTTGTTGAAGAATATTGCTCATCAATTCATCTTATAAGCACATCAATTATTTTTTCCAATATCTGGGGATTTACAATTCATGAGGAAGCAGCAAAACTGAAAACAGAGACTATGTTCACAATGTTAAATAATTACGAATCCTAACTCTTGAACATAGTAGGTTTTAGATGTATTTACAATCAATTCTTTCAAAAGTTGGATGGCATTTTCAAGCGAACTTAACTTTTCTTTTTAAAGGGGTCTAATTTGCTCCACTACTGTTTGAGCAACTACCACTGCAAATTAGTGCATTTTAACTGAATAGGGATGACTAATTATGACGAAAGATCTATTTAGCCTCTTGAAAAACAGCTTCAAGCAAAAAACTCAGTATTTTGCATTCAGTGTTATCAATTAATCGAAAATTTTGATCTACCTGGAGCCATTATTTTACTATTTTTGAGTTTCAAGTTTTCAGAAGGGCGTTCCTCACATCATCGGCTCGAGTGAGCGAAGTGTCTGCTAAGTTCAGTTTGCTAGAGCGCTTGACCGGCAGTACGACAGGTTTAATTCCGAATGATTTGTATACTGTATTGTATATCGTATAAGCGATTATCAAATACGTTATTAGGATTAGTATGCTCAAAGTTATCGATGTGTACTTATATTTTGATAGGAGCTCACATCTATGTGCATGAATTGCCAGGCCAATCTACTTGTCTCCATATTTTACATCACCCAGTGTGCTTTTTCTCCAAGGATGATTCGTTAACGCTAACGAGTAGAAACAAATTAATTAGCGCAAAGTAGAGACCGTCTGTTGCACGTGTCTGTTAATCTTTCAGCAAAACGTCGTCGCCGGACGTCTTTCCGACACACTGCAAAGGTGATATTGCAACAGCGGTTCTCATGCCGTAGCATGGTATATAATACGGAAGCCGCCACCGATGCGACGGGGTTATTATTAAAATGAGGTGATTAATCACGGTGACGGTGACATCTCTGACAGACATTCGCCCCTCTACAAACCCCCTTCCACCCCGCTTCGTCGACGGACGCTGTGTTGTCGCCGCCTGCCTCCTAGACACCTTGAAATATAGAGCAACGAAGATAATGCAAAAAATGGCGTTTAGAAGGTGGATGCTTTCCACGAGGAGCTGGTATCAGTTTAGACATAAAGTTCATCGGGATCTGATTTTGAAATTATCGATGATTTGAAGATAAATTCAAAAATAATAATAATAATTATTGTAGAACTTGAATAATAGGCGATTTGCATTGGTTTTCAATATGTCGTTTCCAGCGCTCATGTTTCAAGAAGAAGGAAAGATTTTTTGCAGATGGTAAAGAAAGGTTGGTTCTATGCTTCTTTTGCAATTTTTAATACAGTATTTTAGATATAGTCGCGAGGGCGCTCGTATCAGCGGTAAAAATATGCACATGCACATAACATAACACAATATTTCCTTTGAAGCATTTGATTTTTAACATATTGAAAATACTTTATATGCATATTATAGAGACAAGTCATAGAAGAAGCTCTATGCCCTTCTGGAGTCCTTCTCTTGATATCCCGGTTTCCAAAAGATTAGAGTAAAATAATGTCAATCTTCACAAGAGTATAGATGCAACCTTCTTCTATCATTTGCAAAGAAAATCGTGTCACTATCTTGAAAAATGAGCGCGGAAACGGAATATTGGAAACTCATGCCAAAAAGCCTTTTATTCTAGATAGAGTTCCGTCTCAAGCGTGTCAAAAATATCTTTTTTTTCAAAACCTGGTCGTCTCTATCGCATACCTGTCCACTCCAAACATTTACGAGCTTACTACGTAGTGTTTTTGTATAACCTATTCCACCAGTTTTTATGACAAAAATACCATCGTATACAGAGATCGGTCCACAAAAGAGGATGACTAAGGCATATCAAAAAGTAATTTAATAAATTCCGAGGCAGATTTCGTATGTAATCTTCTCGTCGGCTCCAAAAACAGTTTGTTACACGTCGAATCAAAGTCTATCGACAACTCCAGGAGCATTTATCACAGGAGTCGGTGTACGATACTGTTCTCGTATGTTATAATACAAGCGTTTTGGTATGGAACAAAGATTTTATGCATAGACCTCCATATACTTTCAAACGAAGTGGATGATTTGGTATTTGTCAATGTACAGGAAACTAGTTATGCAAAACCATCAAATCACAATAAACCTAATTTAGTGCAAAGACCCCTACTGTATGTAAAGCCCACTTATAAAATATATATCCATAAATGTTCAAATGACGCTTATTGTGATTTATCAAAGCATAATGATGAACAAAAGGGTTGAAAGGTCATCAGCGAGATTTTGAAAAATATATAGTAATTCTGAAACAGTTTTGAATTTTCATTTCAAGTACCGATTAAACATACACACCACGTAGGTATATATAGTATTAATTCGGAGTTAAATATGCTATGAACTTTTTAGTTTTTTTTCATAGATAATCTCTCATAGAGGAATTCCAGAGGCGCTATAATGGGATGCAAGTTTATTCAAATTGACCCCTTCTGGATTGAGTACAAGTACATATTTTCTATTTTCCATGTGAGAAAGGTAAGAAGGAAGTAACATCGGTAAAGTTTGGACACTTTTTGGTTCCTCTGTTTAAGGTTAAGGAAGCAACATAGGCTTTGGTGACAGGTCATCAAAATTACAGAATTCTTATGCCGATAAAGCCAATTATTATATAATTAAGATAATAATTAAGATTCTTCCTACAAGAAGAACAAAATTTTATAATGGAGTTGAACTATTTGCGCTAAGACTGTAACACTTCAGTCAAAATTATAGTATTCTCATAGGTGACATATTCTTCGTTTTGCACCAAGGTTGTTATATACTCAATTGAAGATCTTGGTATTCTTACTTCCAAGATTTTTCCAGGTTTGAACTGGAAATATTTACTTCAGTTGATCCTATACATGTTCAAAAATATATTATACATCTTATATTATTATAGCTTTACGCATATATATCTTTTGAGCTCTCCAGTAGGGTTTATTTTTTTGATCTTCAGGGCTTGAAGCTATCAACGCCCGCAGCTTCCATGATGTTCCCATAAATCCCCTCTTCCTTCTAATATGCTCGGCCTATAAGTCCACACCGCCTATCTCGAACGGCGGCAGCAGTCGCCGAAAGGTCTACATTCAATCAATCACATTTTCCGAGAAATTGGAAATTTGGTACGCGCGAGAGGTGCTCCCGTTTCCTCCAGCTTCTTCTTCTTTTGAATATACGTTTGCTGGTTATATTGTGTTTGCGTTATTGTATACGAATTGATGGGTTTCTTATCGGTCGTGCGGGCTGCGGCAGAGAAAATATGTATAAAGTCGATTTTCCCCGCACAAATTGACGTGGCTGGAGTCGGGAGATTCGGAATGGGAGATTTATACGCTTCACTTTGAATGCGTGCATGTGCAGTCAACTCCTATTATTTATTTGAGTATAATGGGATGGTGTCGAGGAAAGACGGGACATCAGCGTGGTGTGACGACTAGTAATCGATAGCATTATTTTGCACAGAAACTTTTCTGCTAATATTGGAACAATAAATCGAGTTTCTATCAAGAAGTAGGCCAAACATCTTAGCTGATTTTAAAACACGACTTTTAAGATCGAGGTGTACAGGTTCGAAATTAGGAAAGGAGAATGTGTGCACAGAGGAAGGTACCTTTCAAAGCGTATTTGTCTTTCTGTCTGGCACTTCGCCATAGGAAAAAACTTTTCCCGTCTGGTTATGGGAAAGCCAATGAAATCGAGTTCTCTGACTCCGTACCTCACACTTGTAGGACTATAACAGGAATCTTGAAATATTCGGCGTCACTGAACATTCCTAACTCAATGTGTTACGAATAAAAAATCCCAGCTATACAAAATCACAAGCATAAAGATCACAAACAGTCACTCACCGATGTAAGCTTTTAGCTGGTTATTTTTCTTTTCCTGCGCTTTTGTCCTATTTCATTCCTGTCATTTCGCAAATTTCCTACATTCATCTCCAAATGAGAAATGGACTCGCACATCTTGCATTCATACCTATTTTTAGCGTTTTTCAACAGAAGGAAAGCAAATCTACCCCATAGAATCGCATGGACCCTCAACTGCATTCTATAACTCGTAAGAATCCAGACAAATGAAATGCACATTTTCGAGTAATAGCCGAGTCAGCAGGTCCTTGAGGAATAGTGGACTTAAGATGGAAGTCAAACTAGGATAGAAGGTGAACTCACCTAAGTTTCGCCCTCTATGGGGACGCCCATTGACATCTTACGAAGCCATCGGTCCTAACACCTGGACTGCCTTGAAGAACGTCCCCATAGAGGGCGACACTTAGGTGAGATCATGTTGCTATCATTCCCTTGACTGGGTTACGTATAAAACACCCGATTGCTCTCTACACTTAGACCGCCAGGCTATACTGACGAGTCTAGGCTAAAGACGAAACAGGAATCTTAATGTACTTGTTTTCTCGGAAACTGTTCTGATATGGAATATTTGTTAACACTTCTGTCATTCAGATACAGTGTCGAAGCTAGGAACTACGGCGCCAAGGGAATATTTCGTCATAAGCACTTTTGTACATTCATCTTCACCAGAAACCTGGAAAACAAAAAGAACCTGACTACTGAAGGCGTTTCCTGCCCTCTCAGCTCACGATTTGCGCCCTATGCACACTCTGAGCCCCGGTATTCTGCTCTACCTGCAATCCTGTTTATATAATATCCTGACATTAAGGTAATACATATTTTTTTGTTAAAAACTCTTGTTATTTTGTAGGAAGAGTAGGCTAGAAACTCTCGACCATACTAAATGTTGAAATCGGGGCAAATGAAAAGCAGCAAATACGGAGTGCGGACGTACTTTTCGAGGAGTATGAATGTGTTTGTTAACCGAAATTATTATTTACATAGAGGAGGCTCGTTAATATCAGTCAGCTATTTGCGTTGCTGACCCAAGTTTCGCCTCATACATTCCTAATTCTGAGTCAACACCGGAGCGAGTGCGTTTGTTTGAGCTTCCCCTGACTACCGCGCAGTTACACCTTTTCACGCTTGCCTTATTTACAGTTATCGAATGATTTTTGTGTAGGCGATTCCATTCTAATTGTAGATAAACAGCGGTAATGGGTTCGATTTTAAGTTTTATTATAGAACATTTGTATACTGTTATACTTGCTCAAATGAAAGGTAGCCCCAGGTTTCATCAGGTGTAGGTGATTCAAAAAAAGCTGAATATACATAATACTGACGAGAATATCAATTGGAGAGTTCTTATAACCTATTATTATAGAATCGGCGTGGACAGTGATGTAAGGACTCCAATTTTACATTTTATTTTCATAAATACGTATATTTGGAGCTTTAAAAGACGCTATATCATGTAAAAACTTCTGACACCAATAATTTCCTCCGTACTTCTCGATCATAAATGATTCTTCAGGTACTTGACCTCAAAACAGAAATGATAATTTCTTTCAATAGCTGTGGAGGAGATTGAAACCATTGGAATTTCGGTGGAATGGCGCTTTAAGGTGTAGGTAACATTTTTCTCCTGAAGGGGCTGATTCTCTGGTCAGATTTAGTTTTAGCAATTATTACTACATGTCACTGAAATTAACTGAATTAGAATCATGAATAATGACGAACATTCTATTAAGCTAGTTAAAAAATGGTGTTAATCGGATGGACTGTAAATCAAGTGCAATGGCACGAATTTAATGAAGATTAAAATTGCATCTTGACTGTTAATCCACTTGATGTAAGGGTCGAAAATATTGGAAATAAATGAAATTTTAGAAAACTCGTTGATTTTGGTAATTTTTTAAGTTACTAGAATTCTTAGTGTTGTTTGAAACTTGTAGACAAGGTGGATTTATCAAAAGTTTGATTTCGGCCTTTCATTGTCTATAAAATTTTGAGTATCACGACGTTTCGATTGATGTGCTATCTTCAATAGTCTTCAGGTGAACTGGCGAACACGTTCCTTTCATGCCTATTTATACCCCGTCCGGTGACGTGTTCGCCAGTTCACCTGAAGACGGTTGAAGATAGCACATCAATCGAAACGTCGTGATACTCAAATTTTATAGACAATGGAAGTTCGAAATCAAACTGTTGATGGAATTCTTAGGTTGTCAATATCTTCGGGACTATTTTATATAATTTTAGTCAAATTATTTGCTAACCTAATCAAAATCTATATATTTAAACTAATACCATTAGATAGAACTACAATATTAATCTTATATTTTTCTGGCCGTTAGTTTGAAACATGTACGGATGACTGAACAGCTTCACTAACATTTTAGCTGTCGCTCTATCAAAGTGAAAGTACATAATATGAAAAATGAAAATTTCCAGATTATGTACTTTGATTAACAATGCCGAGGTAGCCGAAACGTTAAACAAGCTATCACATGTGTATAATTTCTTTGTTGAGACCTAGACTATATCATATATTGTTTTTGATTAATGTAGATAATGTCTTGAAAAGATGAAACTGCCTTATGATTTTTCTCTCATCTTCCTCATTTTTTAGCAAATCGCATGATTTCGAACACAGCACTCCGTTTTAACAGCGTAGTGCATCTCCCCAGGTGAATCAGCTACAGCGGTGAGCTGCAACACCTGGTGCCCGCCGCGGAGGTCCACTGATACCTTATACGCCGCTGAACGTCTAAAATTACCGCAGTAAATTGTCTTTATACCCTCATGGAAAGCTGATTGCTCTCCCAGCTCCTAATGCCCCCTTCTGCTTCTTGCGCTTGGTGCGCGTTACTTTTAAATATTCAAGCCAAGTTAGGACGTCTCTAAAAGCATTTCGCCATTAAAAAATTAAGCTCTGGCTCCTATATATTATTATTTTATGCATAGTTTACTGCGCGGCCTGGCAAATGGGAAGGAAGTCAGCATTTAGAGCGCTACAGTCGTATATTTCTGTTTTATTCGTTTTACTTTATGTAAAAATGCATTATGATTCTTATACCTCATTTTCATGCAAATTAATGATGCTATAAATACGGATTTATCATCAATGCAAATGTATCATTCATATTTTAGCCTTTCATAATAGTGTATATAAAGTGTTGAACTCTTCCCATGGAAGTAGTGAAAAAAGTCACTGCCATTATAACTTATTTAATTTTACAAATTTTGTACTTCGGTAAAGGCTGGTGAGGCAGCCGAAACATTAATATATATATATATATATATATATAATCAATCGAGCGTGGCCAGTAGAATATTGAACAACAGAAGGAACTGCAAAATGCGTTCCAAAGTTATATGGAGTAATGTCTCTCCATGTTCCTCGAGTGTTTTGTTTGCTGGAGCAGAGTCACTGCTTGACTCCGTATTTTTGAGAGGCTAAATAGAAATTTCATAATTATTTACAATCCTTATTTAATAAAACTGTCCAAATATGTAAAAAAAAAAATTTAGCTCATCCAGAAAAAAGCTAACCAGGACCTAGACTTTTTGACAACTTGTGAATTAAAATTGGAATTGCTTAAATTTGTCACAAACATTCCAAAATGTATCAAACATGCATAAACCGGATGCATCTTAGAATTATTTTGAAGGAAACGTCTAACAAGCACCGAGCATTACCTGGATTCAAATTTCACAGATGATTAAGCGCTGAAACAGAAATGCAGACTATGTTGCCTCTTTTCAAATTATTTGTTGGAAAATGATCAGAAGCCTCAGTAACGTCCAAACTCGACCTTATTTGTACTTTGATGACAGCTCAGAAACATATACAGATTAAGCTCGTATAAGCCATAAGCCCGACTGTAAGTTTGGATTTCGCCGAGTACCGAGAGGGCGGATTGAATCATAAACGCAACAATCGCAACCCAATCCATCTTACTTTGTTAGCTGTGGTGGCGGATGTCGCCACACGGCGGTGACTGCACCGGCCATTCTGGTGGTATTTGCATTTAATTAAACCGCAGGCACACACACACATACACCGGTTAAATTAATTTACCGGTGTCGTCGTACATTTACGATTCAATAATAATTCCGGAATCGAACAGCCTGACCTGCGACGAACTGCAATAATAGCCAGGCTGTTGCACTGCCCTCTGCCCCTAACCTGACAACGCAAGGGTTATGACAATTTAATACTGTTTGCCGTCTGCGCCATGCCCTATGTTTACATTCATGTCAGGAATAAAAGTATGACTTCCAATTATTCTACTCGTCAAAAGAAATATTATTTTTGTATACCTCATTATTTTGGTTTTTGATTTGTCACCAGTATCTAGTACAAAGAGTATCAAATTACCTGCAGGACTACGTCGTTTCTAAAAGTGCCTGTTTTCCAGAATATGACATACATTAGACTTTTATCAACATAAGCAAGCAGCGACAGATGACCCTTGAGCTTCAAGGCAGTATAAGAATTAGGCCCTGAAATTCGTAAGTCGCCAATGGACAGCGCCACCGTACGCGACGCTTGGAGATGCGTTTTGGTGTTGCTACCACACCCTTGACTCTGCTAAGTATATACCTACTGCCAAATGTAATCTATATATCTAATAGCTACGGAGTATCACCGGAATATTACTGGGTTAAGGAATATTCAGAGTTCTCCTATTGGCATGGGAAGTGACATGATCACCATGCACACAAGTATATTCTATCTAGGCAGTAGAAACAAGAAAGCCAGGAAAACTTAGAATCTGCCATCGGTGTTGCGTGCTATAATACAATGAGCAAAACCTTGCCCATAACTTTACCTTTCCCTCAAAGTGCATAAATCTGTCGCAACCTTATGATACGCATCCATTGTCTCCATTGTAGGTCCTTGATTGGATTATATATTTTGCACCTGTCTCTCTATACGAGTTACAGCCGCTTTATTTTTCTTCCCTGCACCCGTGAAAGAGATCGGCTTATTAAAACTTCCTTTATTTATTGCTGTTCCTGTGGTTGTTCTACCTAACCTTCCAATGGCTAAATGAAGATTACCTACACCTGACGTTCGGTATGCCTCTTATTAATGAAAGCTTCGCACATTGATTTTCGTTCACCTTATTACAAATATTTTCTATGTACGGGATTTAGGTGATTTACCTTGCTGTTCCTTTAGTTATAGCCTAATTGCCATGGTGCCTCAAGTCACATTTGGAGAACTGGATCCAGCAGCATAATATAGATAATTGATGCTGAGTTCCTGGAGCTTTGCCGGCTAAACTGGTGTTTGAGAAGCGATGCAGAACGGATAGCAAGACTCAATCAGATGGAAGAAATGGCAAAACAGCCATCTATGGAACGTATACCAGGAGACTACTTCCAAATTGGTGAAGGCATATAATAGAATTCAAGATACATGGTGATGAAATAAACATAATCTGATCTTACCCACCATATCGAAATGCATTGAGTACTCCTGTGATGGGACACATACCAGACGACTGTGTGGTTTTGTTTTATGCTGACTTTTTGGAGAGTCTCAAACTTTTGTCCGGGAGGCGGAAGATATAGGAAATCTGTACTCAGCAAGCTTAGCTTTGTATAGAAGTAAGAGCATCGAAGAAATATAAAGCTCCCAGCGTCTTCCTTCTCAAAAATCTCCATAGGTAGCGTCCTGAACGTCGGCGTCGGTTTCTTTGCGAAGTATGCGATTCAAATTGGGCGAAGCGGATATCAGATAACGAACGGTCTCCCGTTACATTCGAAAAGTATCCCAAAGGAACGGCACGCCAAATTTGTTACTGTCGAAGAGCATAATTATTGATAATTAGAGGAATCATATTTTAGAAACAAAAAGCGCCACTCGGCGGTACAGCGCGGAGAGAGAACTGGAGAGGTCGTTAGTGTCAGCCAATTCCCGCTGCTTAAAACATGATACTTAATGTATTCATCTTTTTAACAAATTCATTACTGGAAACGAAACTGGTAAATATGAGACCCGATGAAATATTACGTGCTAATGGACGCCGGTGAGGTTCGTCTTTTAATTAATTTTAAATTAGGAATAGCAACTAGAAAGGCGAGTGGATGATGAATGACCACCAGTAAGTTTTTACATTTGTAAAACTCTAAAATCTTTTCGTCTCTCGTCATGAAATCAAAATATCTCAACACATGATCCTTCCAAAGTCAACTAAATATCGTAAAAACATAAATTCTCCTCACTGGTTTTTATCACGCGTACTTTGATCGATCCAGTAGAGGTGAGCCAGGCCAAATAATTCTATACGCTGAGCATGACTGCCCAACTGTTGATAAAAAGTTGTGTAGTTTTCACACGGTTTTACTAAAATGCGTCACTAAAAGAAAGAGTTTTATTTGTGAAACTGTGTGAAAACTGGACAACTTTTTATCTACATGATGAAAGAGTTTCACCAAGTAAGAGCATCTATAATCTACATGGCCAACTGTAGTTTTCTGTGGACGGTTCGCCGACAGCATGTATGTTATACCAGAATTGTTCAGCACAACGCATATTAAATTATTTCATTAGAGTGCATTGCATCTTGATTAATTTTAAGTGATTCGATTCGAGACTCTTTAGCTGAGTTGGAAAATGCTGTAATATCTGGTATTGATTCATACGAGTCTATTTATCTTTTCACCAGTTCTAGCCAGGCTACACATATTAGTTCTATGTTAGAACTTGCAAACTCTTCAGGTTCTCTTACTTAGCAAGACGAGTCTCCTACTGGATGGAAAATCCGACGACTACAACCCATCAATAAGGAATGGCAGAAGAAACGTGCCCACCAATTGTAGACCTGTGACTCTGCTAGAAATGATCTCTAGGATTATGGAGACTCACTAACTGGCATATGTTACCCACATGTGGACTCGTTGAGCTTCATAGAAAGACTCGAGTTATCCAGCTTGATAAATCGGATGCTTTTGATAGAATGTGGCATGGAAGACTTTTGATCAAGTTTCTGCCTATGGGCTTCCACCAGGTCTATTTTAGTGGTTGGATAGTTTCCTCAGGGACCGATGCTTATATTATGTGGTAGTTGATGGATTTGCTTCCGATTCAATTACCTTCAGTGCCGGTGTTCAACAGGGGTCTGTTCTTTCTTCAAGAACTCTTCTTGCTGTATATCAGTGAACTGTTCGAAATTTCATCCAGTACAATTTACAGCTTCGCAGATGACAGCACACCGAGAAATCTTACATCGACGGAAGCAACATGTTCTTCAGATTGATGAGGATATCTCTCTTATACACACAAGTCCTATTTCTGTGCAGGAACATATGTTACTCAAGCAAAACGACCTACCCTTCTTGGTTCTATCTGGCCACCTACCAGAAAGTACACATTACGTAAGAATGTGATCTTCAACTGCATCTGTCACTGTTAGTGTTGAAAAGTTATTAGTAGTAGTAATGGGGAGGTAGAGCCACTTTTGGCCCTTTTTTCCGACCTCAAGACTATCATTAAAACTAGGGCAGGCATGGCTCTCTTCTCTGTCGAACTCTGTTATGCCAAACACCTCAGCTGTAAGGCTGTATTCGGCACAGTCTCCCAGGAAGTGGAATGAGGTCTCGTCTTACTCTCAGCACTTCTGAGAGATTGGGTCTTTGATCACTCCTATGAGTTTCAGGTGCCTCGTTGATCTCCATTGACCTGTGAGGATCCCTACCAGCGAGTGGAGCGAATCCCTCCTCCTGTTCGTTAGCCACAGCTCGCTACGTTTGTTGAAGCCTGCTATGAACTGCTTGGACTGTCTATAGTAGTATTGAAAAGTTACTTTCCATAGTGTTCCAGTTTCATTTACTTTTTGTACGTAAGTAGTTAAATTATAGATATGTCTGAAAGTTGAATAGATATTTATGTGACCTCCAGTACGAGTATAGCCCAAAACTTCGATTGATCCCTGAAAGAACTGCAAAAATATAACATATCGTTTTGCTACCCAAATGACATCCGCAACTCCATAAAAACTCCCCCTAAGTCCCGCCAAATCCTTTTAGCGTTGCCGAAAACTAAACTTAGTTAGTCATTTGTCAGAAAAGGCGCTTCGTGGCCCCAGCTGCAGCTTACAAGGAGTGAGGCAGTTTAATTCGGTTATTGAACATATTTTTTCCGGCGACGAGAGATATTTTAAAAATCATCAGCGCCCCCTTAGAATCGTCATGAGGACAAAAAATAAATTGGTTAGGGGGAGGGTAAATTACGGTGTGTCGTTCGCTGCATTATACAAAGCGATTTTGTCTTGGAACGATGTGTTTTTGATATCGTTACGAAACAAGTATTCGGAATTGAATTTTTGGAATGACAGTTACACTTCATATGAGTTACGTAGGCGGAACAAGATGGCGTGAAATTACGCATCCTATTCGGAGCTAAAATCTTTAGTAAAGTTATTTATTCAATCACATTTTTCAATAAACAACATCATCAAGTATATTTCAGTACATTCCCACTCTGCCTTTCAATCGACAGACGCTCCTAGGTTGCCATAATAATAGTAATTACTAAAGAGCTATTTAGCCTCCTAAAAATGGGCTGAACCAGGTTGATAACAGATCATTGGATTAGATTTTACAACGATTCATTGACCTTTCAGCTTTGGAAATATCAAAAATAATAATAAAATACAATAGTCATCCGTAGGACCTTCTCTTGTAGCTAACACACCACTAAGAACGCCCTCGAAACGAAAATATTAACGTTACCCAAAACCAACTCCCAAATCAAAAAGTCATTCTGATAATACAAGTAGAATTCCACAGTTTCTACGCCTGTTTAGTTTCCGATAACTTTTATTAATTACCATATTAATTGATTCTTGTCGAAATGACCGTGGAGGCAGTGCGCCGGAGAAAAGGTAATTATTCAATAGTATTTTTTTGTTGCTCTGTGTGTAGACCGAAAAATGTTTATTATAAGATACTTCTGTGGCTGTAATCATCTGTAGAAAATGATTTAACGCACAGTCATAATAGAAATCAAGATACTCCGTTTTATTACAGACAGAAATTTGTTGGACAGGTCCGTACTGTCGTTAAGAGAAGACTTGCTCGATATGTGCATGGTGCTACAATTGCTTGCTCTAATAACGCCCACAACATTTAGATTTAGGCAAGTACCTGCTGAAAATTTTGCATTCTTTAGGGAATTGACACAACAAATTTGTATCATAAATCAGATTTCAGGATTTTTTGATGTCATTTGTTATCTGATAGAATATGAAAGGCTTATCTTGAACGTTTCAACAGTGATGTCATCAGCCTAGTCAAAGTATCCGTTAGATGTAAGAAAAGAATTGCAACTGACTTTTGGATTGACAGATGGCGCACCTGCCTCGTAGTGTCTGCACATCATCGATATTGCATGTTTATCCTCCAGGCTTTAGCCTTCAATATATACAGAGCTAATGTCAATTTGAGTCACGTCTGCACACTCTCAATTTATAAGTAAAGGACGCGATATGTACTGTACGCCAAAAACTACGTCAAATCGTCTATGTCAGATTGTCAAATTGCAGCAGTAAGCCACGTGCCACGTTTATTGGAGCACAGAGCCTCACATTTTATTTTAACCATCGTCATGCAGGTCAGACATTTGCAAAATTTATATAGCATTTGAAACAGCTAAAGCATTCACAACAAAATAGACAGAGCATATCAGTGCATTAAAAAGCAAACATTGAAAGATAATAATCATAAGGTAGGCAACGACAACAGACCAAGTGTCCATAAGTGTGATGAAATACATGATCTAAATTTTCTGGCTGTGAGGTAATATATCAGCAAATTTAGATCATGTACCATTCGATTGCTCTCCACAGCTAGACCGCCAGGCTATACTAACGAGTCTAGGCTAGAGACGAAACATGCATGTCAATAGCAGGTCCGATGCATTGTGGAGAGCATACACCTAGTCATGTATTTTATCACACTTATATGTGATCCTTTGAACTCAATTTTTATCGATACACTATAATAAATTTCCATATATTCCTGACGTAGCTGAAGGCTGTATATTCAGGGCATTTTGACGCCGATTATTGAGGTGCTTTTATAGTTCCCCTTAACCCAAGCGCTCACCCAAGTGCAGATGCAGTCGCTAAAAAATATAGTAGTATTCCCACTAATATATTGGAAAGATAAGAAGTTAGTAGAACAGTAGCTAGACAGGATAAATATAATAGGCGAGTTCAAAAACATGTACCAATTCTGGTAAAATTTGGTGTGATGATTTTTCTCACCTAGTTTCCAAATATAATCCGAGCATTCGAAACAGGGTTGCAGAATAACCTGTTTTTTTCACAAGACATTTTATATCCGTTACTATTTTTGCGCTATTAAAACCACTCTGTCATTATTAGCCAGCTAGATGTTTCGTAGAATTGAAGGTTTTTCCTTCCGCAATGTTCTTCCAAAATGTACATACAGGAAAAAAATACTAGCATATTGAAGATTTTATAATAATTTATTTGTTTAATTAAATTTTGAACATACGTGGTTGAATCGGCTAATATCGAAATTACCATTCCTGGTAATTTTTCAAAAGTTTGATTTCGGACTTCCATTGTCTATAAAATTTCTTGAGTATCACGACGTTTCGATTGATATGCTATCTTCAATAGTTCATTCCTGGTAATATTTATCACCTGCTCCAAAGTAAATCATTATCTGGTTACAATGCCTGTGGAAGTTTACAGATCAATTAAGAAGTACACATACCTGAATGCGGATCTGTATACAACGCGCTACCGTTTACATTTTAGATTCCTATCTTCATTACTACATTTAAATTATTTCTATGACTAATCAAAATACGCCGTATCGCCCAGCGGTAGCTTGTCGACGCCGTCGAGAAAGCAACCAGCACTGAATTCATGGTCCATTGTTCTTTTCGGCAGTTTAACCCTTTTCTTTGATACAATCATTGGCCCCCTCCTTCAACTTGTTTCATTATTATTTAATTATTTCCATTTCTGCTCCAGACATATTGCCAAGGGATGAAATTAAGATTGATAATTTACAGGTAGCGTTTTGTAGTTATTAATATTGCATCGGGTATTTTCATCAAGACACGTCTTTTGAACTCCGGATGAAATCTTTTAGTCAGTTTCACTTCCTACGACTCAGCAGGGATGTAGTATAAATACCACGAATTTGAATTTCGGAATCTTCTACTGAGTACCTGATATGGAGCAAATAAATACACAAGCAGACGGTTGACGAATAAGGTTGTCATGTAGATTGAAGATGCTCTTACTTGGTGAAACTCTTCCATCAATCAAATAAAAGGATTGTGTATTTAAAACACTGTTTCACAAACTTTATTTTTCTCTCTTTATTTCTTTCGGAGACGCGTTTCGATTTATATTTAAATCATTGTCGGTCCGTCAGGTTTTACTGTTAACAAAGACTCTCCAGATTACTTGCCAACTAGCTAATTAGATCATATCATGGATACAAAACTTAGAGCTCTCATATCTAGCATGCTATTTATACTGTCTAGCTATTCTTCTATTGAATTTTTCTCTTTTCTTTCTTTTGTCTGCCTTCGAGGAAATCCTGTTTGGCGACTGCATTTGCAGTACTGTTATGGAAAACCCCTACAAAACCTCAACTATCGTTGGAAAAATGTCCTCAAGATATTTCACGTCTTTAGATATTTTATTCCTTAAGCTATTTCATTTTTCTTAATACATTCAATGACTTAAGATATTTCAAGAGCAAGTTAACATAGAATACAGAAGAAACAAAAAATAAATAATTTAATATACTATAAGTTTCCATCTATTTGTAGTCTATGTTAACTTACTCTTGAAATATGTTAAGTCATAAATGTATTAAGAGGAATGACATATCTATAACGGCGATGGTTAAGGTTTTGTAGGGGTTTTCCTTAACAGTAGTGCCAATGAGACAAAAGAAAGAAAAAATTAACACCTTAATAGAAGAATTGCTAGACAGAATAAATAGTATGCTAGATTTCAGAGCTCTACCTTTGTATCCATGCCAGGATCTAGTTAGCTAGTTGGCAGGTTATCTGGGTAGCCTTTGTTGAACGTCAAATCTGATGATGATTTAAATATAAATCGAAACGCGTCACCGCGTCCTTTTAAATTTGGTTTGAGTAAATCGCAATCAACCTGCCAAACTCGTAATTTAAATCCAATGAAGTTGGCTTTAAACCAAAGTACCTACCATCGTTCGGAGTGAAATTGATTATGAAAAACTATTATCCGAGAATTATATGGCAGCGTAAAAGATAATTTTTATAGATAAGTGGTTTTAGTAGATGTCTGGGTCAGGAATGCGCCAAAGAGAAAACCTGTCCTTAACAATTTCATACTACATGTTGTGTGCGATTGATCACAGAGCAATTCAATTCATAGAATAATGAAGTTCTGTCAAATTGATCAATCCCTCATCAGTATAGATTATTTAGAACACATGGTTATATGAGTTTTCATTACTTAGGGCAAGATGGTTCATGTGGCTGAGATAAATCAATGGCAAATTAGTGATGCAACGACAAAATACTTTATGGTCGGGCTTCCTAAATCAAAATATGTGTAGTTATTACATTTCATAGACGTCGAGTTTCTTTTCTAATAAATAAGTAATTTGGTCTTAAAATGGCTATCACGTCTTCTACATGTATGCCAGCCAGAAACTGATCATCAGGATGAGAAGCGGATAGTTTTCATGACTTGACAGCGTGAGACAAATCTAACAAGGAGTATACGCTCAAAATCTGAATTTATAAAAATGGAACTTAGATATCAATCTCATCCCCGATTATCAATATCATCCCACACGACGGTACTGAATATTTTGATATTAATGACTACTGCTCCAGTGAAGAATGTTTTAGTTTTTATTTCAATGATATTTTGGTTAATCTGAGACTTGCAAATATCTGCATATGTATTTAAATGGGCTAAGTTATAGTATTGATAGCACTGTAGGATTGTATCAAAGTTGAGGTTGTTTCAAGTAAAAAAGAAAATGCTTGTCATAGTTAGATGAACAAAACGGAAACCAGACTTTCAACAACAAACAGCATGAACACGACGCGATGTTGATGAAACAGTGGCTATCGTGAAATCACCTGACTGAGATGCACCCCGATTGGCTTAACTGCAACCGTCTGTTTTTGCACATACCTGTTATACACAAATGTCTGTTTTTCCTAATTTTAGCGGTCACAACACCTTTGAATGTCAAATATCTGGTTTTGCATTCATGCGTATTGGGTATATCTGAGAAGGACAGTTATTTATAATGGAAATGCCGTCTTCAGTACTAAAACCGTAACCTCATCCCTAACACAAAGCAAACCAACACAGGCACCGAATATATCTAAATCTAAAAATTGTGTACCCATTCAGTCGGAATGATTCCTTTAATTGACGACCACTATTTCAGTTCGTTACAAAAAATCCTTATTAGTTTTAACAAGAACACTAACTTGTAGCTGTCAGCCTGGCGAGATGATGAAAGACCCTCATTTCATGGCCTGCTCTTCACTGTTTTCATCTCATTTGTCCTTTAATTAATCTAACACGTCGTCTGGTCGTCTTCTCTTGACTCACGTGTTTTCTGTTTTTTGTTTTAAGATTATTTTCACACATTAGGCCTAGTTTATTAGGCATCTATTTATTTTGTAGCTAGTTAGTGCGTGCTTCTCTGCCGTTTTCATTAGTTTCATCAGTTAATGATCTATTAATAGCTGGAAGAATATTGATTAGCGACGTGCGCTGAAGTTAATGAAGGTTGTGTCATCTTGGAAGCATTTAAACGGTTGACAAATGCATCCAGAGAAGATCTTAAAATATGGCATTGAAAACATTTAGCTTCTAAACTTATATTGTCGAGTATTTATTCATTTCTTCCTCCATCTGTACCATCTAAGAGATATTAGACTCATAGTACTATGAAGAGGCCTACTGATTTTAAACTGAACGTGATTTTGCTAGTTTCACAAATACTTTAAATCAACCAAATACTTTTTTGCATTTGCACTTATTAGTGAGTTAGGCGGCCAGAATTAGAGAACAAACAATAGTTTTCAGTTGTAATAGCAAACTTTTGTTTTACGTCAACGATAAAAGGTAAAATGATGTACGTCTAGGTCAAGACTGACGTAATGATGCATGTCTACAACAATTATCTTCAAGTGTCGCGCAGAGTGGCGCTGCATAATGACATCTTTACGAAGACAAATGTCGTGGCAGCTTCGACATTACTCAATTCCTCTCTAGTCAGACTGACGAATCTAAGATAAAGACGAAACATCCATTTATATATCATGTATAGTGGAAAGAATAAACTTACAATAGGCAGGTTATTTTTTACCATAAATTAGTCACAATCTAAGACCTGAAAATGTCATTACATCAGTTACATATCACTTAGATGACCAAGAACATACATAGATACGAATATAATAAGTATATTATGCATGTGGAGTAATATTTACCTACAAATCATGCGTATAATCATTTATGCAACAGCAGTTAAATGCATGTTATCAAGTGTTCTGACGTTTTTATCTGAGTCAATATATCTCCTAATTGAGTTTTTTCAATCTGTCAACTGTAAATCATGTGAACGACATTTAGCTTTGCGCTTTCTTTGATACGGGGGAAGTGAATAAAGTGCCAGGTTTGACCTAGAAGCAAAAACATGATCTAATTGTGCACTTACAGGATCATGCTACAATGAGGCAACAATCCAAATTGGAGACAGTACTGGGCATTCAGAACAATAAAAAATCACATGATAGCCTCAGAACCTGGTATTTATTTGCTTGGTATTACACAATTCAGTATTTAGATTCTTCTCTGTAAAACTGAGAACAGCAAGCATTTCGTCAGATCTATAGATTTGCTTGATCTGACATATGGCCATAAATCGTTTACGTGAGTTTTCTTAGCTTAGCTTAATGAACTCGGAGTCATTTTTCGTTTATCTCACTTTACTTAACATTTCAGAATACCAACTTTTTGTAACAGAAAATATCTAATTCTAAGCAAAGCGCTACCTACCGAACTTAGTTTCAGAAGCTAACATGAATTAAGTATTTAGATATCGAGCGATCTTCACTAGGCATTGCCTCCCTAATCTTCTGATTTATATTGATCTCGGCTTCATAATCTAAGCTTAAAAGTTTTTAAGACACCCATGTATGTATTAAATAAAATATATGATGTATCCTTTAACATATAATTGTTAACCGTTATACTATTATTAGAAAGGTTTTGTAACAACCATACGCCTATACAAGTAGCTGTGTAGTAATGGAAAAATGAATTGGAAACTATTTCAAAAAAAAAATTCTTATCGCGTAAATATCACGTATCACAATGTGTAGAGGTGGTTTTGATCATATACATTCCTAAATTGTGATTGTGAAACTGACAGTACTTTCACCCAAATTATTGTTGATGATAGAATTATGACTAGAAATATTACATTCCGTAAGATGAAATGTCATTGCTTCAAGGCATAGGTAATCATTGCTATTAAGATTGTAAAGAGTCTGATGTTTATATAATTTATCGATGTGCAATTAGGAAGGAATGGAATTATTATTATAACTTGTTTTAATCAGCACACCCTTTGCATTAATGTTAATGCATAGCACTATATTCAAATGAGGTGTATATATTTAGTGAAGAACTGTTAGTATATTTATCATAATCATAACGGGTAACGATTTGAATATCTTGATTAGAGAGATAATAAGAATGATTACTTGTTTTTACATAATATGCCTAAGTGCTGACGGATAATGATATTTTTTGCAACGGTTAAGGAATAATGTCGTTTTGAGATTCAGCCTGATAACAAACCTGCAATATTAATATTCACGCTTTATACTAGATCATCAAAAAAACAAAAAACAATTTTGTTTCTAAGATAATATTGATATTCATGGACGAAGTGATATTGTGAGAATATGTGGCGAGACGGTTTGAAACTTAGTTACTTTCCACGGCAAAAGGCGGGGTATTGTAAACGCAAAAAATGTCTAATTTGATATGTGACGTTTTCTTGCCATCTTATGACATATACATCACAAAGAACTATGTCACCCAATTCTCTCGGTCTTTCTGTCCGTCTTCTCTACTTGAAGCCCTATCCTCTATAGCGCCGAAAATACTACTTGGATTTTGGCGATTACGATGACATTTTGGAACTAGGTTACTACTTTGGCGAAAACAAAATAGCTTAGTTTTTGAAAATCCACCATGGCATAACAAAACTGTGGAATAAAAAACGCTCTACCTTGTTTTCGGATGTTTCATAGATTTGTCAAAAATGTTTTGGTGGGCTGGGGTCAGCTTTCATGTTGTTTATTTTGTGAGCCATCGAACATTTGTGAGCGTGGACAAGTAAAGTTTTCAGAAATTAAACGATAATTGATATAGTAATGACCTTGATTTTATGTTAATCAGGTTCTTCACTACATTGAGTGCCTCCCTTTATTTAATCATTGCATTTTTTTATTTTATTTAGTAATTGATCTTCTCACAGACCAGTAAGGTATCTCTTTTCTTAAAAAACTGAATAATCTTGAAAAAATCATACTGTTTCTTCATATTCACTCTAAAATCATTCAATCGAACACTCAAACATCTGAAGCATCTTTCCACTCTTAACCAAGGTATGTGATTATTATGAAGCTAGACTGAGGTGGTATTCCTTTATCAAGGTAATCTGTAATAAAATGTATCTCCAACTGTCGCGCAAAGTGGTGCTACCCAATGTGCGACATCCCTTATTCTTCGTGTGAACACTTTATCTTGGCAGTTCATCTTTGTTGACGGATGACGTTAGAGTCATCGGTCACCGCTATTATGCGGAGTCTAAGTTGCGAAATCCATTTAACCTTGTGGGATACCAATAGGTAGCATCACCTTGCACGAAACTTGGAGATAAATGTTACTATCACACCCTTACCTTGAATTCGTATATATATACTCTCTACTATCAGGCCACCAAGCTATACTGACGAGTCTAGGCAAAAGAAGAAACATGAATGTCTATAGCTGTATAGTGGAGAGTATACACTTCATGAATTTATTTGAATTTTGTAGCAATCAAGTCAAAGAGTAAAACAGAAACATATTTTGAAAATTAAATTTAAGGTACTTGTGTAAAAGCAAGTCAAGATGTTTGACTCCCTTGTTTGGGCTATCATTATTGAACCTCGAATCAATAAATAATAATCGAAACCTGAATATAGCCACAAAACCAGCTATCTAATTGATCGCACTGTTATAAATAATTTATCGCCAGGTAAACCTTCAAGGCGGTAGATCTCTTTCATCTATCAAATACACATTGGATATCGTGGAGGACATGAGAAACAGCCTACTAAATCTTTGGTCCATGTCGTCTTATTTCGTGGATGCGATTGCCGTATCGCAGAGCGGTAGCACGCAATCTAGTCACCCGCCGTTTTGCCACTGTTGTCATATACATATTATACGTGAGTATGAATATACCAATACCGACAGGGGCGGAGCAACAGCCAGTTAAAACAGGAAAATTCAACTTGGAATGACATATCTCTTATATATTTGATCCTCAAGCCATGTACTCGGTTCAACAGATTGTAACGGGCTGAGTGATGTCATTTCGTAGCGCCATCTTGTGACTGCGAGGTAAATGGAAGTTAAAACAAGACAAACTTATGGACCAAATAGCTAAGAACTAACCACATGCCTTACTTGTCAGCAACTACGTGGTGGTACTAATCGCAAACTTCAGTTTGGGAATACAATAGTGTAGGTCATCATTCAATAACCCTTGGGGAGGGGGTAAGGTACAATTACTAAGAAATATGCATAATTATAAATTTTCCTGTCAGACACTTTTCTAGTGTTCGCGCTACTGACGATTCTTCGTGTTATTATGTTGGGCAGCTCAGTCGAAAATTCATTTATCAGGGCCACTTTTCTTTTAATCTGATCTGAGCCTTGTACCAGTAGTAGCTGTTCCAGTGAATATAATTTTCTGGAGTGGGAGAGAACTAATGATGCTTATCTCATCCACCGAATCATAGACTGTTTCTTCAATTCTGGTTACTATGGATTGGCGTTTATCAAGAGATGAAATTCTTGGATATGAATACTAAATACATAAATTGAAATAGTATCCTAGGATCAATCCAGCGCCGCCAATGGACACATATGAATAAATATGCGCGGTATGGAACGCAGTGCACGCGATTTGTCGATAACAATAATTAACTAATTGACGAATTTGCATAATATGTGAGAGAGAAAGATCGAATAAAACGAATGCTGGGTTTTAATTATTGATGAGGTCCTTGTTGAACATATTTCTTTATTTTGCCGCTCTTCAACTCATTTTTCTGTGACGTCGAACGAGTTGGTTATGCATTGCTTGGCATATAGCTTTATGTGCAATCGGCATACTTTTGAAATGCAAATCTGAGAAGTGCCTGATGGGAATATAGTACTTTGATATTCTATCCATTTCATAGTAATATTTCACAGTAATTACCTTATACAAGAACCTGCGCCTGACCTCACAAAAGACCTACACCGCTTAGAAGATGGAAGACCTGTCCCTATTCTATATACATTATCATGACCGGTGTCTTGTATCATATCGCCAATAGTCGCCAGTACAGCAAAGACAAGAGGAGTGCATCCTCACCAGTTTGAGCTTACAACAAAAATTGTTCCTTTGGAGAATGTCGACGTTGTGGAATGGGCTACTAGGGACTTTGTTATGTCAATGTGAATAGTCATTTATACTCTCGCAGCGCTTATGAAGCGCGATAGGCTCTCTGCCTTTGCGTGAGGTTATCTATAGAAAAAAATATGTTCACGGAGAACATTTACGATACACTCCCTCAAACATACCCGTAGTGCAAAAAATGGAGTCGAGTCCAGTTCTACCCTATTCAGGTCTCTGTAGTGATACCGTATCAAGAGCTTCTACAACTTACACGAAGTAAGTCCGTGCCAAATGTGGCAGCGCTGTCTATGCATGAAGGTCTGGATTCTGGCGGTGATCCGATAGCTTATCCTACTCATCCCGTACCACGTACCAGAGGGCGCCACTGTTGGGGTGGTGCGACAATGATTTGTTTGGGACTGAAACGGATCCGAAATGGCGTGATACGCTGAATAATTGACGGTGTCACGATGGATCATTACGCGTCGGCGGCGTCAATTCGTGCCCACGCATTTTTACCATTGTTAATCCGGGTATCATTCGTCCCTACCAGCCCTTATAGGGTACGATATCGCTCGCAAAGTCAATTCTGAGCGAAGAGATAGGATGTAGAAACTGTGAAATGTTTATCTTGTTAAAACGAACGAATGATTATTAAAATAGCGAAAAAATCTGGCAGTGGGGAGATTCGAACCCCGGACCGTTACCATGCCTGTTAGACCACACTATACTAGTGGGATAAGGATTCACACCTGTATTTCTTCATATTTTCAGCTATGGGCTACTCGAATCTAGGGCCCTTATAGTCTTTCTTTGAAGGCACTTTTTCAGAATCACGAACTGAAATTCATAGCCTGTTTTATGGAATGGAAATGGCATGAAAATCTTTACGAAATGTATGCACCATCTTTCCCTTTTTTCGATACTACACATTTAACGGGTGTTTTCGGTATTTCAAGAGTCCGTTACGAATGGAAAAATGCAATCACAATTATTGATTCAGTTTGAAACAATTTCAGTCCTAGAATCAAGTAGTTTAGCCCCCGAGCAAGTATCGTGACTAGTTTGTTTTTCAAAACACATACAGTCAATCGATTGGGTTTTTGGCTTTGCGAGAGGTTATATATAATTATATATGGGAAAAATAGAATATCACACATACGTATGAAAAAAGTTCTAGTAGGCAGCGTGACAGAACCAAGAGACGTATGTCTTTTAGCTTGAACGACAAACGTCTGTGTACAAAGAGAGAACTCATGTGTATGTATGACAGAGGTGAAGCTGTGAAGCTGATATGTGTAGTATTACTAGTGCCCACATAAACTGGTGAAAAGAGCTATATGAGTGATACATAACTTGCTTTTTCTCCTCAAGATGGAGTTTTTGATACATAACCCGCGCTCTGTAACGACTGACCAGCTACCCAGTTGGTTCAGTTGGTCAGAGTGTCCGACATGAAATCGGGAGATGCGGGTTCGAATCCTGCACTGGGTCTTCTTTTCGGATTTCTAAATGCGAATTTATGTAGCTATATGAGGTTGTTTGAATTACTGTTCCCTTCGACAACCCAAAATCACGCACTGGTACATCGTTGAAAATAGTAAAGCCGTTTTATTGAACATGATGATACAATTAGAACAAGATAACTCGTGTTGATAAATCGATTGTACTACATCTCAAATAAACCATAAAATAGAATAAAATGAACACGAAACATTAATTACAAAAGATGCAAAATGTCAAGTCAAAAAATGTCTCTATGACTTCTTCCGCATGGCCATGGATTCGTTGCAGCGTTGTCATATTTTGGAAACTTTATACAGAGGTTTTAGATGAATCGTCCCATCAATCGTCACCATCTTCTTCCACCCACGAAATGCTCCCTTCGACAAACCGATTGAACAGGGCCAATGGTAATTTAAATTCATTAAGTTTTTCCCAGCGCGAATTGCAGTAGAAGAGATAAGCAGTGATTTATGCCTTCGGTGAAAGTAATGAATTGTGCTTTTCCGATGTTGTAAGGGAAACGAGGAGGATAAACTCGGGAGTTGAGCCATTGCCGAGGTTTGTTTGGTAAAAATCCTTAATTTCCCATGACGTCTGCAGATTCGCAGTATAATTAATGGAGCAGGGCAAAACATAAGATACGCGGAGTTTACACTAATATTCAAACCAGTGGAGTATCAGCGAGAATAGGGGTGATGATTCATTTTGCAAATGTAAATACATGACTATGATCCTCAAAAAAATATTTAATGAAAATATTTGATTGAAGTAGCAGGGCAAAAGATAATACTCGCGTAATTGACAGCAATACTCAAACTAGCGGTGTATCAGCAAGAACAGGTATGAAACTCTGCAAAACTGTTCGATAATGTAAATACATGTCTATAGTTGTGAAAAATCTTATATTTCAGAAAAAAAACAAACGTCATCTGGTTAATAACAAAATTTTGAATAAATGTAAACCAATCTCGAGCTATCTGCTGAAATGATTGCAAGTGCCATGGTTACAGCTTGTGACGTCACATCTCAAGTACAATACATGTAAACTAGGGCTGAAAACGTTAAAAAGATTCATATTTTTTTAATTTTAACTAAAAAGTTTAATTTCAAAAATGGCCTGGAGCCTCGTACAGTCTTCTGGTAACTGGACTATCTAAGTTAGTCTCAATAGTACAAAATGGAAAATGAATTAAATTATTATTATTATTAAACTAAAATATATTGTTTAATACCGAACTGCACCAAAAAGCGAAACAATTCAATCATCAAAATTTTATTGCTGGTTTTAATATGAATAAATCGTATTATAGCAGACGATGGAGGAAACTTCAAGAAACTGTAAAAAAAGAAGGAATAAGTATTATAAGGAACAGTTAATGATGATATTAATGAAGTTATCAACACGTTAACATAAGAATCTATATTTTTAAATTTGTGTTCATTTTTTTGAAAGTGATGTTACCAGAAGTTCCTGAGGATCCGCCTCTGACGATTTCCTCCAGTCTCAGACTCAGGCCCGGATCCGCACAACCGTAGACCGGAGCGAGAAGCAGGAGTGTGGCGTATGGAGGGGAGGTCGACAAACATACAGGCAGTCCGCGATGACTGGCGCAATTGTTTGAATAGGACTGACTGGATTCGCAACTGATAAGGCCAACCACGATTAATCTTAATATTACATTCTTCGATTGCTCCGCAGCTCTCCAACTCAGGCGACGCTGGCTGGCGACGACGTTTTCAATGCATAATACACGACGAAGCGTTGGTGGTGCATGTAAATGGTCTTGTGGACCATTGTTTTGGACTTTAAGCATGATAATACTGTTTATATACACAGGCCAGTGGTACAGTTCGGATATTTTATCTGTTTATTTGCTTCCCACACCCCAGTATTATAATTCGAATTATGTTTTCTTGGTCTTTTATGACATATACACCACAAAAATACATACAAAATGACGTCAAGTAGGTTGACGCTGTAATTCCCATGCAGTGGTATCTCAGGTTACAGATAAGAATTTGGATCAGCAGCTGTTGAAAAGGATGTTCTTGTGATTTGAATGCAAATACTTAAGCAATAATATGTAAAGTTTTATAGATGATGATACCAAAGCTCATAATCCTCCTGAGATACTCTATATGTATTGCTTTGTTAATGTGCACTTTATTCTGTGGTTATCTCTCCGATTAATCATTTATTTGTACTGCCTGCTAAAGCCATATGTGATTTCAAGAGGAAGATCAAATAAACTGCCTTTATAAGGCTCAATCATGACTATTCTTCTGATTCCTCAGTCCTGTGATTTAGACATGTCTCAAGGAAGAATCTTCTATATGTTCCTCAAGCGTACAGATGGATGATATATGTTTATGTCCAGGTTTTTTATGGTTTGTTCTTGGATCCCAGGGCGGTTTCTGTATCTTTGAAGGAGTGAGCTTTTATTGTTAGCAACAGCAATGTTTATAGCAGACCCAATGTGGAAATCAAACCAGTATTGCGGCCAATAGTACACAAGGATGATTCAGCGGCGCTTACACATGATCCGCTGGCCAGAGCGATCGGCAGCACTGTAATCGGAAATTGGAGAGTATGGAGTGGAGGGCGACGATGTAGAAGAAGAGAGTATAAAAAAAGCATTGAGGATTGAGGTGACCACATCAATCGGAACGTTGTGAAACGCAAAAAATCTTAAGTGAATGGAAGTCTGGAGAAGTGTTACTGCAACATATTGCTTGGTATTTCACACGTCTTACTATTATGTGAAAAATATGCATTTTTACCATAACTCCAGCATGCGCACTGCATTCTACCCTTATCGGTAAATCCCCGTTCCACCTACACAAACGTTCCGCACCAAAAACAAAACGGTTGTCAAGCCATGCTAAGCCTCGCGCTGTGATATGAATATAAACGGCTGTGAAATACGGCCGGCCGGTATTACAGAGACCTGTCCACGCAATTAACAGAGCGGAATTAACAAAACACCGTCCACCGATTTAGATTCGAATTAAGGCACACTGAAATTAATTAATCTACGTCGCAGAACGCAGAGTCGGGCAATTAGTCTGACGAACAGGGTTGCCAGATAACTGATTCAGACAAAAAACGAGTTTTTCTGAGAGGTGCTTGTAAGAGGTACATGTAATAGATTGTTCAATTTTTACAGGATTTCTTTTAATTAAAATTTTTAGGATTTATTAAAAATTGGAACAACATTCCCATTTGGGATCCAGGAATGATCCTTGCATGAAGCTAGAGAAAACTTATGGTCTGTAGGTTTCGAAAAATTTTGATTGCATTAGCAGTCATCTTCAATCGAGTTAACGATGTGAGATTGAGCTTTCAAGGTTTAACCAAAGCGAGTTTTGGAACATGTCAAGCAAGAGCTTTTATCAGGAGGTGTCAAATGACCTTGCTTCAAATAAAATAAGTCTGTTGGATGCTTCTGCTTTTTCTAGTTCATGCAAATTAGCTTTTTTTACTCCTATACTACTCTCATTGCTACTCTGGGTAGCCATCATGCCCATTGACTTGAAAGGCTCCCAAATATTTGTTAACATTTTGTTGTTTCATGAAACCTTACGCTTCAAAGTTCCACTGGTTTTAGTACCATAACAATCTGTAGTCATTACCTCACATGGTTTGGCCTATATTATAGCATTTTCAGTCTAGGGGTCCGCGTCATCGCAACTGAATGGTAGGTGATAAAAATTGAGAACAGCTGTTTTCGAGTCTAAAGTTGGCAACAGCGTTCCATTCTTTCACCAGACAGGGGCGAGAGACGAAGAGACGACGGTGAGACATCTGCAACGTTTTCTTTATGAATATTAATAACTCGTCCTGAAATATCACCGACTGTATAAATGCGATATTAACTCTGCTAGATCATTTGTTTGTTCTGCGAATTCCATTTTGATGAAGAACATCCGTACCCTGCTTTAACCGCCTATTCAGATGAAGCTTTACTCAAAATATTGTAATATGTCGAGAAATTAATAAATTTGTCATCGATATCCTCATTGTTTGATGCACTGTTTGTCATCTGTTTAATTTGCCTTTTGATGTATGGGTGAATGTTAATTTTTCTTCGTACTACGCTCGTTGGTACCAGCGCGCTGCTCACAGCGCGAGCGGAGTTTCTCAGAGGTCGCATTAACTCTTACGCTCGATATAACGGGGATATGTGTGAAACACAGAACGCGCTTATTCATTATTAATATTTGCACCAATCATTAAACTAAGCTTAATGTTTTGCTATTCATATCAGTTTTGATGTCACTGATTCGAGTTCTTGAAAAGGCACAACTATCGAGCTAGAAGAACAATATGATCTTACCTTTCCAGGTGTTTGACTATATCTTCGTAAGCTGCTCTGCAGTTTTCCCATATACCGGATCTGAAACAAAATACGAAATGAAATTCAATTTTCAATATCGCCTGGATTTTTATATCGAATTCAAGTTGTTTAAAACACTGTCTCTTCTTTTTAACCGTTTATAAAATGTGAACTAAATATGAAATGCGATTGACAAATTCAATGGATTGAAACCACATATGACAGTGAAATGTAGTTTATCAATGTTTCGGCTGCCCTGCTAGCCATCCTCTTGAGAATTCTAAATATGTTGCTTTTTCGAAAATTTTTAGGATATTGTCATGAGCTTATAAACCGCCTCTAAGATGACAGTGTCTTATCAAGTTACACAACATAAATTACAGACTAAAACATGAGAAAGTTTATATACAACACAAAGAATGTAAAAACTTTAAGATGTGGCTGAGGAAGAAGTGGTACAGACACCAATCAACATGAATGTTGGGAGGTGAAAGCACAAATACCGTTGGTATTTTATGTAAGACGGCGCTACCCATTATGACGAAATGCATCAACCATTACCGTGAGCTATATTGTCTTCATCCCAATCCTATTCGATTGAAGAAAAATGTCTCAGTGAAGTTATAAGCAAATCTCCGGTTAATACATTCACTGCTGTCATGTAAAGTCTTATTTCTGTTGTTGAAAGCTCTCTAGCGGAAAATGAATACCGATTTTCACTTATCTTGAACTTTCAACACGCAACCACGAATCATTTCCATTAAATTTTAGTCGTGTCTGGAGATAAATGTTCATCGATTCTTATTAATTACTGTGTAAGCCGCTTATTCCTTTTAGCGGTAACATTTTTAATTAGAAATTGTGTGAAAGCAGCGCGCATCAGAGGAAAATCATTCTACAGTCAATTAAAGAAGCGAATAAGTTTGTTTCAATGCCACTGCAGTAATTTGTACAATACATGGATATAAAAAACTGTAAACATTCCGAAGCTGGAAGTAGTAGTTAGTTTTTAGAACAGCAGAATGATACCAGTTGATGACAGTTGGAGGCTATTAAGCAGTCTGCTATGAAAAACTGTTTAAAAGGGATAGTTTGCGGAAAATGATTACTAAATGCAGCAAGCACTGTCAGGGCCGGATGCACAGTGAACCAAAGAGGGATTTCAGTGAATATGCGAAGTTGACAAAACAATTCTATCGTTTTTTTCTGGCCTCATAAGGGGTATGAACCTTTGGCCTGTTTAAAAAAATGACGGCAAGCATGCTAACATTGCACTCCCTGCAAAGGTAGGCTAGAAAGCTAGAAACAAGGAACTGGCTTAGGATTTTGGAACTTCTGACAGTTAAAAATTAATTTGAAACATATTGAAATGCTTCGAATTCGTATTTTTTCGCGATTGCAATACGTCTCAGCCCATTGAAGTAAATAACTAGTGATGATATATTATTTTACCAAGCATCATTGCTAGAGATCCCAAACTGATTCGATTGGTATTCCACATGTTTTCAGATTATTTTGAGCATGGTAGCATGGATTGAGAATGCTTTGTCTGGGTGTAATCACAGTCATAAAAATTGCGGAGCTTAACTGAAAACACTTTCGAGTTTCAACGGTCATAAGTCTTCTTGGCAATGAAGCGGCTTACTTCACTCGACTAATTCGGTCTCTAAATTATCCAATTTCTAGATAAAAAGCACAGTACCTACAATATATTTCCTCACTTTGTTGGAAGGTCACAGCGTACATGTGAAATATGTAAACTCATGTGCATTTTCCGATAAAAAATTGAATATTAATATAAACCGCAAAAAAACATTCAAATTAAATTAAAAACCATAACAGTTTATGAGCGTGTCATAGATTTAAATTGGTTGTGGGGAAAAAAGAGTTGAACATTGATATGCGGATAATATTTCGTTTAGTGGTTTTTAGTGAAAAAGCTAATTCTGCTAAACAATTTTATAACGAGCTATATCTAATATAAGGAGAATGTAAATAAACAGCAATATTCATTAATTCTGGATTTTATACAAAGAGCAGATTGATTTTTCACGGACGTGATTGACAAACATAGTAATAAACCGGAATTGGGATTTCATTTTTAAAATGCTTGTTATAAACAAACCAAAACAAATTTGATATATATATATATATATATATATATATATATATATATATATAGTTGAGTTGTGAAATTTCACCTTGGACTGCACAATATGATTGTAACAGCTCTTCCCTTGTTTGATATGGATAATAATATAGTTTAAGATGATTCAATTAAATGCAAATCATAAAAACACGTTACTCTGTCTTAACATACCACGATACTTATGAACATAGATCAGTTTTAGTGATATAATATTTGAGATAAATCTAATCTTTTCTTGATTCTGGGTGACTGCAATTTTTTTATTTTCAAAATTTATTCACAACCCCGAACTCGGTTAGAGCCAAAGTTTACAAACTACTATCGTAAACTTCGATATAGCTAATCGATAGGCCACTAAACTTTTGGAAAAGATATTGTGCAATTCGCACCTGTTGCTGAGAATGTAGTTTGATTTAAAAATATATATCAATGAGTCAAAGATTGTTTGAGTACTATCCATTCAAAAGGAAGGCTCTGATGTATGTGATGAGAGATGAACAAGACTCAGTAGCAATATTATACAAAAGTGGGCAGCATTTTGAGGAGTTTACCGGCAGGTTGGGCGATTTTTCGCGTCACTAGCCATACACTTCTTAGGGCCTGCTATGGACCTTTTGGCTTGCCATCTATAAGCCCTTAATGCCTAGGTTCGCCAGGTGATCTGTTTTTGTCCATCTTGGTGCCCAGAGATCAGCGTTAGGATGAGATGCTTAGATTTGGATAAGCTTTGGAGGGTAGGCGGAGTTTGACAAGTATGCTACCATTGGCTTTTCTTCCTGACCCCAGGAACTAACACTGAGACTAGCACGCTACTTCTAATGTAGACTACGTTATCCCACCATTCCGCTGAGAATACCTCTTCTCTGCCGAACCCAGCTGACCTGAATATATCGGCCCTAAGGTCCTGATATACCGTGCATCTCCTCAGGAAGTGGAATGCTGTTTATCCAGCACTCTGAGCAAACAAGACCTCTTTGTACTTTTGAGGAGGACAATTATTGATCCAGCCTGCGGTGGCTCGAAAAAATCCTCACATAAAGGTAAACGATTCTGTGCTGCTTCTCAACGGCCACAGCTCCAGACGTCATTTCTTGTAGTTCAGTATTCCAGATATGCTTTTGGACCTTTTATTCCTACCTCACTGTATCTTCCAATCAATGCTCATTTACCGCTTTACATAACGAATTGCTACATTGGGCCAAACGCATCCACCTATTCCTTGTATCTGACGTTTTTAATTACCCCTATTCTTTCGTATTGATATAAGCCCCCGACGACGAAGCACGGCGAAGCTTGCGAGAAAGAAAGAAGTCTACTCCTTGTTTACACGGTTGTTCGAGTCGTCATTATCATTTCAGCGCTGGCTATCCTAATTAAAATGCAAATCTTCTTGGGCGAATGCGTGTTCACGTCAGCGCGAGGCGCCATGATTAATTCTACAGGTACACCGTCGAAGTCTAGCCCAGGCTCTGCACTCGTCTGCTCAGCTCTCTGGCGTTATAGATCCCCATACGCCATAGCACCGGGGGAATTGGGCCAACGGAAAGGTCAAGATTGGCATTAGTGATTCAGCTTGAAGGCCTGAGGTAACCAAGTGGTGAAACGTTGCCTGTTAAGTCAGTCATTTTAAACAAAACAATCCGGTAGTTTTGATCCTTTGACATGTTGGGATTCATACCAACTGTATATAACCAAGTTATCTTTGGAAGACTTGTTAGTTAGTCTCTGAGCCTGAAAAATTGTATTTGCTTGAAAACTGCCAGGAATATTTAGTTCGTGCTCTGTCAAATACCGTCGCCAGTTGTGAAGAAGCCAAAAGTCCCGGTTAATTTGTGTTATTTTCTTGTGGTTATATTCGTAGCTATCTTGATTCAAAGATGACTTACACTATCCAGTAAAACTTCGTCTATGTTTCCGTAGCTTATAAAAAAATTCTAACTGCACAACTTGGGTACTATTGAGACTATCTACTGGATCATGTAGATTCAAGGTGCCATTTTGTTCCGTCTCGTCACATATTCAAGATACACTTCCTGAGCACACCACTGTATTCTAGTGTATTCTCAACTAAGCTATAGCGATAACTCCATTAAAGTTAACGTCAAGTTTGTGTTAAGTCCAGTGCCTCTTCTTCTCCTTATGTTACAGTCCTAAATCCATCGTAACCCTTTCGTGTCTTGCGCCGAGAAGTGGAGGATTTAAGTTCAAAGATCGCGACTGGTGGAAAGTAGTCCCAGGTTATGATGCAATATTTAATGCTCAGGACGGGATTAGACAAAGTTTGGTTCCGGAATTGTGCGGTATTTAGTAAGCCATGCAAGCAAGCGGGTTGCTTTGTACTATTAATGTTTCGATTAGATTTTGTGGTCTTCAGTCACATGGAATAGTTTAACTGCACTTGTGCTCTCGTGTAGGTTTATAAAATCACACTCGTTGGGTCAAAGGAGGTATTTTTAAGCTGGTTCCGTAATTAGCTACTGAATTATCTTTGAATGGTTTGCATCTAACTCTTCTATCAGCTCTTCGCTTCAATGACGTAAGCAAATATATGTAAGACATTTTCTGGTATATAAGTCTTGAGAAACAAGATCAGGTTCGAGGACGAATTGGTTAATTCCTTTTTATTTTGCTGCTTGTTCTGGTCAAACGAGTTATCTAACTATTATGATCACTCTTTATATTTCTGTCTCATTTAATGAATCCCACAAGACTAAATGAAAATGCTCTTACTGGTATATTGTTTTGGGAGCGAGTTTTAGCTTCACGTCATTTGTATATGTTGGAGGTAGAAAATATTCCTTGGGCAATCATCAACCATGGCGACATTGGCGGTTGTAAAAAACAAAATTCAAAATATTCATTTACGAACGTCGAGCTTCCACAATATCTGATGGAATTTTGTAGTTGGAAGAAATAAATTGAACTCGGGACAATGTCGCTTGTTTTACAAGCTTTTATTCAACTTGCAATGTAGGTATGTATCTATGTAACTATGTAACATATTTGTTCGGTAGAATCTTGCAACTTATTGTAGAGCAGACATTTGAGCTGAAATTTTGTATGCACGTTTAGTTTGGATGACAATGCATGGTTATTTGTGTAACGTCATTCTGAATCCGGAACACCCAAGATGGCGAACTAGTTATTTTTAATGCACTCCTACAAGGACTTGCTGAGAATACGAAGGAAAGTAAAAATTGGTGATCATAAACTCCGTTGCTCCAATCCGTCTGAATTTTTTTTGTAATGGGGTTTTTGCAGACCTGTACACCGATAACTAAAAAATAAGAAATAAACTTTTATTTTAGAACTTTTACTCTCAACTTCTAACGTCATTACACAATTTATATGCTATAAAGGCTTGTTGCAAGATTTATTTGTGTAGATAAACAAGTAAATTAAATAACATGATCTGATTGATTTTAATTTTTAAAATTTTCAAACTAAGTAAATACGTGTCCTTAAATCTTGCGACAAGCCTTTATGTCATATAAATTGAGTAATGCCGTAATAATTTCATAGTGAGCGTTTTCAAAGAAAATTTAATTTATTCTTTTCAGTGCAATTAAACAGAAGCGTGTTTTTAAAAAAGTTTTTTTACTTTTAATTTATTTTTTTATAGATAACCTCGCGCAATAACGAAAGACTATTACGCTTCAGAAAAGATTCGAGAGGATAAATGTCTATTCACATTAACCGTGAAATGCTATAAACTGTAAGAATCTCCTCGGCAGCCCATTTCCCAACGCTGAAGTTCTCCAAAGGAATGACTATTGGAAAAGGGTGGTTTGAGGTGTTAGAAGTTCGAACTGGTGAGGATGTCCCCGTTGGGTCGCTCTACATCAGGCACCTCTCTTCAATGTTCCAGACCTGTTTCTGGAAAAGAATCCCCAGCTTCTGGGACACCGACCTAACAAGGCCGATCGCATATTCATGCCAGCACACCGTATTGTTCATGTGAGAAGCTGTGAGGTAACTTGAGTATTAGGCATCTCTCCTTCTCGATGTCTGACAGACACCACCATGTGAATTTTGTCAGAGCAGCTTTCAGGGTTTGTTTAATTGAACTCTATGTGCATATCTCATTCGTCAATTCCATCGACGGATTCCACAGCTCTCCCTGGATGGTAGTGGTTATTCTTGTTCCATGTAAGAAAAAAGGGTGCCAGCCATTGGCGTACACCCAATTGCAGCCCATAGGTAACAAGCTTGAATCAAATAATTTGAAACTGATGCTCTACTGGGGACATATTCACTAATGTGGAATCCAAATGCTTACCTGGCAATAGCTTCCATGGAAGGCATCCCCTGGTTCTTAATGACGGATCCACCATCAGGCCTGGCCAGGTTGTGTGGCATGGCCGGCGACAGCAACGCCGAATGCGCTGCGGCAGGATGTGGCAGTTGCATGAACTGCATGTGACTTAGGTGAGGAGGATGGTTGTAGCCATTCGCTAACAGAGGGCTCTTCTCCATCCGCGACATATCTGAAAAAATAGATGACTCAGTATGTTTATCATATCGTCAATCAACAAATTATATTATCGATGTTCTGAGAATTGTGGTTTTCAAAGCTCTGAGTCTGAAATTCTTTAAAAAATCATATTACCAAAGCGCGAAAATGAAGAACTGAGATATATTTACATTGCTATGTTCGGCGATGAACTTCTATTCAATCTATATTTCACTTTTATATCAGATTATGTCTCTCCAAGGTGACCGATAATTTATTTGACGTGCAAAGATATAAGACAGCTATAAATAGAAAGAAGAACTACACCAGCTGACTGTCAAAAATGTAAACAAACATATGCTTTCTTCTCCATTACAAACCAAAATTGTATTGAAATGCGAACCCCTTCAAATAACCCACTTGGTTTAAACCCTATACTGCGCCCCTGTAACCGAGAAACGAAGATCATCCACTCGAAGCAGGTCATTAAGACGATATGTCAATCACGGTGGCGATTTTTCGGCGTTCATATTCTATAATGGAAAAGTAATAACGTCCCAAACAAGTAATCCACTTACGATGAATCCGAAGCGGTCATCAGCGGACTGTGTTCACGGTTTAAATATTTATGTGTATCTATGAAGGCGATTTGTACGGCTCAGCGGGGGGCGGCCGACGGGAACCCTGCGGAGCACCCGTGACCCGGGTTCGCAGCCACCCTCATTAACAGAAATAATTACGGGACTGCGCAGACGATAATTGCCGATCGACCGGACAGATGTTTACGATGAAGAAATCGTGTATTTACTGAAGTGGAAGGAGGAAATATTGAATGTGTAACAATGCGAATCGGAGGAATGATCTGTAGTCGGCCGCCGATGGGTTTAGCGCCAGATAATCGTGAGAGAATTCAAAGAGGCAATCGTTGAATCGTATGGAGAACGATGAAGATCTGACATGGGCCGCGATATCATACGTGATTTAGACACACCAAATCTGGGTTCTGTATTCTATTCTGTATTGGAGGAAGGGTAATCAAACTACCAAGATCAAAGCACTCAGGCCCCATTAGGTCTCTTGTACGCTCTCCCCAGGGGTTACAGAGAACTGAGTGTTCAGTCACCCTAAACTGGCGAAGAAGGAGGTGACACGACCCAGCGAAACATCCCTTACATTGGGCATAGAGGGCTATCACTCATCCTCATATCTTCCTTAGCTGACAGTCTCCTATTGCAATGTCAGTAGTAAAGCGCAATTTTCATCTAGACATTCACGAATGCCTAGCGGCAGTCCAGTGACACATGAGAGTCCGTAAAATCTGTCTGGTGTGTTACGCTGACATATTTATCCATGTGCCATATGACTTATAGCTATGAATACAAAATAATTTAAAGTTTGAAGTAGTGTTCTCCAATTGCAATCATCATGATTATAACTTCAAAATATAATTCTTATACTGTAACAATTTATTTCTGTTTTCTATATACTATGCCTATGCAGCCGAAACGTTAGTATCGTTATGTCGTCAAACAGATGCATGTTCATTGGCGTTTGCACTAAAATGTTTCAGTTGTAATAGATCTAGGAGACTTTATAACTAAGGAATATGAATATGTCTTATAAGGTCGTAACTTTTAGTCCATGTACCAAAAAGGGCTTCATTTTTACAACCATATGGAAAAGTGAATTTTTGAAGGCGGTTCGAAATTAATGAATGGGAAATACTGATCAAATACACATAGACCATCGATTTCTACAAATCATGGCTAACGCAAACTTTCTCATTTTAAAGGTTTTGGATTTAATTGGAATTCAGTTAGTTATGTTCGGATGACATGTACAACAAAATGTAGGAAAAGCAACATTCAACAATAAATTTATCTACGCTTCTGTTACTTTTCGAATCACAACATTACTAAAACAGAAGATGATCGATTTTGATTTGGGCTTAATATAATTCCAAGAAAAGGGTTTCAAATTTAAATCTGAGTGGCAAAATCATTTCACAGATACAATAATACGTTTGAAACCGGCGGAGTTTTTATTCAAGGACGAACTGATTTTTGTTGATAATATATCTGGAATGCTCCTTCGGATGAAGTTATAAGAGAATTTATTTGCAAATGGCACAAAGTAAGATTTTTTGTATACTCGGCATGATCTATCAAAGCTTCCAAAGAAAAACTATTTGGACAATTCAGACTGCAGTTGGAACCTTTTAGCGGAGATGGTGAAAAGCGGGAAAATTATTCAATTTGCTGGGGTTCTGTGTCCACCCTCACAAACAAAAAGCAAACGGTCAACAGCAGGGCTTTCGGTGATTTATTGATTCGACGCCCGACAAAATAACTTCTCCCCGACATCTATTCAAATATGCGCCCGTTTTACTTAATAGCTCGACGTTTTGGCTGTCAAAGCTTTTAGGCGCTGATAAATAAAATTATACGGGAACACATCGCAGCGAGGCTGTCGGTCTGTTTGTTTGTCCCTTTGTCGAGTTCGACCGATCCCGTTTGTCCAAATAAATTGCTTGGTCTGTTCACGAAAGGCGCGAGGAGGTCTAATTGAATTTAGGTGGAAGTTTTTGAGCAGAGCTGTGATAAATAATTTCAAAAAAATGTTTATACCAAGTATACTTTTTCTTGGAACGAACGCTTTAAACCAAAAATGATGTAATACTTTTTGCAGATAAACAGATTGTGTAACTAATACATAGTTTCACAAATAAATCTTTTTTTCTTTCAGTGACGTGTTTCGATTTATATTAAAATCATCGTCGGAATGTCAGATTTAAATATGAATCGCAACGCGTCACTGGAAGAAGAAGAATTTTATTTGTGAAACTGTATGTTAATTACATATTCTTTTAATCAGCATGATGAAAGAGTTTCACCAAATAAAAGGATCTACAATCTACATGATTAATACTCTTTCCATAAGTCTAATCATTTTAAAATAGAAAAACAAATTAAATCATTTCTGTATTTTTTTACAGGATTACTTTTTTTTCTGACTGTACAAATCTTTATTTTTTATATACTATAATAATTTTCCATGTCAAGCGTACATAAATACGTAAAAAAATAAACCACAGTGGTTTCTAACATAATATTGTTATTCATATATAGTTGAGTGGGTGTAAGATATTGCTTCTTTTCCTAAGGCTACATATATATATATATATATATATATATATATATATATCACATCACATATTATCAAGCTTTCAGATGCTATGCATCCATCTTCAGGGCAAAGTGTTTGAGCTTGTATGACAACAGGTGTTATCAATGACTTTACGTGGTTACATAGAGAGAGGTTCAAGAAGACAGTTCGAAGTTCAAATGTACTAGCAAAATTAATGATGAAATTATTAAAATTTCAACTTGTAGGTTTAGGCATGCACAGGTTTGAGATAAAGATTAATTTTTTCAAAACAATTTGAAATCAAATCATTTAAATCACATATAAAATTTAAATTGAAAAATTATTCAGATTTAAGATCAAAATATGCGGTGATTCAACACTAATAGCTGGATCAACAATGTTACCGAACAATTTAATAGGTATGGAAAATTATAATTCCTGCAAGTAACTAAGGTTATCGTACTTATATAACACTTCCTAGCCACTTTTGTCACGCGTTTGTAGTTATCGATCGAAGCAATTTTCCTTATTTCTTTTTACGGAACATGCAATTCGTGCAGATAGCAATTTCTTTCATGGGCGTTGTGAATATAAAACTATTATATATAAATAAGGAGTAATGTTTTCCAATTGTTTCAGTATAGCGATAATCAAGGAAAACTCGATACCGTTTCCTACTGAGATTACAGGACGGGACTGTGAAGAAAATAGAAATTCAGAATGGACGAGTTTAAGCCCCATTCACACACTAAGTTATCACAGACGTACGTATTCATATCTACTACTTGACCGTTTGCATGAATGTCTTGATAACCTTAGATCACATTCCACCATGATTATGAATGTAGTTTTAGCCAAACACGAAGCAATGGTCATCGCTTAGACACCGTATTCGACAGATTTCGCTCCCAGTGCCATTTTCCGAAACTCAAATACGCGATCCGGGGAACGCGCCATGAGTCGATCGACGCCATCAAAATTAATCACAGGAGGAACTAAAAGACATTCCGGTCGATCCCTACAAAAAGTGCATGGAAACTTGGATTAACTTCAAAAAAGCCTATTTTGAAGGCGACAATAAAGATTTGTATTTATTACAAAGCACATTTGTTCTGTTCGGGTCAAATTTGATCAAATGGTGTTGTCGTCATGGAATTTCAAAGCAGTGATCTATAAATACTGGTTCCTGCAGAGCGCAAACTTCCACAGTTTTTGAAATAAACTTTTTGAATATGAATATTTTCCAGATTTTCTATAAATTAATCTTATATCAGTACTTGTCGGTTATCAAACCCAGATAACTTCTACGTTTTGGCTGCCTCCGCCTTTTATGACTGCAAATTCCACGAGTGAGTAGCATATACTACTTTTTGCTCTCAATACACAAATTACTATTGTTTCCGTACTGAATCATTAAACCAATTGAAATAAAAGTGTCTTAAAAGTCTCATTACTACGCTGCATACCAATTACTAGTACCTTGCATTGTGCGTCGAGATGATATCGTAAACGAAACGGCACAACTCAGACGAATGAGCAACGTTTTCATTTAATTCCCCGCATTTTAATTAGTTTGATTCACGATATCTTTCTGCTTTCCGTTTCACAGAAAATAACGCTTTCGTGATATTTGATATGGAGCTAAACCTGATGACCTTATTCTTGAAAGATGCATTGCACCTGTTTATATTTATTATAGTTGACAGGTGCGTGTGTAAGATCTTTAAATTTCAGAAACGAATGCTTGTAAATGTAATGAATCAGCATTACATGAATTTTAAGACTGACCGGTTTTGGTTTGAGGTTAGGTCTTTGTAGTTATCTATTTTAAAAAACATGCAATTGGATGTTCATATGAATGAAAATGTTTGTTCTAATTTGTTATAAGAGTTTCACAAATTATTTAAAATTTTCAATAAATTTGATATATTTTTTGCTTTCAGCTGATATATATGTATGTATATGAAATTAATTTTAGAGAGAAATTGCATAGGAAATCGTTATTCAATTTCACACAACATTTATCTAGTTAAAAGTAGAAAGAAGCATTTTTAATATTGGGAAAGTAATAAAAAGCAAATTTTTAAGAAATTGCGACAACTCTCCCATTTTTCAAAATACGTCATTAATTTTGAGCGCCTCTTTATGTGTATATAAATTTTCAAGTCTAGGAGCTTTATTTTCGATATTTGTATATACTGCAAAATACCAAATGGTTTTTTTTGCTAGATGTAAATCCCCTAGATACCTGGGATCTTTAAAAAAAATTGCTTAGAATCCGATTTAATTTCATAGTTTCTATACTTTTCTATATTTCTGCACTATAAAAAATCTTTTTTCGTTTTCAACGAAGCTAGATGAATTACTCCACCGTCTGTACCAATGGTTGAATAGTTTTTTCAGGATTTGCTCCTTATTTGCGGATGTGGATTTACTTCCGATGCGTTTACCATGAATGTAGGTGTTTTTCAGATATCTGTTTTTTCTCGAATGCCTTTCTTGATGTAGATCAAAGAATTGTTAGAAATAACATCAAATCCATAATTCCTAGTGCCGCAAATGACAGTACTTTTATTTCCTGCATGGAACTTGGTAAACCACTACCATTCCAAGAGAGCTTACTTCGGCGAAGGCAGAAGGTTGTTCAGTACAAATGGACTTCAGTTCAACACGCAGAATATTCAAATAATAGCCTCTACAAAAAAGTCGCATGGTGGTCTGCTAGCCATGAAGATGGGAGGAATACTTGAAGCATGTTCCATAAAGGTTCAGGAAGTAAACATATTGATAATAACATAACATGGCATAATCATGCTGCCAGGTCGTCATTCCGGAAGCTAAGAAGTTCTCCTCCGCTCCAGGAAATTATAATCTCCAGAACAGCTACTGTACTACGATGAGTACTGCCCTCATGATTGAAGATACCATATTCCCTAAACGAGCAATATGTCTAGTGGATGGGTCTGATCTTAAAAAGGACCTCCACATTGTAGGACATAGAAGAAGGGTCGCTGATCCATCTCTATTCTATGATATTGTCATGGAAGATGTTCGACCTGCCTCTTCCATCTGTCATTCTTTTGGAGAATCTCGAAGTTCTGGAATGAGCACCGAGGAGTTTGTTTCCGGATGGTGAAAATTACAGCGGTTTAGGTTCAATGTGAATAGACATAAATTTGGACTTTTTCAAATAACTTGTTCAATTAAAATTTGAACATACCTTTTTGAAGTCAAGTATACTGAAAATATACATTTGAGTAATATTTTGGACTCATCAAATCAAATATTCAGAGAGGCAAACTCAGAATACGTTTCAGCAGTTACATTCCTTTTGAGGTTCTGTATAAAACGTAAATATCTGGGCCACGGTATACAATCCGCGCAAAGGCAATCGAGAACTGGCTCAATCGTAAATCAGCGGAGCAAATAAGTCAGCTGGGAAGGCAATATTTGGACAAACGAATTTAATTTAGTGCAAAGGAGTGTCTGGTTCGTTATAAAAGTAACCAAAGTGTTATTTATGCGAGGTCGTCCGTATGAAATCCAATAGGTTATTATTCATTTGTTTATTATCTTGTTCGCATAGCCATTTAAATGGAAAAAAAGGAAGACGTTACACCGGACGTTCCATCTCATTTGATTGGGTAGTATTGGCTGCATCTCTACGGGGGGACTTGAAATGCATCGTTATGGATCTTTGATTATTCATAATGCTGCATCGTATTGATATTGGAGGGCCACACGATATCGGTATGACTACACCAGTCATACCGATATCACACGTTATGACTGACGTTGTACTTTTCCACGCAATGCAAAATATTTTTTGAATAGTTATGAAAATAGGAAGAACCTTTGCTATATTATAAATATTATATGGGCATATTCTATGAATCCCACTTCTAATAATTTAACGGTAAGATAAAGAATACCCAACATCTTTGTTGTTGTTTTTATTCGGGATGGAATAAGAGTTGAAGAAGTCACTACAAAATATGAAAGGACTGAAATTTTGCTCAAATGGGATCGACATTTTTGATGTCATGATTATTTCGAACTGTAAAGTGTTCCATCATGTGTTGTAGATGCTCTTACTTGGTGAAAATCCTGTAGATGAAAAGTTGTGTATTTAACACAGATTTGAAAGCTCTAGTTTTGTATCCATGATAGGACTAGTTAGTTGGTTGGCAAGTAATCTGGTTAGCCTTGTTTGTAGTCAAATCTGACAGTCCCACGATGATTTAAATAAAAATCGAAACGCGTCACTGGAAGAAAGAGCTTTATTTGTGAAACTGTGTATTAATTACACAATCTTTTTGTCTGTATAAGCTTTTGTTTTAAATTTGCAGGGACTGTAAGTATTTCAGATGTGCTGTTTCTTTCATAATGTTTGATTTCGTAACTTCTTAAATACAGTAAAGAGGGATCCAAGAATCAAATTTCAGTTAGAAAAAGTCTGTACCTGTGAAAACAGTATAGTATAGTATATCATTAACCGGATGAGATTTGAATCCATGTCTCAACACTCCACTGCTGTGACCAGACAATATAAGGTGTCTTGCAAGGTAAATTCTTGTTTCTGCCAAGCACGATTGATGTTATACCTTTAGTTGTTTTTAGCTGGTCAATGATCAATCAAAACTGTTACATATTATTATCTATATTTACTTCTTCAAAATGTATGATGTGAAGAATAAGTAAATGATTTGTGTTCTTCTTGTTCTAGAAATGTATACCTCGATTACGTAGTGGATTGAACTTTCGTCACGGACTGTACCCAGAGGTGTAATTTACGCATTCGCATTCCCACTTCAAACTCGAGCATTTCTCGTTTGAGAGCTGTCAGAAACAGTCCTTAATTGATCACGATACAAACGATGATTCCGGAGCATCGATACATTTTATCCGTGTGTTCGTAGAGGCGAGTTATCTTCCCATCTTAATGATAATGGTTCCACCAATGGGCATATCGTGTGTGCATACGGCCTTTAGACGATTTCGTGTGACACCGCCAATGATTGATGATGGTCTTGGAGTTAATCTCTGTGTGTGGACGTGCTTGGTGTGTGTGGCCCATCACAATTTGAAAGCTCCAGTGGAGTAGTGGAAGGGACACAAAAGGAATATAGTGATGCTAATCTATTTTAGGTAGCTGTGAAACAACTTGGCCTTATTCAGACCAAATTATGGTGAGAAGGCGGAGTTCAGCAATAAGCTGGTCTGCCACTTAACCTCTCTTCTGAAACATAACCTGTGGTTTTCATCTTGAATCATGTTACTTTCTGGCTGTTATTTAACACCACATATAACTACTGAACGTGGTATACTAATGGTTTGGCTGTCTTGGTTCAGAGACGTCAATACAGCTCGGTGGCTAATACTACATAGAAAATACGTTATTTTTATGAATCATGGACAACCTATGCTAGGCCTGGACAAAGGCTTACTAAAAAGGGTACTTAGTTCGTATTTGGAGGAACTCTAATTCTAGACAATTAGCAATTCCGAGAAAAAGAGCATCCAATTTAATGTTCAATAAAATTTGAAGGTCTTTATCTCAGTTTGGCTAATTTTTACATTTTCAATTTCCTCTTTAAATAACGTTTTTATTCATGTATGTGTCAATGTATATTAGACGTTCTTGAGTTTATTAACATCTCGTAATGATAGGGCATATCAATACAAATTGACAACATATCCCATCATCCATGGATTCAAAAGTAGAAGTAGTGTATTATTTACAAGCTGTTATTGGAAGCAGTTTCCATTAGTGCGACGCCAAAATGGACTTCTCCAAGAAAGACATGGCTAATGAATAAATGAATCGACCGCTTTTAGTTTTTTAACAGATGGCAGTTGGTAACGTAGCTTCACTAAGATGTTGGAGTGACGTTTACTTTCTTGTGGATTTTTGACGAGTTTAATTGTTTCAACTACTCAACCGATACCGGTGAGCAAAGACGTTCAGGGTACCTACCTCATCTATCTATCACGAAATTTTTGAGAAAAATATATTCTGCATTTCTGAATACTCTGTAGAGAAAATGCAAAATTTGGAAAACTAGCTAAATTGTGGCAAAATTAAGGCCTCCCGATTTAATTTGAATTCAAATTCTGAACTCCATCTCTCAAACTTTAAGATTCGCAGGTTAAATCAAAAGTTGTGATTTTTCAGTCAAAATACCGAATACCTCAACAGCTAATCAACATAGAATACCATATCAACCTTCTTCTTTCGAATAAAATCCAGGGCATTAGACTCAACAAAATCTATATATAACATTAGATGAGTATCAATGATGGAACGCCATGTAGATTGATAAGCATTTTTAAAACATTCCTTCCAATACGAACCATCTTCATATATAGTTTTTTGAAGCATTTGTCCAGACGCTATACTCCGCTCTCCCATGGTTAAGCCACCCTGTACCTATCCCAGATAAGAGTAAGATAGCAACATACAAAAAATGTTCTGGACCTCAATAACTGCAGTGCACTGCGATATGCTATCAATGACAAGACAGAAACTTCTAGATAAAATCCAGAAACAAAAATACGTCTAGTGAATGCCTTAGACTTCACGAAGGACCTCCACATAACATTGGAGAAGGGTGGCTTATCTGTGGCGGATCCTCACCAGGTCAAGCTTACAACGCCTAGAACAGGCCTCTTCTAAAAGACGTTCCTTTGGAGAATCTGGGCGTTGTGGAATCAGCTACCAGGGATTTTGTTCCCCGATAGTTACAATCTACAGACTTTTGAGGTCAATGTGAATACACATTTATCTACCCTCAGTGCTGATGAAGTTTGTGGCTATCTATCTTTGCGTGAGGTTATCTATAAAAAAATATAATCCCACTTGCCCCAATTGACGCATTAGACAAAGTTTTAAGACCATTGACTTGGTAATCATTGGAGTGTGTTGCTAACACACCCTTACCTGCGTTAGGTATAATATATACAATGGCTTTTCTCTATACTGATGACTTTGTATTGTGATGGACTAAACACGCATGTCTATACTAGGCAATCTCCGCAATTTTGAGGTTACTACTTTGATTCGAGGGAATAATTTCAATGTGCAATATACTCGAAAATCGTTTCCACTCATCTCTCTCCAGGGAGTTCATTCATCAGCGGATCATAATGAAACTGAACAATGAACACAGCACACTTAATTTCGCATTACTATAAATATGCTCAACACCGTCTAACTGTAAATCATCTTTATCTCGCCCAACATACGGACGAGGGCATCACTGTGAGTAACAGCAGCAGCATTATTTAACACAATGGAATAATAAATAAAAAAATTATCAGACTGCTCGGCTACACAAAAGATTATCATTATTTATAGTTCTTTCCTGTTCCAATTGTACGTTGGCTGGAATTCTAGAATTGCAGTAATTGTTTAATTAATAGGTAAGGCGCGTGATTGTTCACCGTAGATGATATATAGAAAAAATATTCATCGGGATGTGAATGGAGTCAGGGAACGCTGCTGGATGTATAACACACAGTGACATGGAAATTATAGTGCACAAGGAATGATTATATCTTCTGATATAATGAGTTTCTATGAAATTAGCGCCGGGCTTAGTTCCCGCGCGTTCGAGAAGAAGAACGTTTAGTGTGACTTCACACGTAAGAGCTGGCAACAGCGGCCACTGTGATGAGAAAACCAGGAATTGAAGAGCTGTTGGATTGTCGACCTTATGCATAAGTTGGTTACAGTCTTCCAAATGATGAAATTATATACATTCAAATCTTATTTATTCCTAAGAAGAAGGGATGTCCCTATAAATCAGTTACCCCTTATTGACAGATGTCGTAAGGGACATCAAGAAAATAGTAAGGTAGTTTAAATGAAGGATGCCTATAAATACCGTACGGAATATCCATATTAAGGGAATATGATAATTTAGGACTTATCTAAAAGAGAAACGATTTTCAGTGAAAAAAGTGCTGTAATTGGCTGTCTAAGCATCTTCCGTTTGCTGCAAAAACCTAATCTTCCAAGGATCCGATGTCAAAGTAATCTATCCATCAGCCGATATAAGAACTCGCAAAATAATTACACTTGCTCGGTTTTTACGATACCAATAAAGACCCCAAGAAAGCCGGTTTATAAAGTTGGTCGGATAGGGGAATTTAATAAAATTGTCTTAATTGCAGAAAGATCCAATAAAAACTGGCTAAATCTCGGAATCATCAACTGTAATTGGTTATCATAAATGAGACTTGGGGACATCGTCAAGAGAGAGTCCCGACGAGTGTTTATTTTATTTATGTGATAATGCCATTTACAGCTGATATTAACAAGGATTACTTCGGTCTTGGTGCGAGATGATACCCGTCTTGCACGATTCGAGTATGATATTGAGTTATAAAGAGGGTAGCTTGTTGGACGTAAAATATAACGAAGGCCTTTTATCACACCAGACGTTTCGAAAAATGATGGAGATATTAGATCACGTTGCCGGCCCTGCTGGGTCGGCGTCCCAGAAGCTGGGATTCTCTTCCGTTCCAGTAAATTTACAAAGGGCCCCCACAATCAGGGTCACTGAAGAAGAGTAGCTGACGTCTCTCTATTCTATATATTCGACTAACACGAAGCGTCAGTAATATTGCAAACACTAGAGGAGTGCAACGGGCGCCTCCTTACCAGGTCGAACTTCCAACACCTAGAATGAACCTCTTCCGGAAGTAATTTTTTTGGAGAGCCTCTGCGTTGTGGAATGAGCTGTCGTGAAATGCGTTCCCCGATATTACAATCCATTTTACAGTTAATGTCCATTTTACAGTGAAAGACAATTTCGAAAATTATTTTAAATAATTGTAGAGGCAGCTTAAAACTCAAAATGCTGTCAAGTATAATCAGTTTTTATCATTATTTTACTATTTTCTTAATCTGTTTGCAAATAACTGAATATTAACAAATGCCCATGGCAGTCACTCCAATTCCCCGCACCTCTCCTCAAAAAATTTGACCTCCCAATAAAGTTTCAGAAAAAGAGCAAATCCATTAAAAATGACTTAGAGCGAAGCTTTTTTCATTTCGTTCGGATTGAGGCTAATTGAATGCATTTACTAACGTTTAGGCTGCATCCGAAAAAAAAAATTCTTATATTGTCCTTTGATGAAGGCTTCCGAGGTAGCCTAAACGTTAGTAAAGGTATTGAATGAATCATATATGGTTTTGATTAACGACCAGCAGAAAATATAAGATAAAGCTGGACTTGCTCCGTTCTTTCATTCCAGAGAAACGTTGGACTGATTTGTCTGAACAAATCCAAAGCAGAGAAAATAAAAGAATCACACATGCATTTAACGTGGAGGTTCCGAGAAATACGTGTAAAATGACCGACAGACAGACAGACGGACATAGCATCGTCTCGAGCAGATAATAATAATAAAAGCTGCTTTTCAAAGGAACAGTGACAACCCGCAATTAGAGGGAAGACCATTAAGTATATTCTATTCTGGCTCTTATAGTAGGCGGGCAAGCAGCTTACTTTTATTTATCTTGGGATAATCGTAATTTCAGATAAGCATCGCTAACGTGAGAGATAATCGAAAACGCCGATGCCGTTGTGCACATTTTTATGTGCATGTCTAGAAGTGCGTAGAATTAACGGGTTTCAGAAAACCCAGAACTATAATCAGTCACTAGAGATGAGCATATGCCTTATCGAGTTTTGGATGCACAATGTGTCAAAAAAGCTGGAATAATTTGATATGAATGTACGTGCATCATCCGACAGTATTTAAATTATAAATAATTGATTTTGAGATACGGCTCAAAAAGATCTATAACTGGGTCCATTTGTTACTCGATTCATCCATGGTATTCTAAGAATGCTTCTATAAGCTTCTATATTCCGATCCAAAAAGGAGAGTTGAGCAAACGATCCATGTCATTAAGCAATGTTTCAATGTAGATAAAAAGTTGTGTAGTTATCACACAGTTTCACAAATAAAACTTTCTTTTAGTTTTATTTGTGAAACTACACAACTTTTTATCTGAATGATGGAAGAGTTTCACCAAGTAAGAGTATCTACAATCTACATAATGCGGCAATGCTCATATCTTTGCTGAGAAAAGCTTTGTTCATTTTAATGAACTTGCATTGGAATTTTTTTATTATTAATCGCATTTCTTTTGTCTATAGTTAGGCTTATATTTATTGTATTTTTCTTAGTAATCATCATGAAATTTGTCTTTTTGATAATAAAAGACAAACCGAATCCCTCGCTTCCATCATACATTCTATTCATCGGACTCTGTAGATCTTCAATACTCCGGCATTTTCTAGCCAACGCTGAATTCAGTGGATCGAGTATCTTCATGGAAGTAGAAATACTGGCGAAAACATGTCCTCAGTTATATTTGGTTGAAGTGCGGAGACAATGTATCCATCGCCCATCGTATTGCTTGATTATTCTGTGCATGCAAAAATATCTCTAACCGCTCTGGGTTGTTTGTGACAGTAGCTGAGGAAGATCCTTGGATGACCGTATTCTTATGTGGCAACCCGCTGTTTCTCGAAGAAGATCGAGTTGTTGCTCGCTTTATCGACTTGCGAAATCACGTGTTCAGCGACCATAACGCAAACATGGATTTCATACTTAATAATGGCTTGTTTTCTATGTAGTTGATTGACTCTGCTCCACATCAATGACTACCGGTTTAATTTATGGCTGTCGATGCAGCGGCCAGGCCGAATCAATTGAAATCTCGATGAACGGTAGGGAGAATGATTGTTCTCATATGAAACAATATTTCATAGCAAGGCAAACCTACAATTCATCATACGAATATGGTACAAATTTACGAAATAACAATATGCTGCTGAATAATTTTGTGCAATAGGTTTGAGGAATCCTTTATGGAGAATAACAAGCACTTGGCTTTTTTAATTTTAATCTTGACATTTATGTTTAGATTTCATTGGTGCATTTTCGCGAGTTTTCGTGTCAGCTGGTGAGGGTCAGAGTCAAGTTGATCCATGGCACCGTTTATATTCTATCCAAAGAGAAAGTAGACCACTTTTGGGTGTCACTACGAAATGTGGCAACGTTATCCCCCTCTGTGGGTCCGGCCGTAAGCGGCGATACAAAAATTCTGACACTTGATAATGTAATAGCTTCTAGAGTACTTGTCTTTCTGTAAACTTCCTTTTCTAAGTCCTACCCTTGAACCGCTCTATCTCCGACGTTGAATAATATTCTTTACAAAATACAGCAGCAACTGTAAGAGCAAGATCAACGTTATGTTGGTCTGAACGCTAAGAGTATAGCAGTGAGTGAAACAGCACCGCATCATACGGCGTTGAGCTAGTATAAAAATAAAGACAGTCTACTGAAGTCGCTAAGGAAGAACAACCGTAAATGAGAAAACAATATGTGATTAATAAATATTAATGAAAAGTTGTTTCACATATGCTTAATAAGCTCCTAGTAAAGACCACCATTTAGGAGTGGGAGTGACAAACTGGTTTGCATTACGCAGGGACTTTACAGCTATTTTACATGCAAAAACGGTGCATTTAACGAACGTTGCATCGACTGACGATGCAAAAAAGCAGTAATTATTAATTTTCGGAGAGAGCGAAAATATATGCATATTCAATTAATCGTTTTGAGCGGCTCTTTTCGGTGTTGCGCGCGCCTAGGTGCAAAAAAAGCAATTACAAAAACAATTAGTCACAAATTAACCATAATTATCCTCAGTCAGTGAAAATTATTCAATAACAATAAAGTGTGACGCGCACGTCTGTTGTTGCTAATCGTAACGGCAGCCTCGGAGCGTCATCGCGCAGAATGCAGCCCAGTCACAATGCCATTGTGCACATATGCTTCCCAGTGGCGTATCTACAGTTGAGACAGGAGGGAGAGAAACTAGGGGATGTAAGTTCGCTTGAGTTAGCGTACAACTTTGAAATTAGTTACAATGCGGTGGCCCTGTAACTAAGGTATCAGCACGGCATGCTATAGACACGAGTTTGAGCCCTGTCTGCATCTATTTTCTGCATTTTCCTCACTCCAATTTGTGTCTTCACTCTACCTTCAATGTGTTTAAATAGTAACAAATGCAGACTCATTCGATTTGAGCTACGCGACACTGTACAGCGGAATTACATACGCTCGCATCAATGACCAGAGGATCAATGGTTTGACTGACTCAAATCGGAAAGGTGGACGAACTAACGACTAAGTGATATCAAAGTTACTTTCTAGTGGAGTGCAAAGAAGTAATTTCTTGAAAGCTTCACTTATTTCGAATGTCTGTTTGACATCTTATGGTGAATTGCCACAAATCACCAAAATCATATTTTGTAAAAACTGACTAATCGGAAAATTCCAACTAAAACCCAAACTGAAAATTTGCTATTGGAATGTTGTTGGGTACATTTGCCTTTGTTTAGAAACTTATCTCAGATGACAGAGTTTATTTTAAAACGCACTAATTTATCTTTTAGTTATTTTTTAAACAGGCTCAATATTTTGGAAATCTCATTTTCCCATAATTGACACTGTACAGATTTTTCACAAACTCTGCCAGTTTGCAGCTCCAATCAGTTTAGCTTACTTGAAAGACAAAATACGTATCTATTTTTTTGCTTTAAATTCTTCTTAGTGGATGTTGGAAATATATATCGTTTTTTGTTTATCCTCAAAGTTCTCATTTTTGGGTAAAGACACAACCGAATTTCAGGTCTCCCTCAAACTAAGCGAAAATCACCAAAAAATCGCCTGCTCCCAAATTTGAGCTTTATCTTCCTTCATCATTCAAATACCACATTAATCCTGGTAGTGAACTTCCTTATTGGTCAGAAAGTTGAAACCATTCTGAGAGATTCTTCACAAGCTGTTAATATGCCAAGCCAAATCTGAACCAAGTATGTATCTATACGAGAATTTGACAATTTTTATTAACCTCACAAGGACTGGCAAGATCCGAAATATATGATTTGTCAATTAATAAAAAAATAATAATATTATTTGAACACAGACTCGCAAAACAAATCTTAAAAAGGTGAATACATATAATTTGAGATTATATTTGTCGAACTCCAGATAAAGATAAAGATATTACAAGCGGAACACGGTATCATTCTTAAGGTGGAAAGTATCCAGTCAACCTACTTGACGGTATGCACGCCACTGTGGCCCTGCGTGTCAGCGATTAGGCCCGCAAACGGTCCGAAACCGCAGAACGGCCACTTAAACCAGTCGCTGGGACTGTTACCGGACCAGAAATCATGGCAATCCGACTAATTTCTAATAAATACTCTCGACCACAAAATGGATCCACCGCACCACTGTGTTGCCAAATCAACATTAAATTGATGTTATTGTGTGTTGCGGTGATGATTTATGGGTACTACCCCCAGTTTAACTTAATAGGCATGATGGGAAGTGCACTTAATTTGACCAGGTAGTTGACAAACCAGGTAACTTGAGGTATTATGACAGTCTTGTATTCAACAATTTATTGTACCTTATTTAAGACTTTCTGGAGACAGATCAATCAGTTGGGAATGGGAATATATCTAGTTTAACTCCTGAAAATTTTGCTATGGTTGTCACTGATTACTGATACTCTTGTACTGGCCTTGAATTAAAACTATATTTGATTCTATTTTTTTGGATGTCTCGTAATATAAACAGACTAGTTATTAATTAACTCAAATCAGTGTACAGATTGTGAAAAAATAAAATTCGCCTTTGAAACGTCCAAAGTATGCGGCAGCGGTAAAGAAAACTTCATTTTATCGCACAGTGTACATGCATAATATTTTTTTTTTTGAAACCTGAACAACAAATAGTGATCCTTATATTCAGATATTCCGTTTTATAGTAGCAAAATATGAAGTAAAAGGTTAGTTGTGGAACGGTAGCTTGAATTGCACACAACAGAAAATACAATATAGGTATGCATATAAATATGAGCTTAAAAATAAGTTGCATCGCCTAATATAGAAATTATTAAATTTTTTGTCAAATTTCAGAGAAGTTTCAATGGAAACGTTCACCCATTAGAACTCGTTTTCACAACGAGGCAATAAATAGAGGCAATTTGCACATTCAGTCGACTGTGAACAAATTTCAAATGACGCCACTGAAATTCTAAATGAGACTTCACACCAGCGTTTCTCATTCGAAAAAGGAATATAAAAGCTAAAACCTGAAAAACGTAATATTTTTCATTGCTATATTGTATACGAAACCATTTTAGATAGGCTGAAAACACGCTACAAAGTATTGTGTAATTTCAGATAAGCCCTGAAACACGAGTTTTACTTGTAAAAATACTTGTCTGATTTCGAGCGGAATGCAATGTTCTATTTGATGTTAATATTATAATTGTATGAATTATGCAATAGTTGTTTATTTATTGCCCACAAAAAACAGAAATGCGTGCAAAACAAGATCTATTACCGATAGGATAATCTTGGTTCATTCATTGGTCATTGAATTTTGTAAATAGCAAGCGAATATCATTTGGTGCTAGTCCATCAGTAGCTAATTAATATTTATCATTGTAATATAATAGTGATCATAATAATATAATAGTTGCTTCAACGGAAGGGCTGTGCGCAGGCCCGTCAAGAGAAAATCCGGGCCCGTGGGAAATCTGGGATCCGGACTCGGTGAAGGACTAAAAGGAAAAAGAAGCAAAAGCGCTCTAAAGCCCTGAAATAAAGAGGAAATAGCTCGTATACTGAACAGTTAATATATGTATAAACCCTTCCATTTGCAGGCCTTTTCCCTCTCCCAGCTCATGACGGCCAGCATGAAAGTTGTTATCCACAAAAAATATTTATTAAGAGTACTTCAAGAAGGTCGTACCTTTAGTTATTGCAAGTACTGATTTGACGGAAATATTACACCGCAATTATGATTGTAGTAAGCTAATTGCATCCTGTCGTGCATAAGAGACATCATAGTATGAGTAGCAACCTACCAGGTGAATGTGGTGTTAAATTATTTCACTCAAGTGTGGAGCTACAGAATTGTCATACGCCTGAATATTACATATATAATAATTATTTTCAAAAGTCTTTCAGAAAAATCACGTTGGAAGTAACCCAACCACACTGTATAAGATTTTATAGGTCCGAATGTGTAAGATTCATGAAGTTAATCCAGTAGAAATTCTGCTGGAGCAAAAAATTCTTGTCATATTATACGCATCGACATCTGCATCATGCTTGGAGATAGTGGACTGAAACGAGAAGTATGTAGAGTTGTCAGCTTTCTGAAACTGTTTAGCGTAGTGACACTAATCTTGCCTCAAGGCGATTATAGTCTGGTGTCGTCACTTTAGGTATTGCACTTCAATTAATTGTATGTTAAATTTGCAATACTGTGACAATGTATTTCGCAAGCACTATACAAAAATATAGTCTGCACGCGACAAAATTCCGTCTGAACCTACAAGTGCGGAAACCCACGCACTGCATTTAATAAAAATTGCAAGCTCAAATTGAAATGGAAGTAATGGAACCCAAAACCTACAATGATTTCCCAGCAAAAGTTTGATTTCGGACTTCCATTGTCTATAAAATTTTGAGTAACACGACGTTTCGATTGATGTGCTATCTTCAATCGTCTTCAGGTGAACTGGCGAACACGTTCCTTTCATGCCTATTTTTCCCAGCATTTTCCCAGTATTTTTCTTGCTTAATTATAGGTTATAGTTAATTTCGAGCAGGCTCAGGTTCACCGAAATTTTATCACCACAACGTAGATGGTAGATGTTTATAGTAGTTTTAACTTTGAAATAGTTACTAATGCAAAAAGCATTGCTAAAGAACAGTTTCACGAACCAGTCATATCCCAAGTACCACACAGTCAGTTCATAACGCGCTGTGATTGCCAAACTGATAACGAACAGCACAGCACATGGCATCTTCACACTATCGGGTATATCATTGCCAAGGTCGAGCTATTAAATTTTCGGCGGTCGCCTCTATAAAGTATATAGGGATCGGAGGCAGGCTTTTGAGATAAGGCCGCTGCCGCTCGAAGAGTAAATGTCAGAACAGTCGAGATAAAAGTTAAGAGGATTTCGCTTGCCTAACCTTTTAAAAGCCATCCGGCGCCTGAATTCGCTTTCATTTCGTTTGTTGCAACCAAGAAAAAAACGATGCAGCGGTTATCACCTATTGCAGCTGAATCCATAAAGTGCCGTCACTTAATGTTGGTGAAATTTCCCATTTTCTGTTAAAAGAAGGAGGATTATTCTCATATTAGTAGTGTTCTCGTCTGCTGTTGTTGATAAATTCAACTGACTACGGAATCTGACTATAGAGTTTCGTTTAACACAAAGAAGACTCCAACAACAGCTTAAGCAATGAAGTCCCATGGTGGTTCCCAGCCACTTCTTCGTCTTTCATCAAACTTCTGGGAATTAATTAAACAACATGACCTGGAATCATCGTGACCTAGCAAGGTCGGCATTTCAAGAAACTGGTCATTGTCTTCAGCTCCAGAATAGCTATTACTAAAATTTCCAATGCCTTATACAAGGCTCATCCTAGACCTCGAAGTTGTGGAGTGTGCGCTATAATGGTCACAATTTAGTGCATTTTAAAGCCAATGTGAATAGACACTTAACCTTTTGGACTGCAATAAGGTTTCTGCCTTTGCCAGCGGTTATCTATAAAATTAATAAAAAAATAAAAAGCTGAGTCAACCTACTTGACTTTTTTTTGTAGACTAAGCAGCACTCTCGCAATCATTTATGATATAAATTCAGTTAAAACGCAGTAACGTCTAGCAGTAGCTTCCACAACAGAAAGAGAACAAAGAGGAAACAAGAGCCCTTTAGAAAGAAGTTATTACTATGCTCCAAAGATGGCATAGCACTTAAACAAAAATGAAATGGACTGAATTTTCTTGGAGCATTCGATATTTATTGATGATCTCATATCGTCATAGCTCGGACGTATCATTCAAGGCTATAAGAAGAGATTGGCAGCAAATAATGCCGAAAGTAGTAAAGGAGTTAAGAGATATAGAAAGAGTATCTCGAAATATATAATTTTTCTAAATAAACTGCAGGAACCATCTGTATTTTGAAAACTATTTCACCGATACGTGGGAGGATGATCTGGACATGTCCCATATCTGATTTTTGAGGAAATTGTCACTAATACTATTTTATATCTTTATGCATTTCCTATATATTTTGATTTAATTAGTAAATAAAAACCAAGGAGTCAACTTTAACGTTAATTTGTGGCAATCGGTTCTGGTGAAATTATGTTTTATGAATGCATAGTTCACCCCTGAATTCTCATTCCGCCAGACCACTTTTTCTCTCTGAACGGATATTTATTTATGGATGGATCAAATTGGACGCGCAATTGGACACCATTATCGACAGTTCGGCGAATAGGATGAGCCAAATTGGCCAGTGCGATTTTCGTTTATAAATCATCGAATTTCCAACCACTTTGTTCCTCCATTCTGTCTCGTGTGTTTTTGGAAAGCGGTTCAGTTTACCCAACGGAAATACCTTAATGATATAATATAGCGAACCTTTTTATTTTTTGAGAATTCCCAGTTTCAAATATCATAATTAAGCTATATTCTTTTCGTTTTATCTGTTCTTATTCTAAAGATTGCATAGTATATCGTGTGATATTTCTGTTTTTATATAATCAAGAAATCAACTGTCTATATTATCTTCTTCCACTAGTGGTAGATTCATCATCTTATACATCACCACTCTGCTCCAAGCGTCGCGCACTATGGCGCTGCCCATTGGCGACTTACGAAGTCGAACGTCAAATTACCTTGAAGTGGCGGCAGATGTTCCTTACGACATCTGTCAACATGGTTGGACTGATTTACAGCGACATCCTTTGTTCTTCGTTATCTCGGCTCATTCACGTCAGAAGCTGACAACTGATAATGAGTGTATGTTGTATGTTCTCCTCTTATGTATCGTCTTTAACCTAGAGTCGTCAGTATAACCTGGCGGTCTAACTGTAGAGAGCAATTGTGCGGTATACGAGTATACGTAACCCAGTCAAGGGTGTGATAGCAACATCAACACTCGTTTCCAAACGTCGCGCACTATGGCGTTGCTCATTGCAGATCAACGGAAATAAGTGACAGATTTTTATGATGTGATCATAAAAAATCGCTATATCACTATAAGTATGCTACAATAAGGATATTATGTTAATAATCTACTCTAGAGACATAATTCATTTTCCTGAACTATGAGGTTGAACCAAACCAATGCCTGAAATGCTCCCCGTTTGATTATTCAAACTTTCAACTTCAGAAACAATTTGGTTGAAGGAATTTTATTTTTCATACCAAATACCAATGGCTACTTAGAACTCCTAACACAAATGCAATCTAGCAATGCTAGGTGTGCTTTTTCTTTGAAGTTTTTAAACGTTTGTTATAGCTTTGTTCCTATTAACGCTCTCGAAACAATTATAATTATTTTAAGCGCGATCGTCTGATGGAACAGCGTTTTGATATAAAGGATGCGCGAAACATCGTCCCATTTAGTCCTACGCAGGACCAAGAACTGATTGATTTCACCTTCCTAGAATCGGTTCCGAACTATTTATGTTTGTATAGGAACTAAATCTGGCTTTGTTGGAACGACGGTTTCAATTTACACATTCTCCGAACTAGTTTCGAGCTGATTCCACCTCTGTTGGAACAAACCTATGTAAAAGGAACCTATTTGACCAATTTTCGCAAAATGATTATTAAATTGGGTATCAATGACTGATCCATAAATAAAAATCCGACCAGAAAGAGAAGAACATAGATTTGCGGTTGGCGGTCAGCAAGCGAAGCGTAGCGCTAAACGATAAATTCATAAACAATAATTTGACCGATTCCGAATAATCGACAGTGTGGAATTATTATTCGAAATTGCTATAATCAAACGTTTAAAGTCATCGAGATAACTGCGTCGAGCGCAAAACAAATCGTAAATGGGATCGTCGGAGAGGTAATGATGGAAGAGCCCTTAGGCGGTGCGGCTGTGCCTGTGTGGACCCTAGACCCAAGCCGAGACGGGGGGAGACCCGAGGCGATTGCACAGTGTCATTGTGGCAACAGGGCGCCACCGAAATGTTGCCACGTATGAGATCACTTCAGGTATCTCGGATTAACAATACCATCTTCAATGCTATGTGATTGCTATGCTTTTTTATGGTACAGAAAAGTTGGAGCGTTGTCGAAAACGACTGTAAGCAATTGGAAGCATCCTAAATGTGACCTATTTACAAGCTTTTATTTAACTTACAATGTATGTATGTTTCTATGTTAGTTCGGAGGAATCTTTAACCGATTGAGCTGAAATTTTATATACACGTTTAGCTTGGATGACAATGCATGGTTGGCTGTGCGACGTCATTCTAAATCCAACATGGCGGAACACCACAGATGGCGGACTAGTTATTTTTTATGCACTCCTACAATATGGATATCAAATTAAAGGGCATACTGAGAGAAACTCGAAAAATAAAGCGACGTCACGCTAAATCCAATATAGCGAAACAAGTAAGATGGCGGACTAGTTATTTTTAACGCAATCATACAATATGGATGTCAAATGAAACGAATGTTGAAAATAACTCGAAAAATAAGGTGACGTAACTCTGAATCCACTATGGCGGACTTCTAAGGACGGCTTTCCTACAATATGGGTAACAAATGAAAGAACTTGCTGACTATACGAATAAGAGTTTAAAAAAAGATAGTGATCGTAAGCTCCGTTGCTCCAATCCGTCTGGAATTTTGGTGTACTGGGGTTTTGCGATAACCAAAAAGTAAAATATTCATTAAGAGTAATAAACTTTTTTTAAACCAAGCTTTCTTTTAAATCCGCTCAAAAGAATGAAATAAAATTTTTCTTCAAAACCTTTACAATCTACTTATAACGTCATTGCACAATTTATATGATATGAAAGCTTATTGCGAGATTTACTTGCGTAGATAAACAGGTAAATTAAATAACTTTATCTGATTAATTTTAGTTTTTAAAATTTTCAAACTGAGTAAATATGAGAACTTAAATCTCGCGACAAACTTCTATAAACAAGTCTTTTTTACTTTCCATTTAATTTGTCTTTATCATAATAGTAACCCACTACCAGAATTCAAATCTTCATCAATTTTTTAACGGTACTTTCCGAGTTATCAAGAGAGGTAGACAGAGATAAATTATAATTTTTCATATCATGTACATTGACAAAGGCTGTCGAGGTAACCGAAACGTTAGAAATAATATTCATTCGATCGTATGTGGTTTTGATTAACGGCCACTAGAAAACATAGGTGACATAGTTTTTCATGAAACATCAAAGAAGCATAATATCTCAATTTTTTTGCGTTTCCAATGCTTCTCCGCCTACTTCTCACTGAGCGTCAATTCGACCTCATAATTGACGTATTGATTTTGAGATACTAATTGATATGCACTACATACGTACAAATGAATCCTTACTGACGTTTCGACTGCCTCTGCAGCCTTTATCAAGGTACAAAAGAGAATGAAAAAATTGATTTTGAAAATATAGTGTCGTTGACACTCATATTTATGACTGTTTAGGGGTAACCATTCTGTTTTCACAAATTAATATCGAACTGCTTTCACTACAGCTGGAAGCATATTGATTAAAATTGATTACAAAATAACCTGAAGATTTAAATTTAATAAACAGAAACGTCGTGCTAAAACATTTTTTTGTTTTTTTTTGTTTTGTGAACTGACTGAACCATTAAACAGCATATTACCCATGGATGCAGAAATTCATTTTATCTTGTCGATAGCACTCGTACGGTATTAAGAAATGTTTGATACAAGAAACATCTAGAAAATTCACCGTCTGCATGCGATCAGAGCAGATCATCCCTTGAATGCATTGCATACCTGCTATACCGGCCGCGAATCCATAACTTTTTATTATTATTTAATTCTTTATCGCCGGGGATTTTATTTATTAAGGGGTTATATGTTATCCGCAGACGTTTGTTTTAACTGCGGACGTTAATTATTATTGGATCTCCGGTTTTACTGTGTATAAGTACATTTTACAGCCCCGCATAGCCACAAGCTCGACGGTTACAGTCGCTTTTTATTTATTGTGTCGTAAACCGCGGAAATTTCGAATGGTACATGACGCTTAGCCAGATTCTAGTGCCATATCGTATACGATTATCCATTTCGGAAAAGAGTGGTTGGATGGACAGATCAAAAAATGCGTTATATTTTCCACTGGCCACTAAGGGAAACTGAAACGATTGACTGAAATATCTTTATTAACGTTCCAGCTGCGTCTGCGCATTTATCAAAGTACAAAATTAAAGAATTAGATTCTGAAATTATTACATTTTCTTTGCTATATGTCTACACACTATGCGTGGATTATTAAAGTCCTTTTTATGTGAAATAAATAGTAAAGAGCCAAGACTCCAATTCACGATAGAAATATAAAATGACCGAATTCCAACCAATACATACCAATAAATGTTGAATCCCATCATACAATTATCAGAACGTAGCGCTCGATAAATCTTGTCGAGAGGGCCAAACAGATCTCCTCGAACACAATCAAATTTGGTGATCATCAAGAATTTATCAAAACACAATTACGAAGGCTTGACGTTCCACCTAGGATAGAAAAATAACTAGCAACCTCTACCAGTACTCTGTGTCTAACATATGGAGGAGGATTATTTGAAAGACTAGCAAAGACTTCAATATCAGAACAGTTTAAAAAAAACATCCCATGTTTGCCAGACAATGCCAAATATAAAAATGTACCTAGATACAAAAAATCGAGATATTAAAGTAGACTTTTTGTAGCAAATGTCTGGTGAGTCTTCTAGACCTATCAAGTGTCGAAACTAAGAACACAATATTGTTTAACTAAGGGGAAACGTCCAAATCAGCACTCAGTGAACAAGTTCCAGTGCACAGAGCCGAATGAAAGCAAGTTTCTATGCTACACGAAGAGGGTAAGAATTTCAAGATGAAGGTTAAAGGATCTACCTTTTCAAAGTTAAAGTATGACTTTATTTCTAATTCCTCAGTTGACTGTGGCCCAGTTTGGTTGGGTATGCTTCAAGGAAAGAACAAGTGTTCTCCGATCCTACAGGTATACCACAAGTTTTCATACAGGTCTCCTTATGGTTTTTTCTTGGATCCCAAATGGAGGGTGTTGTATTGTTTAAAAACGCACTGCTGTGTTTTGCTTCATCTTATAAGGCACACACATAAAAAGAATATGAGCTTTCATTCAAGTATACCATATCTTCCTATATGCGCAAAGCTATAATAATCTTAAAGTAAGTGTACTGTAGTATCGATCATATAGACAATATAGAGTATATTTCAGTAAATATATTAAAGTCAAACCTAAGAAAGTCTTGTAAGTGGGAATACCAAAATCTCAAATTGAGCATATCATAATCTTGGCAGAAAATAGAAAAAATCTAACCTGGGAGAATACTATAGTGTTGTGTGAAGCATTTCATGATATTGGCGCAAATAGTTCAACCTCATCAAACAATTTATTATTGGTATTAGCATTATTTAATTTTGATGAGCTGTTATCAAGGTTACCGGGGGCTCCCTAACCTTATAAAGAAGAATCAAAACTGTACCAATGTGACTTCTTCCTTACATTTAACTGCTTCATATAGTACTTTTCCTGATCAGGTTGGAAAGATGTTGTACAGACAAACAGAATATAAAAAATATGTACCTGTAAGTAAGCCAAAAGATATACGTCCACCATTTTGTAATAGAACGTATCCACAAAGTCACATATCACTCATATCACATCAACACGTGTACACTTGTATGAGATATTCACAGCAGTCACAATTTTTTAAGAGCACATTTATCCTGAGAGGTGGTTGGTAAAAATTAAATCCAATAGAAATTAACGGTCGCCGAATCAGACACACGCATACAGCTGAATTGCCGTTGACGGAAATGGCGATGCCGAAATAGTCAATGAATTACTTGGAGGGAATCGCAAGATGTTCGTATTCTTGATCGAAATAAACGGAGCTCCCTTGGAAAATATGATAACCTTACAAAAAAGATATGGAGTACCACTATCAGGGGACAAAATTTAACAAATTATAATAGTTCAAATATTTATTTGGAGCAGTTTAATTTTCAAAAGGTACGTTAGATCTATATTTAATAAGACTATATTGCACTAATTAGATACACTAGGCGTAATCTAGCTATAACTATTCTGCTTAACCAAAATCTTGATAACTAGCTAGTTCTAACATATGTCCTGCCTTCAACAGCAGGATAGACATCGTTTCAACAGGACTGGCGCATAAAGGAAACAATATTCTCTGTGCTTATAAATGAGATGACACTAAAGAATATTTTTTGAGCTGCGACTAACTGACAACAATCTGGAATTTATTATAAAGCTTCGCAGATTGATATGAAAATTACCAAAAAATTGTGCCCATAAACGATATTCCACAAACAGGCATGCATCCAGCATATACACAGCCAATTTTGTAGAAAACCGAATGCGGTTGCAGATAACATTTCGAGCACGTAAAACAGATACCTGTTGGATTTTTGATGCGGGACCACCCATTCAATGCATCTATCTCTCAGCACTTGGCTTCCCCCTTCGCAGAATGAAACACGATATCATACTTCGCCTGCATATCGTTCTCTGTTTACTTTTCATATTCGAATGAACAATGCCACTCACCAGTCAGTCAGACGAATAATGTTCCTGTTTCTGGCTTTGTTTCCGAGTGGGTTGGAGTGATGCACACACTAGTGTTCGATTAGATACACAAAAATAAACGAATTCATTAAGTGTTTTGAAGAATTACTAAGTTTACTGCCAGAATTTTTACTGATAAATGGAATGTGTATTTAACACACAGTTTCACCAATGAAATGCTTTTTCTTTCAGTGACGCGTTTCGATTTCTATTAAAACCATCGTCGGACTCTCAGATTTGACTTTTAAGGCTACCCAGATTACTTGCCAACTAGCTAACTAGATCCTATCAAGGATACAATACTAGAGCTCTCAAATCGAGCATACTATTTATCTGGTCTAGCTATTCTTTTATTGAATTATTAATTTTTTCATTCTTTTGTCTGCCTTAGGGGAAATACTTTTTGGCGACTGCATTTCCACCAGTGTTAAGGGAAACCCCTCGCCGTCAAAATGTCCTTAAGATATTTCATGTGATAAACTATTGTATGTCTCAAGATATTTTATTCTTGAGGCTATTTTATTCTTGTTAATGCATTTTATGATTCAAGATAGTAAGTTAACATAGAATACGAATAGATGCAGGCAGTTTAAAATATCAGTCTGTTCATTTACTACAACGAAATCAGGCAGTCGCAGATATTTTTGAATATCTAACGCAGTTGCCGAATAAGAAAGAAAAATTATTAATTTAATAGAAGAATAGGTAGACAGGACAAATATGAGTAGCATGCTAGATTAGAGAGCTCTAGTTTTGTATCCATCTTAGGATCTAGTTAGCTAGTTGGCAAGTAATCTCTGGTAGCCTTTGTTAGTCCAACCTGACAGTCCGACGATGATTCAGATATAAATCGAAACGAGTCATTGAAAGGAAAAGAGTTTTATTCAGCTGATTCATCAACTTCCATATCCTCCAAATGAACGACATTTGGAAGAGCCTCTTTCAAGGCGTTGTAATTCGACCTGGTGAGAATGCCCCCGTCAGGCTCCTCTAGTGTTTGCTATTCTGGCGAATCTTGATACATCTACCATGATGATATCTATAGAATAGATACAGATCAACCACCGTTCATCGATGTTTCAGCCTATGCAGCTCCTTTGCATATTTCTGGAGTGTGTCCAGAAGCTTTAGGGAGTGTTTTGGAGAGCATCCCTAGTAGCTATTCCGGGGAATAAAATTCCCTGGTGGAGTCTCATTGGAAGACTATTCAAATATTGGTAGTCCTCCTTCTCCAGGGCTAACAGACCAACCTGCGACTTCTTTGTCATGGTTGTTGTCTGAGCCTCCTGTGCAATTTGGCCCAATTATTGAGGAGTCATCAACAAATAATTCATTAAACTGTAATCAGAATACATACAGATATCAACAGATAAAACTGGGGGTGTCATATAAAAAACTTCTAAGGTATGATTCAGGTAGGGATTAATTTGATAGCATTTTCAAATAGAGCATTGGTTTCCACTACCGAAGCATTTTGCATTTTATTTTTCGCTCCATAAATAGCCAAGTTATGCACTGCAAAAAAATTTTAAGGTATCCTGAAATCTGTTTGCCTTCAGTTTTAAAGGACGATTACTTCAAGCGATCCTCAATATTAAGTTATAACTCAACAGTTACTTTAGACAAAAATTAAGCAATAATGCTCATTGAGCTGAAACGGCAATTAGGTACTGTTTTAGGGGCCCACGCAGTTCGTGAAGAGTGTGAGTTACCGACCACCCTGTAGATAACCGACGGTGCTTTCGCCAGGCCAGATATACATTGTACGGGGCGCTAATTGAAATTTAATGCCGTCTACGAGGGGCTGTTGATAAGTTGCTCAATGACTGTTATAGGAATTAACAGCAGGAGTGCGGTGAGCAAGAGCTTGGAAATTCCATGATTGACTATATTGAATATAATACTGAATGACCAAGATGTCATTGCAGCTGCTTAATGAGTACTGTGGAATGTTTGGCACGAGAAAGGTTTTACTATCAGTATGTGCTATAACCAACAAGCAGTCAATTTAGGATTAATAGGAAGGATAAAATAAGAATAATTTCCTAAGATGACAGAGTGATGATCAGTTAGCCATGATGGTCAGGTTTATAATCCAACCCTGGAATTCAGGAGAAAAAATTACTGCCTGAAGTATATTCACAAAGTAGGTCATATTGAAATTGATCATCATGCCTCACTGGCTAATCTCGATATTCACGTACTTTGTACTTGGTGTGCTGAATCTTTAACGTTAGAGCAGATAAACATACCTGACCTATCACCGACCCCTGTGGCATTTCCACAGTTCACCAACCCCCGGTATGGTGCTTATCTGTTTCTCACGTCGATAATGACTTTTTTGCAGCCATTCTACTACAACTTAGTTTACGGATTGTTTTCAAATTAGTGTCGCTTTTTACATATACCGTTTATTAATTTATGCATAATGAATCGTCCAAGACCGAAAGGGACTTTCAACAGCATGTGACGGCATTAACAATGCATAAGGGGTTCAAGGATGCTTTTGAAGAAGTTTTACGTTTTACGGCGCTGAAAGCTTTGGGTTTTTTTGGTAGACGACCCTTTAAATGAAAATAAGTATGCTGCTTTCAATGCAGCTGTCCAAAAATAATGAGTTCTGTCAAGCTGCATATGTTGTCAATAGTCCCAGTCAATAATAATTCATCATTCTGTATAAATCTACAACCCACAGCTTTGCAACGTCTCAAAAACCAGGATGTTCCAATATATAGTGATTTTTGGCAGAAATAAATACTCAACCAATATCTGAATATTGCTACAAAACAATAAGCACTTTCCTGTATCGTTTTATTAGAAACATCCTATCATATCCCAAAAAAGAGCTCCCTACTAAAGCATGCTGTGGTTTCTGCTGAGTCTAGATCACTTTTCTGAACAACTACATCCGTTTGCCAGCATGGATTTACGTCAGGGGTCTGAAAGGATATAATGTAATTTTTGGGTAATATACAGGTCAGGACTCAGGTCCCGGTTCGAATAAAGTGTAAGGCCAAAATGTTGTGTATGACTAGAAATGTCTGTTCCTAATGAGACACACGCAACAACAGAAAATAATGCCAATTGTCCAGTTACAAAATGTGGTTTCTCAAAAAGGCACCCAATACCGTGCTTCCGATGTGTATACCATCAATGAAGCTCTTCCTCATGGATAAGTCTTTTCTCAAGCGCTCTTCTTGCTGTACATCAACGAACTATTGGAAATAACATCCCTGCCTAAAGTTTCGCAAACCTTATTTCGTTATTGATAGAATTGTGGAATTGAGACCCAGACAAAAACCCTGAGATGGAAGTCGCATGCTGGTCTGTCAGCCATGAAGATGGAGAGACGACCAATACTACTTGAATTATCAAGTTTCTGGGAATTAACAACAACAATAACATGTCATAGCACGATCATGTGGCTGGCCTCGCTAGGTCTCTTGGGGTCTCTTCTGCTCCAGGATACTGTATTCTCCGGAACAGTTACTGCTACTCTACAAAGCCTATCAGGCCATCGCTGGAGTATTGCTCGCAAGTGTAGGGATGCGCTCCAAAGCATTCCCTAAAGCTAAAGCAATACGTCTAGTGGATCTACGACCAAGCAGTCTCGCATAACAACACCAAGAATCGCCGGTACAGCAAACACTAGACGAGTCCAACGATCGCATCCTCACCTTCTTGAGCTTACAACGACTCGAAAAAGCGTTCCTTTGGAGAACCTCGGAACTGTGAAATGAGCTTCCGTGGAATTTGTTCTCCGATGGTTACAATCTACTTCATTTCAAGGTCAACGTGAATATAGATTCATTTTCTCACAGCGCTTATGGAGCGCGATAGTCTTTCTGCCTTTCCAGGCAGGTCAAATCATGTATGGTCGAGAGTATATTGAGCACATGAATCTTAGTCGGATTATGGTATCATCGCAAAAGGAACCTTGTATAGATACAAGCTCATAATTCAAAGATTAGGAAAATAATCGAATAAAAAAGAATGTTTGCATACAATATTATTTCTGTAAATGGAGCCAAAGGTTTTACAAATAAGTTGGTTACCTGTATGAAATGTTTGGTTCTAATTTATCAATGCTCGTTACGTCTTTTAATGGTGAAACCTAGTGTAGGAATAATGGGGCTCGAAGACTGGAGTGAAATTTCTCCAGGCCAAAGATTTTGAAGGGGATGTTTAAAGAAGCCCGGAAAAGGAAGTCTTCATAATTTTGCACACATTGCAATGTGTCATTTTCTTTTTTTGCTCTCCGTGTTTTCAGTGGAGGTGGATTCCAGATGATTCTGGGCCCGGATTTTCTCCGCAATTTTAACTCAATGGTAGAGGAATATCACTAAGTAATCTTAACAAGTCTTACTGAATGATGCCATTTTGAAATCTCCTCTTCAAGTCCATCCCTGCTCGAACCTTCGCGTGCAGTATGTCGGCCCTTGTTGCGTACTGCACTTCTCGACATGCGGATAATACGAAGCCATAATAGGGTTTGCCCGACAGCCCGTTAATAAAATAATATAAAAAAGGAGAAATAATATTGAGCGAAATGATTACATGAGTTCCAACTTTTTCACGCATCGCCACACAAGCATTGGATTTCACAAAGGCTACTTCGATTTCAATTGGCCTGCGTTCCGTCTATCCTTTTTTCGGTATTCCATTTTTCATATTGCTCAATCAACCGGCTGTTCGTCAGGGTTGGCAGAGAAAAAGGAGCATTGGCGGAATAAGGTTTCCGTTTGTGCACACACAGTTGGTTATCGCAATAATGTGCAGAAAAAGGCTTCCAACATCAAATAGAATTAAAAATAAACATCTTAGTTTCCATAACTATTGGGGTGGCAGGATAGGAAATGAAACGTCGCCTAAGCAATGCACCTGCTTGAAAAGTCAGCGACATCTGGCGGAGCTACCATAGTTCTTTTCAGTATAGATGACTCATCGCTAAAGCAGAAAGCCTATCAAGCTCCAGAAGCGCTGCGAGGGGATACACTTCTATTCACATTGATCATAAAACGGTGCTAATTGTAACCATAGCCAACGCTTGAAGTTCTCCAGGAGATTTAAGATTAATTTTTCCCTGAACAGCTAACATAGTTAGTGAAACACGTGTCGGGTTTTAAAAAAGTGGTTTGGCGTGTGTTAAAACTGTGTAGTGTTTCTGGTTGTTGTGCCAATGGCGCATATTAATGAATGTCATCAAATAGGTAATTGAATTGTCATTATTGTCAAACAATTACATAGCAAATGACATAGGAATGACTTCCATGTTGCATGATTAATGACGTCTGTCAAATATTAAGCAGCATTTAGATTACGCATGCACATGCTTCATAAACCTTTGTTTTAAAATAAGTTTACTACTAGTGTTTGAAAATATCGAAGAAAACAATAATTATCTCAAAATATTAGGCGACAATGAAGAAATAGTAGAAAAAGGCCGAGAAGACTTCAATCTTCAAGATGTCGTGTGCGACTCCAAACATAGCACAAACGTCTGCAGTATTTGTAATTTTGTGTTATTCGAAGAAGATTTCTCAAAATCATGTTTGGGTTATCCATCCTTGCAGGGTTTAGGATGGACGCTAGTGTCAACATTTTTTTCAACATGATCAGTGAGAGCTTCCCATGATTACTTTGATTGGTGGGCGTACTCAGAAGAAAGATACATCTTTTCGAGACGCCATTCCAGTTCAACTTACTTTTCTAACTACTTCAGCAACAGAAAATAAAATATCGAAATGTTTTACTAGTTTCAAAGCATGTTGGATATCTTCTTTCGTGATTACTGACGCAAGATGGGAACATAGCAACTTGATGTAAAACACTTACTAGATACTAATCATAAAGCTGGCAACTAAAATATAATGAGTGTACTCCATACTTGTTATAGAATACATGATCTAAGCTTCATGGAAACATTGCAGCAAATGAACAGACTGATCTTTTAAACTAAATTTTTATCGATAAACTACTATAAGTTTCCATCTATTTGTATTCTCTGTTAACTAATTTTGAACCATCTTGTCATAGAATGAAATAGCTTAAGGAATGAAATATCTCAAGAAATAATATAGTTTATCACATGAAATATCTTAAGGACATTTTGACGGTTAAGGTAAATGGTTAAGGTTTTGTAGGGGTTTCCCTTCACACTAGTGCCAATGCAGTCGCCAAGATAGACAATAGAAAGAAAAAGTAAATAGTTTAATAGAAGAATAGCTAGACAGGGTAAATAGTATGCCAGATTTGAGAGCTCTAGTTTTGTATCCATGATCTAGGATCTAGTTAGCTAGTTGGCAAGTAATCTGGGTAGCCTTTGTTAAAAGGTAAATCTGACAGTCCGACGATAATTTAAATATAAGTCGAAACACGTCACTGAAAGAAAAAGAGTTTTATTGGAGAAACTGTGTGTTTAATATAAATCCTTTTATCTGCATGATGGAGTTCTACTAAGTAAGAGCATCTACAATCTACATAAATTGTCTTAAAACGTCAGTTCTAAACCACTTTGAATTAGGATTTATTTTACTTTAACTTCTTCTACAACTGTTTTAACCCTTTTGTTTTACAACTTGCTGCATCGTCTGAATGCGGCTTTAGAGACAGCGGAGGCATAGAAAAGGCTAAAATGTCGTAGAATTTAGAAGTGACATTAGTAATCCCGAATAATTACCATAATAATGTACATCCAATTTACAAGTGTCCGTTCCTTTCCTCTTTCCATCGAGGTCCATCCCTAGTCTCTCGAAAGCATTTTAATTGCCATTTTTCGTGCTCCATTAATGGAATCACACCGTCCGGCCATTTCGCTTGCAAAGTAAGCGAGGATGTTTCGCAGTAGCAAGCAGACGCAGGTATGTGAGTTATTAAAGCCTTTTGTCGGATGTGGCGGTGGTACAATTGGTAATTAAGGCGCCGATATATACGTTGCGGAATTCGTATTGGCCCGCACCGGCAGCCGGCATTTTTGGAATTATTAATAACAAATACGCGGGGACATTACCGGTGCTGCTCGGTGTCCACGAGCTTTGTAGCGGATGGTATGCTAGAATGCTTTGTGTCGCCAGCAGACGTACGTTATCTGTAGTTTAGTGTGGCCAAAGCTTACTAGGGACAAAAGGTTGATAAGATGGGATGAGTTCGAATAATAAGATTCCATTGTAGATACTTATTATTCATTGTCTTTTTGGAGTAATAGAATTGCAGCTTTTAAGAGTAACAAGAATATGTGACAACTGAATGGATTTCACTAAACTTTCGGCAGCCTAATCTGCCTTTTACAAAATCAATGAAAAGAAATTTGATATCTTCAAATGCAAAGACATTGGTATTAGTTCATTTACTTTATCGAGGGTAACAGCATTTTATTTCCAAATCAACACCGTCATCTTGTGGTAACTGTGACTGATATAATGTTTAGACTAGGTCTGCCTATGACCGATACTGATGGAGTAACATTTTCCTCGAGGTGTCGCAACGAGTGGCGCTGCCCAATTACATCTTTACCAAGTCAAATGGGCACAACAGCTTGTCCACTGCGTACTGGGGACAAAGGGGTGCTAAATTGGAATGTATTCGAATAGTAAGATACCAATATAATGTTAGATAGTTATTATGGGTTCTTTGGACCACTGATGATGAATCTAATTTGTATTTAGATGTATAAAATCTAAAGCAGGCTCTTATTTGATATAGAGCACTTCCACCGGGTCGATCAGAGTTTGATTACCATAATAAATGGTTTTATCAACACTTTTTCACATCGGCGGTACTGGGTGTATAACTATAAATATTAATGTGTGGCTAATCACACGCTCAACCATTGCATTAAATCGAGTATCCTCGGTAATTTCCAGAAAAGAGACGTTACTGGCTAATGCGTTACCGATGCACAGAGATGATTGTCCACATTGAAACTCCCCTGTATTTTATTGCTAAACATTACTCATTAGTAGATCTAAATCATCCTCAATGTTATGCTCCTGTGTTTTGATTATCGCATGTCGGAGATTATCAGGAAATTGTGTTTTGAAGCTGGTTATTTTTATATAGATTTTTTGTGGTTTGCGACTATACCTAGAATTTGTTTAATCACACTGACGGTCAACAATAATGAGTTGTGATCATTCGATTTAAAGGTAATTGTGACGTTGGGATGCTGTATAAATGTTTTTCAAACTAGTAGGTTGACGGCCGGCGAGCTCTGAATTTAATCTTTGGTTAAAATTATTTCCCGATATAAATCTTTGTTGCATCATTTTATCTTAAGTTGTTTTAAGAAGATTAATTTTTAATTATGAGTTAAAACATTTTTAATATATTTGATTTTTTCTAATAATTTGATAGTGTAGTAGCAATATAATTTTTTTATGCAATTAATACTTTTTTAAAAATATATAGTTAAATAGTTCGGATATTGCATTTTTCTTCGGAAGCTGTGATATTCTTATCTATGTATTTCTATACAATGTATTGTAAGCCATGGCGGTTATCTTAACTGAGTACGGATTGTGTAGTGATTGTTATTATGGTATAAAAGAATAAAAAAATATCCGATCACATTGCGAAATGACACTCACCACCCATGTGTCCATTTTCATAAGGATAATCTCCATTGTCCATTCTTTGCTTCTTGATCTGTTGGTGTTGCAGATGTGACGCAGCCAAACTAAGCCCTACTGGAGCTCTCTTCGGAGGACGCCCGGGCCTGGAACTGCAAAATAGTAGAGAATTACTGTTGTAAATGACTAAAGCTTAGCCTAAGTCTCATTCAGGCAATAACACACATTCATTCTTCTATTTCGTATAGTATTATAATAATTGAAATTTTGCGACTGCAACTAAAATGCGAAAAAAATTGTTATACTTGGAGCATACGATGAGAGGGGAGAAATATAGCAGCTAGTCCAAATCAGAATGTAGAAGAATAATCAAAAAGCGTTCAGTACGGAGAAGCCGACATTCTTGGTTCTGTTCAGACCTGCAGCTTCGAAAATACGACTAGCCTTAATGATTGTCAACGAAGAAAGCACTTGATGAAGAGGAAAAACGGTGCACTAAAAATAGTCAACAGCCCAACAAAAGGTATTCAGTTAATTCATCATAAATCAGCTCTCCACTATTCCCGTTGAAACAAAAGCTCAACCAGGCGGAGGACATTCAACAAATATTCCATTTTTTCGAGGCGCGGTCCATTTCGATCGGACAGAGCGAGCAACTAGCAGCCAATTCCGAGGCCGGTTGGCTTTATAAATTGCATGATTGGCCATTTGATTGATTGAATCGTGTAAATTATCGGTAAACTGATCCGAATTGGCGCAGTCAGCAGAGCGGAGTGTGGATTGCGGCGGCGGATTGCTGGGCCCTCAGGCCAGTGATTAACCCGTACGCTGATTCGTAAAATGAGAATTGCTACAATTAACACCCCCTGGACCGTTAAAAATGAACGTCGATTGATTCCCACCCCTGCAAACTGGTAATGTGACCGGCTGGATGACAAATTACATGGCTAACTGGATGCGGTGATGTACTGCCCAATTGGAATCACACTTCATGACGAATAAACTCGATTACAAACATGAAACTTAACAAAATAAAACTGCATTATTGACGGATCAACAGTAGGAGAGGAAGGTCTTCTATTCAAAAAAATGGTTCTTTAAAGAACAGAGCTAACGTGGCGTAAAACTGATGACTTAATCAGATGCAGGTTGCGTCTTGAGTCGACATGTTCGAGTCCATTTGTATGCTTGTGATGTTTCTACTATCAATTCGGGCGTTCCTCAGGAATATATCCTTTCTCTTACGCTCTTCTTGCTGTTCATCAACGAACACCTAAAAGCAACGTCCATCTACAACTTCGCAGATGACTGCATTCTTATATACTGCATGGAACCAGACAAATTACTATCAGCCTGAGACACATCACTTCGGCAGGGGAAGCATGTTGTCCAGATTAATGAGAATATTGGAACAATTGTCGGAGGAGCATCTACAGATGTAGTTCCATTTAACGCCCAGAAGACTCAGGCACCAAAAATCGCATGCTGATCGGTCAGATGTGGAGTTGGGCAGACGCCTAATTCTTGATTCAGCTTGCATCAACTGGGTGTTAACCTCGAAAATAACATGTCCTGGCACGATTATTTTGCCAGCGTTGCGAGGTCTGCATACCAGAAGCGGGGAGTTCTTTTCCGCTCCAGAAAATTGTATTTCCAGAATAGCTACTGCTATTCTAAGCTAAGGCTAATAGTGGATCAGTGCTGGAAAAACGAGCTAAACGTTCATTGGATGCAGACTGCCTTGACAATATACTCAAAATTATTATTATCAATCCGAAATTGTTTCAACATGTGGCCAGTTACAAGTTCATTGATAATGATTCTCATAGATTTCTTCGTATCCCCCTCCCCCTTCCAGCCCCCAGAAAAAAATACCGATTTCCTTGCTGGTATTCGCAGTGGAAACTTACTTATATAGGATGAGTTTCAGGGGTTTCTATAGATCTCCACAGTACAAGGTTTTATCTCCTAACGCGACTACGCAATATATCGTGTACCGGACTTGACCCCCAAAAATTGTCACCGCCATTCGCGGGGAATGCGTCCGTTCGGCCCCCGCAAATAGGATTAACAGAGCGGACAATAAATCTAATAGAGGGACGTAATAAAGTCTATCAAATAACCAACACCGTTTCCTCGGTAATTGAGTTGTATATGGGAGTCATAGAAGAAAAAGATATGGCAGGAAATGAAGCCGATAAATCAAATAGGGTTCGATTTGTCGAGAGTGACCGCCAGATATCTGATATCTGGTATTTGTGACCGGACGCACACTCTAATGGATAGACCTGTCCGAAAATGGATTGGAGGGAGTGGAGGACGCTGTCAGAGTCGGGTGGTGTTTGATATTTCATGTTCATAGGTTAGTTATATGTATACGGTATTTCGACTTGTATCAGATTTGTATAGATAACCTCTTGCAAAGGCGGAAAGGCCTATCATGCCTCAGAAGCGCACATTGAACCTTACTGTGGATAGGATTAGATGCAACCCAAACAAAAATTCTCGTTTCTAAGATGTAAGTTGTCATTATCTTCCAAAAAAAGTAAACCCGTTGCAAATCCAACTGCTGATAAAAGTTTTACAGGGCTTTATTTATTAATTTAGCAAGTCACCTTGTATGTATGAGCTCTATATGCGAAATCTCATTATTATGTATATAAACGAAAATTCAATAAATTACACTGAGCAAAAATACAAAAATTTTTTGAGGGCAATGAATTAACCACCCATTCCCCTCAAACACTCTTCGTGACTGAGGACGTCTCGATGACAGCGCTAATTGTTCATAATCAAAGAAGAACGTAGTTTTTATCACATCACAGCCCAAAGCACCCGTCTTGCTACCTTTAGCGCAGTCAAACGAAGTGTGACAAAACGGCGGCAAGTAAACAACATTCCTTGAAACGATACAAATGGTTTAATCTCTTTAGATAATTTTCTGTTCGAGTGGAACCTGAAGGATCAGAGTCGAAACGCAAATTGAAAATGAGGCAAGTAAAGCCGATGATTGAAATCGGTGCATTTACAAATTATTTAATTTTACGCACAAAGAGGCTGATTTGTTTCCTCCGGGCGGATCCAGTCGACTGTGACTAACTTCTAAATAACAAATGAGAAGCGCGCAGAAGGAAGTTCTGCAAACAGTCGGCGGAGTCTTAGGAAGTACAATTTTCTTTAGCCAAAGCTGTTTCGAAGTCAAAGGGATTTGCGAATTGTAACAAAGGGCAGGCAACCAACTGGAAGAAAAGATTAGGACGCCTCAAGAAAACAATTTAATACGTAAATTCAATTGTTTATGTACTCAATCCCTTGTGTGTTGTTTTTGTTAGAGCTGTCAGTAACATTCGCTGTTATGACTAGTTTCTTTCTTGTCTTAGATTTTTTTTTGAAAACTGGGAAATTCTATGTAGTCAATCATTTTTTGTGTAGTAAAACATATTAGTCTATAAAATTTTCCAAAAGACCCTCGTTTAATTCGCATGAAGTACAAAGTTATTCATGTATCTTTACCGAGATCATGACAAACAAAAATGCAGTTAAGCAAACCTAATTTCCCGTGAAAATATGATGGTCAGGATATCTAAGGGCTCTTCGCCTGTGTTTTTGCTGAATATTGATCATTAAAAAGTGTCAAATACAGTAAATTTCAATAGAATGGAAGTCATGAGACGATGACGTTATACAAGCTTATTAAAAAACTGAAAATGTAAGTATCATACGGTATTTAATGATGTAAGCTACGTTTATAATATATGTAAGTGTACCAGAATAGATATACAAAAATATCAAGTACACTCATATGTATTCCTGACATTTTAAACTACCTGGATTTTTTCTATCCAGTTTCAACCATAATTGGTATTACTTAAGTTGACCGTAAAATCGATTTTGCCCGCGTAAATGCATTCAATCAAATACAACTACAACAAAAACTGTCGCGTACTCGAGTGAATGTAAGCATTACTAACAAATTAGATTTAGCATTTCAATATGTATATAATTTTGAGTTTTTTTGCTAAATTCTTATCACGCATTTCATACAAAAACCTGCTACATATATTCATGATACCACTTTCAGTTTTTAATTTGCCTATATGGAAATCTTGATTGTAACCGTTGAATCACGTCGAAAAAAAAACTGACGGAAAGCAGCGATTTACTGTTCCTTTCCACTTGACTGTACCCGGATAACAATAAAATATAATACGCACTTCGGCAAGTGTCATTGAAACTCAAGGAAATTGTTAGATTAGGTTTTCGGCTGCCCCACCTTTTTCAACATCCTGCGATTATTTTGTGGTGTGGTAACGATTAAATGGTTAATTTAGTAAAAGTAAGAAACAGGAGATATATTCAGATGTTTTTAATGTACAGCGTGAAAATAGAAAATTAGCATCTGATGAGGAAAATCAGAAGCGTTAATCAAATATCCTTCGTAGTTTTTACTAGTACTATCCTTCGAAGCCATCCTCGTTATTTTGGATACGGAAAGTCCGTCTAGATGGAAATTGATTAACATAATGTCCAACATTTCAATAAGATAAACGACAGTGGTGCAATGATCCATAGAGGCTACTTGCATTATTATAGCTATTCACTCTGGAAGCGAAAAAAAATCATTTATAAAAAAGAAAGAAATATAGAGCTTACAAAACAGTCAATTGAGTCGTTACTACAAAATGGTCCTTCGAGCCGGATTTCGATCTAAGAGAACGGAAATTCATCAAAATATTACTAAGCGTAAATGCGTAGATAGTAGTTTCTATTAAGTTTTCAGAAGTTACATCAATGAAATTGACGGCAGTGATGCAATTATACATAGCGGATACTTGCACTATCATGACTGTTCATTCTAACAGCAGGAAAAGAAACCAAAAAAAAGATCTTGTGTAATCTCTTAAACTTATCCTCCGGTTGTCCTTCTGATTCATGTGTATTCCCAGTAAATTTTCAATCTGTTTTTTTTACTTTGATGAAGGCTGCCGGGGCAGCCGAAACGTCAGTACAGATTCATTCATACGTATGTGGCTTTAATAAGTCGACAGCCGAAAATATGATTTATCAAATAAAGAGCTTATTGAACAGTCAAGTGAATTTTAACTACAATGCATGAATATATAAAATGGTCCTTCGGGCCGGATTTCCTTCAAAGAGAAATGAAATTCACCAATATGAACCTATCCATAAATCACCGAGGAAAAGTACGACAAGTTGATATGAGGAATACGCCCGTCGTGGTAGTTTCTATTGTGTTTACAGAAATTGCCTCAGTAGAATTGACGGCAGTGGTGCAATTATCCATAGCGGCTACTTACACTATCATAGCTGTTTTAGTTTTGGAAGCAACACAGGAAACGAAAAAATGAAGAGCTTGTGTAACTTCTAAAACCTATCCTGCGGTTTCCCTTCTGATTCTTATATATTTTCAAAATCAATTTTTTCATTCTGCTTTTTACTTTGATGCAGGCTGCCTAGACAGCCGAAACGTCAGTACAGATTCATTCATACGTTTGTGGTTTTAATTAGTGACAGCCGAAAATATGATTAATCAAATAAAGACCTTATAAAACAGTCAGGTGAATCGTAACTACAAAGCATGAATATATAAAATGGTCCTTCGTGCCGGATTACCCTCAAATAGAACTGAAATTCGCCAAAATGCTACTATGCGTAAACGACAAAGAAAAAGTGCGATCAGTTAAGATGAGGGGTATGAGGTAGTTTCTATTATGTTGTCAGGAATGATAGAAATGGCCCCAATATAACTGGCAGCAGTGGTGCGGTTAGCCGCAGCGGCTACCGGACCCGCAGCTTGCTTCCAGCGGCCGCTCTCTGATAAACACAATACGGCCCCGTGGCAATCCCGCGCCACGGACTACTTGATTCATAGCGTCCAGCCAGATACACTTTTCTTCTCCTGCTCGTTAGATACGTCGCTTCGGGTTCTCTACTGTTCTGCTGCTGCTGTTGCTGCCGAGAATGCTGAAGGATATAATACATTCCTGAATAAAAATGGCTAACTTAATAAGTACTAGGCGAATTATCCGCAACAGAGCGACATAGCTTCCAAAATAATGGATTTCACGTTGGCCGAAGTGGAAGATTCGATTCCAACAGCAGCAGCAGACCGAATACAGAATATCTATTTGAGTTCAAAATATCCGAATACCAACTTTAAAGTGATGATGAATATAATAACCATAATGTATATATTAATGATTAATAAGGCTACCACTGGCGGATCTTATCGTAATCACATTTGTTTATATGGAATAAAATGAAACTCCAGATACAAAAAGTATTCAAGTGAATTTGTCATTGCGTAGAATGTCTAACTACAATTTATCGCCACCCCAGGAATACAACATTTTATGATAAAGCAATGTATAAAATATTATATTATTCATGTGCATGGTGACGACATTAAATGCTCCTCATTCAGGTACCAAAACAAATTATCAGGAAATCTGGAGAAGAACTCACTATTCGCCTGCTTTGAAGGACATATATTGAGTTTTTTTCAGTAGTTCCTATAATAGTGCGCGCAGAGCGTCAACTTTGAGGCATCAAGCTTTCTATTCCATTAAAACTCTAAAAGGGGCCTTTAGCAGGCATATAAGTGTGAAAGCGGCTAAAAGTTAATTAACGCTGAGATAATTTCAGCTGAAAACGGTTGGCGTGTCCAATTTAGACATATTTTAATTGTGAAATTAATAATAAGACTCGGATCGAACACAAAATACGAATCAACTCTGTAGCTAGGAATGAGATAAGTTTTATTGGGCCGTATCAAACTAGCCATGGATAATCATACAGTTATCCAAAATATAAGTATGTATTTTATTCCACTTCTTGTGCGCATATACAGGGTGATTTGTGAAGAAAGCCTATGAAAGGTGCATAAGAAGGTACAATTCATGAAATGAGATAATTACGTTGCCTGATCGAATAGGTTTACAGATATTAGCCATATTTTTCATCACATGGAGATAAATGTTCGTCTTACTTTTACTCACTACTCCACCATTTCACCAAGAACCGATATGATGATGATATATGACAATAATCATTCCTGATTGGGTACAAGAACATCTTTCACAATCCCCACGGATTGATGTCAAACAGTTTGGGAAAATACTCATATATATATGAACTTATAATTAAGTGAAAGGTACACCTTCAAGTCTTATAGAATCTACCGTTTGATACAGTTCCATGAGAAATCATTGTACCATAATTTTTTTGAGGGGGTACAGAATGGAGAGGCCGTAGCTGAGAATTTTTCTGGTGAGTGATACCTGTAGAGATGACGATATTGTGTCATATTTGATCAATTTCTGCTTTTAGGATTATTCAAAAAACTTAGCATTTAATACATGAAGAACGATGTCGGAAGAATTAAAGGCTCTAATAGGAATCAAATTCCTCCAATTTAACTAACTAACTGCGGATGATTCGAAGACGTGTCGAACATTATAGTTGACCACTATTGGAAAAAGTACATGTTGACCTAAAATATCGTTCTTTCTTTATGATCAACTACGTTACAAATTTGAGAAACATTTAAAACTGTAGATCTTCTCTTCAAAATAATGCAATAGTACACAGGAATTATGAAAATATATGAGATAGAGTTTGTAGGTGATCATTGATATTTTTTTACTGATTAGTCCGACGTCAATGCTATCATCAAAATAAATAAACGGACAGACAAATCAACCAACTAACTGGCAAGGATTTACATAACATGAACATCAGTTCGATCATCACACTTTATCCCTTATATATGGGAAATAAATGGTTGAAATACAGAAACGAAACTGAGCGCTCTACTTCTCTCTTAAATCGATGTTATATTCCTTTATTCCAATGCATCCATCAAACCTTTGCCTGCCACCAAATCGATTATACAAAAGCAGGCAGACCCTAGCATTAGTAGGAGCAAGCCTACACACGTGCATTCACAATAATAACAATATTCAAAACTCATTCAAATTTTTCGAAACGTAGCATACATAATTTGCAACATCGGTTCTTTTTCGCGCATGCTAAATATGCATCAAGCCGCCATATCTTGAAAGTTATTTTCGAAAAAAGAAACACGATGAAATATTATTATTGCCATATTATTCTCGAACAGGTTTTCGATTGGACGGAATCGGCATGGAAAATTATTTCAGTGGCGTAGTCGCATTTATGGTAGAGGGTAAATGTGGGGAAACAATGAAGTAAAAATCAATAACGGAATAAAATATAATTTTCTTTATCTTCCTTCCTTATTCTCAGTTCGGTGAACCTCTCTCATGAAATGACTTATAGCCAACAATTTGGCTTTACCAGCTCTGTAAGAGGAAGCTCAAAAATATATGTCTTTTGTAAAGTTGATGAGGGAAGCTAGGTATCGTTTCATTGTGATTGCGTTTTTTCTCTTATAAAACAGGTAGCATTGTGTGTACAGTGTGTCGATGCATTCTGTTCTTAACTTTATACTCTTATTGTTTCTGTCAGTCAAACGCAGTACATGTCATTGTGAGAGCCAAGGCTTTGGACTCCAGTAGGTGCAGCACATTTTGCTACACGTCAAGTTGACACTTAACGCAACGCTCTGCGTCTATTGATGACCAAAGCCTAGGCATTTCCCTTCAGTTACCTCACTGGTCCATACAAATCTGGTATTAATGCTCACGCTTTAAATATGCACATTTTGAGCAATATTTTAACATGGGAAATTATCCGACAACGCACGATACGTCTCGGTCGGTAATTGCAGGGCCTACCATGATTGACTGCGTTCGCCAATCGCAGTCAACTGTTCGGCTCTCTGGCCCACAGCCTTCTTTTGGCATTATTATACCCTACAGTTTTTTAGGGGAAAAAAGTTAAAAGCTCGGCGCGATTTTGGGCGGCCAGCTTTGCTTTGTGGCGTTTTCGACTGTGATTGTTACTAAGAATTGATGATTGAAGTCTACAGGGTCGGACTATTTTTTTCATTTTGCCATGTTTCTGTATATATCTATTCCTGGAATTGAGATGGATATATATGCTTTCATTGGGATTGCGAATTCAGTTCGAGAGTGCAATTACTAAATAAGAGCGTTAAAAATCCACCTGATATTAAGCATGAGACGTGGAGCTATTAAGCAATCAATTAATTGGAAAACATCTTGATTGAATGTAAACATTATATTAAAGCGCGTTTATAGGCAACTTTCCGAAGAAAAATCTCATGTTCTATCATTTTGTTATAGTTATAAAGGAACTGCTGCCATATTCTAAAAGCCGTTCAATTATATGTTCTGATAATCTGAGCATTTTCAAAATGACGTTATAGAATTATTATTTTTGAAAGATTATAATAATTACTGAGACGTGTTAATGTCTCTATAGGGCTTTCTTCTTCAAAGATGTTTGAGTTTTTTCAAATTTGAACATTATATGACATTTAATGTAAATTATACTCAATACCGATAATAAGCCCTTATTTTATTTGGAGAGCATTCTGCTGAAGCTATTCATATACGCCAAACTGGACAAATACTAAAGTAACAAGTGGAATGTAAAATACGGGAAATCATGGAGTTTTTACCCCAGAAATACATGGCCAACCATATAAAACAACATCGCACCATACAATAGTAATGAGTGGTATGAACAGTTTGATGAATGGATAACATTAAAGTTAGATAACTAAATTTAACATCGGCGCTCAGTAAACATGATTGACGAAGAGAAATGTTAAGAAAATGGGCATATATAGAGTTGAATCATGATATTATATCGGTTTTTTGGTTACCGATTGATAAGGTAACGTTCTATTTCTGAAATGTGAAGTATACATACAACCATGTGCATGATTTCCAGTTCGCAAATACTACTTTTCGCAAGAAGAAGCTATATTGAAAGACAAACTCCCAAAAGTATCTTGAACTGTTGGCAGGGAAGAGGTACCCTTATAACTCCCTCTCAAGGATATTATCAATCTTCCTTACCATACATTTTGTCATTATTTACTGTTTCAAGGATAGCAACTGATTAGTTTTTTTCATTTCGTATTTTCCATCATGTATTCAATGATCCCAAACCGGTCCTGTATAGATACACACAGCGGACATTTGAACTCTCGTATCTATAATTTAAAATATCTTCTGAGTGGCAATTCGTCGAAGTAATTGCACAACGGTCTTCCTTCATTCAAGACTGACCAATAATAATCGAAGACGGAGAAGACTCCTTGAAAATTACAATTCGTAATGACCGCTCTAAGTCACTCAAAAATGGATACGTTCGTTGTGCGGAGATGTATGAATGGAAATATAATGCGAGGTAGAATCAGTAAAAACACACATTTTCGTAATTCGCAGAGGTTTGCTTACAGTTTATTCACGAATATGTAAATCATATCAACACCCAGAATTGTCTGTAAGTACTGTGATTATTGGTAAATGTGAGGGAAATCCGTACTACGCAAAGTATTATAGACATTGTGAAATAGTGCATTTCACTAGGAGCAGTATCAAAGCTCATTTAGATTTTGCTAGTTGCAGATAAATTCAATAAATGTACTAATGATAGACAGAAGAAATGTGGAAAAAGACCTACCTTGTAGCTATGATGAACTGCACAAAATTAAAAAATTCGAATCAACTCCATTTAAATGCACAAAGTTGTTCTCAGCAAAGATCTAAGTACAACGTTATATATTCCTTAGCTTTCTTCACTCTCCTTCATGGCGCGGACACATGGAATGCCTCGATTTTTGAAAAGTTCGAATTATTTGAAGCGTGGGTGTATATAATACTTCTCAGAATATCGTGGATGAATCCAGTAACAAATGCAGAAGTTTTGAGTTGCATAGGCAGATAAATATACGTTGCCAAAATATTCAAGAGACGTTAATTTGAATATCTGAGCCATGTCATGAGAGCAAAAAAATATGGTCTCTCACAGTTGGTTGTCCAAGGGAAAATCCAGTAAGAACGTAGTATAGGCAGAAGAGGAATCTGGTGGTTGCGAAACCAAAAAGAGTAGTTTGGATGTATTTCTAACTAGCTTTCTGAAACGGTCGATTACAAGGTAAAAATAGCTATGATGGTTACGACTCGGAGATGGGACTTAAAGAAGAAGAAGTTTAGTAATAAAAAGCAACTGCCATCAGTAAACTTGTTGCCGTCTTTTATCTGCAAATTTACTCATTTAAAATAGTCAAACTAAATACCTCCAAGATATGCAGTGCGCACTAGCCTCAATGTGGTCTTATATATTCTGATGCATAAACATTATTATAAGAATTGTATGCAATTATCACAAAATTGTTAAACCTAGGGTTAAATTATATAACAGTCAAATAAGCATAGAGATCCTTAGAAAATGTATCTTTAAGATTCTGCCGCTCTAATTTCTACATTTATAGCAGCATCTACAATCCATAAGCACACCACCTATAAACGAACACAATATTTTCTTCGAGCTCATAAAACCATCTGAAAACGATACACATACACACCGAATGGCGATCTCCTCGTCAGAATTAGATAAACAGATACAATTAAAGGGGGCAATAATAATCTGGTTAACGGATAGTAAAAACAGCTAGGCGCCACTAGGGTGCCCATAAATCTTCGACATGAAAAGAACACAATGTTTACGGTAAGCGTGGACTGGCTCCTAACCTTCCTGTTGTGTTGGCATATGTAGATAAAAGAATGAAAGTTTTAACGACTGACGTGTTGGTCACAAAAATGTTCAACAAGGCACACACCTCTCAGTGGCGTACAAGCAATGGAAACTATCGAAATTTGCTGGAAATGTAATCAATTTATATAAAACTACTTAAATTAATCAATTTTGAAGTGAGACAAATAAAAAAAGGTAGGTGTGGACATGACGCGAACCTGTGTCTCCGGCATTCCGTGCTTGACGCCTTAGACTCTGTGTAGCTAGGAACTATGGAGTCCAGGGCAAATCCCCATTTGGACATTCACCGCGCTGAAAAAACTAAAGAGCAAAAAAAACCATCACCACCATTTCTCCCCCTTTAGCGCACGATTTTGCACCGCTGGCACGAGTGCCGGTTGCACTCCCTAGCTACGACGGTGCTTAGACCACTCAGCCACCGCAAAAAATATTTATCAAAAACATGGCTGCCAAATGTGTATTCAAGTATGGTCGAAATAGTTGTGCTGTTTTTTTAGAACCAATTACTTTTTTAATTACGTCTCACAAGTGGTGATGTTTTATTCGAGGAACTATTGATTAACTTTGAGGCTAAAGCTTGGAGAATATTAAAGAACGAATATATATATATATATATATATATATATATATATATATATATATATATATATATATATATATATATTTTTTTTTTTGGCCGGAGAATGTATGTACAAAGGATCCTTGGAATTAACCGTTGCTTGTTTTTTTTTCTTCTTTCTAAAAATATCATGGTATTTGCTTTATGTGCCAGTAGCTCACGTAGTATAAATAGTACAATTGCCAAATTATTGATGTTTTTATGGAAGAAATAAAACATGTCAAGCTTGCTGACGAATCAGCCTCTTTTGATACACAACCCTTAAAAAAGGCTCTCAAGCAGGGCGCCCACAGGATAAAGTCCTATTGATCTTGAAATCCTGTAAATTGTAACGAGCGAAGAACAAACTCCTCGACAACTCATTCCACAACGCAAAGGTTCTCCAAATGGTTGAGTTTTATAAGAGGCTCATTCGAGGTGTTCAAAGTTTGACCTACTGAGAATATACCGACTGGGCCTCTCTGAATGACCAAAAAATGAATAAATCACCAGCAAAGTGTGAGTCACTAAAACATGTCAAGTGCATTTGAATAGATCGCCTAGAATATTTTGTTCTCATGTCTACTACGCAGTAGGCAGTCCTCCAACAACAACCTCTAGATCCATTATGGTCTTCATTAGTGTTCATAAATTAATTACTTCGGTCTGATTTAAGTCCCCCACAATAAATGTAATACGATGGAGCTCGTCCTCTCAAAGCGAACGCACCAGTAATATCGTTATTTCTGCCGCACCAGCAATATTCCCGCACATATCTACTACTATAAATGCTTTGCTGTACCAGTGGCATCAATCTGGAGATGCTGTAAGGGAAAGGAAACTATCTATATAGTATTAGATATGCACAAATTGAAAAGCTATATGACACTGAAGCGTTTTGCAGTATTGGATCTTTCGAAACATGCCCTCTAGAATATTCAAGTATAAATTACAATGTAAATCTAGATATAGGCATACTACTACGCACAATGCTTAGATCTTTCAGCACCTTGAAGGAGCCCAAGCCTAAAATCAGTATTTTGAAGCTTTCGCGGAATTTATTTCCCAATAGTTACAGTTTACAGCGTGATAAGTTCAATGTGAATAGGCTTTTATCGTCTCGCAGGACTTCTATTAGGTTTTCTGTCTCCGTGCCCTTTAGAAGCTCGGGAAAAAATCGTCCTATTTCGGGATTCGAACCACACTTCCTCTGTTTGTCGAAGAGACGCACTTCCAACTAAGCTCCCAAATGATCATAACGTCAATGTTTAGGTAAATTCCCCTAAAAACTATGTTTCATCCAAATATAGAACTGCGCTATTCGTATCTGGAGACACAGTGCGATTATAGGTATTGTTTTATCATATCCAATATTGACGATAACAAAAAACGTAGATAAAACGATGTTCTGTTGGTTTGCTTCCAAATTCCGTTCGAAATATAAAAAATCGAGCATTTAGAAAATTATGTGTTTTAGTGGCTAATAAGGAGTTGGCGATATATGATATGCCAGCTCAGCCTGAAATATCCTGGAAAGCACTGTACTAGACAAGAGGAAAATGAGTGTGGGTTCAAAATGCTACCACTTTTCCACACACAAAAAAATAAAATTCAAGCATGAGACAGTTTAAATAAAAATAATTTCATTAAAAATAGGTAAATAACGAACCATAAGTATTACAGACGGAACAAAACATAAATATAACATTTCACTTCCAAATAATTTTGTATTAACACTCAGCTTCACGATGGCGCTGCTTAATGGCAACTTACGAAGTCAAAGGTCTTGACTGCCTTGAACCAGTGACAGGTGTCCCTTTAGACATCTGTCAACAAGGATAACTGTTGCCGTGTTAAGACCTTTGACTTCGTAAGTTGAAAAAGGGCAGCGCCATAGTGCGCGACGCTTGGAGATCACAGTATTGACTGGGTTACGTATATACCAACCAGTTCCTCTCTACAGTTAGACCGCCACACTATACTGACGATTTAAGGCTAAAGACGAAACATGTCTTTAGCAGATCTGATGAGTAGTGAAAAGTGTACACTTAATTATTTTGTATTAATATTTGAAAACAATGTCTGTTGAGATTTGCTGTTTCCTACGCGAGTTGTCCGTTAGAATAGTGATTCACAAATAAACAATAGTGAAAGACAATGCTTCATGAAAAATGGGAATCAGGAATCATGGTGTTATCCATCAATAAGTGCACCAAAAGAATGTATGAAAGAGCTGATTCACACAAGTGATCAAAAGGAACGGATGAATCAATTCGAAGCACCTGTTCTCAGGTGAGAACCTAACTGTTGGAACATGTTCTTTAACCACTCCGCAGCTAGGAAAACCACCGTACTATTTCTGTGTATTGAGTCAGTATCGAAGGTCACAGCGTAATATCGTAGCGTTATTCAGCATCTAGGAAAACGGGCCTTAATACCTCCTCTGTAATTACATTCGACCCACCACTGCTCGATGCTTTCTCTCTGCTCTTGCTTCTATGGGAAATTCGGTGATTTAACTGAATCATTTATGCGTTTGAAGGGTTGAAAGATTGAAAGCCTTAAAATACGTCAGACGCGTAGTTATGAAAGCTGCTGATGGGAATTACCGCTCGGTAAATTTTTAATTTGTCACGATATGGCTTTTTAGATACGATTTTAGGCTGACTACTCTTTGGGTAAGCGACGGTTCCTACTATGGATCGATTTATCGCAAATTGAAAAACATCAACAACGTGTTCGGTAATAACTACGATCAGTAAAGGGGATGCGCGTTCTAGGTATATATCCATGTTAATTCAGATAAAAATATCAGTTAATATTAGTGGATTTAACAACATATCAAGTGAACTCTAAATGTCTAGTAGATCTGTATGGACTGGCGTGTACTATTTTTGACAAGCTAATATGAGCAGTGTTTACATCTTTCGAAATAATTATACATTCCGCCTTTCTCTAACTGAAAACAGATGTAATTCGTCAGACATTTAATAATCCATAAAACAAACAAGTTATTTAAGTACAGAGAAATATCCTCGATATTAAAGTTTATTTTCTAAGTGTATTTATGTAAACTGTAGATTTAGTGGTATTGGCGAGAGAGTTTATAAACGAGATTATTAATAATATTTAGAAACTTCAAATTACATCTGGAATTATTTACTTAGAAAATTGCGTAGCTGGCATATATTTTGATATCAATCATGTTTATTATTAGATTATAAGCATTTGATTTTAATCCTCTACTGAGTATTAGAGGCCGATTTACAGGGTGCCAGTAATTTGTTTAAGTCACTAAAATCTATTAGTAAAAGCAAGTCTTTTTGGAGATTGAGTTGAATGTAGAAGATAACAACTAAGTAACTCGTCCAAAAAATTTTCTTGCAACGATTTCCAAGATCAATGTGCATAGACATTTATCCAGTCATTGCGCTTCTGGAGCGCAATAGTCTCCCTATCTTATCTTTTCGAGAAGTTACCTATAAAAACATAATTTCTAGTCGTTCAGATCGTCCAAACATATGTACATATCTCTTGTGATAATCAACTTTATAAATAAAAAGCATAAGTATTTGAGCTAAAGATATGTGTGTGGTAAATATTCATACATACAAAATTTAACCTGGAGCATACCTCGAAAGTTTCTTATCGTATTGTATACGCTCGAAGGAAACAGTTTAAAAACCCATTACACGACAACAAAGAAGAAGAGAAGGGGCAGAAATGAGCCCAACTTAGCCCGATATCTGCTTGCCAGCCGTCTCAGTGGGCCAATTGTAATTTTAAGACAAAAGCGCGTCGTTTTGTCAAAGAAATAGCTTTTTTATTCCTAATCCGAGATTATGAATCTTTTAGGGCCTCCCCCAGGAATATACCTGTATTCCTAAGAGGGAGTTGTAACCGTTTCGTGTCTTTAAAAGAAGGAACTTTAATATATCCCAAATTACCCCTCAGGTAATCTAATAAAAGCTTTCTCATACATATGCCTTTTTGAACATGGAACCAATTTCGAATCATCGCCGGATTTCGTTCTTGTATCGATTAGGAAACACGATGACGACACGACAGATGGAAGGTAGAAGGAGGGTCGAGTTTTTAGGGTGGCTATGGTGTAAGGGCTGAAATTGACACCGTTTTGGGGCACTGGGTCTCTTAATAACCCACCTACTACATAAAATCGATGCGGACACTCTTTTGATATTATGTATACGGACGTTCTTAAGCTTTGAGACGATAGTCACTAATAGGGAAGAGTCTATTTGAGGGGAGGAGGCTCACGTAGTACGTATAGTAGTAGTAGTAGTGGAAAGGCGAAGCCATTATTGGACACCCTTTTTCCGATACTGAGAAACAATAGTACAACCACCGGATCTTCTAAGAAATGTCATGATATCACACAAGCATTATCATTAGACTCTTGCCGAATGGTTTTCTGGACACTAGATGGCCTGTACTATCAAGACGGAGTCACTGTGTCACTGACTGCTAAAAGGAGTATTTAGGTCGATTGAATTCAACTTCAACTATCTGATGATGATACTCAACATAAGTACCGAAACATTTTACCTACCCTCGTAAGGTAGCAGCTGATTCAGTACTCTCCGCCTATGTCTGGGAACAATTTACAGTACGTATACTTACATATACATGACTGTGTTAATTTGGATTTGTTTCAGTTTCAATTTGCCTCCATTAATCAATATGCCAGGGGGTGGGGGAAGGCTGACGGAGTCGTTGATTAAATCGATTTGGTCGAGATTTATCTTGATTATCTTTACATTAAACATCGAGTGGGTATGGTGAGGAGCAAAAATTCTGGAACGGGTTTTATCAGACGCGTAACGTCCTGCTTGGAAAAAATACCAGTCGATGGTAATTAATGTTGAGATAGAGTGATGGATTCAATAAATGAAGTGTTCTTGGTGAATAAATGAATAGTAATGCGGATTTATGGGGAATACGGTGATTTAGCTAGGGCCTACCGCAGACTGTATGCAAGGAGTTGCTACCAAGGCTCTGCATAATTGCAAGACTGTTAAAGTGCTAAATGGATATACTTTGTAAAATATAAATTTAGCTTCAATATGTAGTTATAGATGAATTGTTATTTTTTACCTTTCCTTGGGACTGTTCCACATGATATACTGCAGCCTTTGGGCCTAGTGTACCTTTACTCCTATTGCTTATAACACTCATTCTAGAAGAATCAAACCTAGTAATAATTTTTACAGTTTTCCCGCTACTACTGTACTGAACTATATTGTTCTATCGCAGGCTCTTCAAAGAGCTGTTCCCTCTTATGATCTAACAAAAGGCATTACTCACAAAGGACGTGAAGAGCAGACTGTTGCTATCCCGCATTGTCTGCAGTTGAGGTCGCTGTCTCTAGTTCTCTAGGTCTCTTGTTTGTTCAGATGCTCCTTCTGGACACAGTGTCCTATGAGGAGTCCACTAATTATACAAAGATAATTCCTGTTCAAAGGAATAAGTCCTTAGTTTTTGAGAGTAGTACCGTAATGGATTGTTTCCTATGCCTGCATCAAGTTCCAGTATGGCTTGTGCTCAAATCTGGCCCATTACTTGACTCGGTTCTTAAGTGTATTTTTCAGGACCCCCAAGGCTGGACTAGACCTGTGTACATATGACAAGCTCACCTGCCAATAATTCCTGAGTTTTTTGGCGCCCACCCCAGTTTACTTTGTTGTATTCCGCCAGTTTGCCCAGTTCTTGTTGAAAATCCCACGCAAGTGCAGAAGTCACCCTGGGAACTTCTCATCTCATCTTTTATTCCTGCGCACCACCACAGATGTGTACTTAGAAAGCTATATGCTATGTCTATAGTGTGCTCTCTATCAATGGATTCCTGCCCCAGTTTCTTATTCAGATTTTAAACCGTCTGTACTCCAGGCTATGTGGGAGCATACCAATAGTTGAGTAGATTAGTTTATCCACATTGCAGCAGGTCAAAATGACATAACGCATGTTAGTATTACTAAAATGGAGAAGCATAATGTGGACGAATGGTGGTGAATGTTATTCTAGATCAACCACCTGATTATCATTCATGAATATGCATATACTGATTTTCCAGTTGATATGAGGAGTATTTTTTTCAACATTAACGTCATCAAAAATGCATTGTATATAATCTTACGCACTTCCTGGTTCCAAAATTGAGCTGGAACTTGATAATTACGTTACCGTTTAACGCGTTAGACCACAATTTTGTGAAATTAAGATTTATCGTAGATTGTTAGGAACCTTATCTGTTAGTCGCATCAAACAGCTCTATTATACCGCATCTAGGAAACGTAGAAATTATATGAAATTATTTTTATTGTTTTCATGGTAATCAGATTAGTTCCACAGAAATGCTATCTCTGCTCGAGTACCTGCTAATCTGACAAATGTGTAAAAAAATTAGCCCACAGATTAATTTGAATTTAATTACCAAAAATTATGGGCCATATCGTTTCCACTTGAGTTCAGATTAGAATAAGTAACTGGAATGTTAGCTGTATCACGAATTATATTACCATAACAGCAGGAAAAATGAGATTTATTAATGAAACGGTCTGATAGGTTAATTTACTTATAAAAGGCCATTCAAACGTATTTCCTTGCAAATGGGAACTTCTAAAACGCAAATCATTACATAAAAATGGTCTTTGAAGGAAAAATCCCATCAATCCTTGACTGAAAATGATACTTCCTACGCCAATTGGCGGGGAAGTATTGTAATCACGACAAATTTGGAATTCGAGATATTGCTTTTTCTTGATGTTTTATGACATATGCAATAAATCACGGAAATCATGTCACTGATTTCCATCTACGTGTCTGTTTGTTATGAAGTTCTGAGAAAGTTTTGGCAGGGCCTAAGGTTACGCTGTGGAGTGGAGGGAGGTGAGGTGGCAAATTGAAAAAAAATGTTGTTGGTCGAAGACGTTTTAGCATCCATGAAACTTTGGCCTCGGTACTACTTCATACTTTTTGTGATATCGATATAGTCTCAGTAGCGTAGTACTGAAGCTACGTATTTATATAACAAAACGCCATATATTGGTCAACATTCCTAATCTACCGTTCAAGCGATACTGACGAACGATGGCATTAGAGAAATTTATAAACATAATGTAGATAGACGCTCTGGGCTTTTGTCAACTTGCTACGTTTACACTTAAACTCTAGTTTAAAATAGGGACAAGTCAGCCAAATTTCTTCGATATTCTGGAATGTGAAGATTCCCTTTAATGTCAAGCGTAATCTCTGGACAAGCAGTGAGTTCAGAAGCATCAGGAAGGGACATCTGCATATATGCGAGCAGTATTGCAATGTGGTTTGATTTGATCCTCGTAGAGTAGCGGTAGCTGTTGAAAAGAATTTTCTACAGTGGAATAATCCACAGTTTCTCAGATCCCGATGTAGTAGAGTAGATAATATGGTCATACCAGGACATACATTATTCTGACTATATATCCTTATATACTATAATACTGATCAAGCTTTCAAGCTTCAAAATATATTAACCATATAAACGTCTAATCAATGCTATTTTGGAAAATTTAATTATTTTCAAATCTGTGCTTTTATAAAGGCCTTGGGTTATGATCAATATCATAGTAACTAGATTATAAATGGTCTATCATTGTAAATTTTTGATAAACAACTGACAGTGATATTACATTTGACAAGTTATGAGTTTATGAGAAATGGATAGATATACGCTTGCACAACGCATGAAACGCATGAAACTATAAAATTGATGAGAGTTTCACGGAGAGAGTTCGTAAAGTTCGTGCTAATTGTAGTCATCCAAGTATCCTCTCGACATGCTATAGTGAAGTTAATCAGGAAATTTTGGAGTACAGGAGACGTTATTCATGTCAAGCCTCCAACTCGTGTTCGTACAGCCAGGTCTGCTGTAAATTTCGCCACTGTAGTTGTAAGTTCAATTGTAAATCCATCTTTATTCAGCTACAAATATACACAATATATCACAGTCTTGTCCTTGAAAACACAGAAAGAAATCGAAATCAGGCGAGGTCTCCTTTGAATCATCGGAATTACAAAGATAAAAGGATTATATTCCGTTCCGTAAATTGTAAATTAATTAAATTGATTCTAAGGCTTCCTTTTCTCCCTCGCGCCTTCATAAAACACAAACATTCGTGAAAATGAAAGCGTCGGGAAAACATTTTAGCGTTTCCGAAGCGCGCTATACCTGTGTTGTTTTACACAAAATACCTTTCAAATATGAAAATGAAAGACTAATATTTTTTGTGGCAATATTTTATCGTAAACACGTGCTTTTCCTTCAGACGAGCGGGCGTCAGAACGTAACCGGCATTCGTTAACAAAATAAAACGAGGCGGACACCCTTTTTTCGGATTGTTTTCAAGAAGATTGATTGGGGGAACAGACATGCATTGTCGGTCACGGTTAGTTGGGTATTGGTAAATGCTGAACGGAACAAAAGCTCATGGCAATTGAGGGTCTCTGAATGATCATAATGCGAAAAAAATAGCAAGAACAATTCAATAAGAGATAAGAGCAGCATTGACCAGCTATGAGAAATTGAACACATTTTCTTCATGTTGTGAGAAAATGCTATGGTCAAAAATATAGGAAAATATCCACTTATCTTCTCTATTTTTTATGCTACTCTAACCTGTTCATCCAATATATGTATACATGAGGCAGAGGACAAAAAATTTGAACTTTCGACCGCATTGCCTTACAATCAGCCTGGTTTCTAAGAAATATAGAGAGTTCCTTTCTCGCGTCAAGAGGCTTTGAATTCAAATCCTGGACTGATTTGAACACCTCCAGATGTTTCTCGTTTATATTATCAAGTATATATTAATCCTTAGATTATTTTTTATCTACAATAGATCGGTTGGTCCAGAGCTGAAACTAGTACTTACTTCGAGCAGACTGGGAAAAGCTCATTAGGTAAAATAGCTTAATACAATTTCTTCATCCGAAGTGCCCACTGTCGTCCGTTATGTATCCCGCCATAGAACTGCTTGCTATATTTCGTCACGGAGGGTAGCGTCATGCTAAAATTCATGCCAGCTGTATTTGTATTTTATTCCTTATCCCAGGAGCTTTTTTCAAATACGTTCCGCATTCCGCGTTGGACCTTAGGTACCTTGCAGGTACCTTCTCCCTGAATTTCTCCCACTTCAAACCCCACACGATCTGTAGAACCCGTCATCCAAGCAAATCATCTTTTGGTCATAAAAGCGAGTAAACGTATCTTCATTGTCCGGTGTCACGCGGTTTCACCACGTGGGAAACAGTATGTAAGGAAAGTCGGATGAGGCAAAAACCGTAACATAATATGAAGACACAAATCTGAAGATATAAGATTCCAGAAAAATCTAGTTAATTCTCCTTTTTTGTTTAAAAAAATGTTGAGAACTATTGCGGTCTTTTGTTGTACTTTTGTTGGTTTGATGTGGACCAGGCATTTAGCTGACATCTTAGACTGACGAATAGATTCGGAATTAACATGGAATGTTGGAAACACAGGTTCAATCCTGGTCTACCCCAAAAAAATTCATAAATGTCGTGTTCAAAATATTTGAGATCCTGTTTTTCACCTCCAGACAAGTCATCAACGTAAACAGTTCCCTTTGCCATCAAATCAAAAAATAAACCAACCTAATTTGATAATCTATAACTACAAATCCTTCAACAGGCAACAACCTTTTCCACTCTAAACTCTCGCATTAACTTTCCGGAAGCTATTTCCCTTTTTAGTTTCCGGTTCGGCGTCGTTCCGAGCTGTAAGTAAAAACCAACTTCTGATCTTTCTTGTATCGGTCGGAAAGTCGGAAATCTTTGAAAACAAATATTCTAATCAACACAAAGAATTCGGATCTTCTTTGATATGTAATTAACTAGAAAGTGAACCGATGTAATTGGAATTCTTGGTGGATAAAGCGGCTGTAGAGCGAGGGGAGGGAGATTGATCTGAACCGTGATTGGTACGTGAAAGAGATGGATGTAATTTCTTCAGTTGGCATTTCGATCGATTTCATAACGTCAAGGCGGATATTGTTTTCAACGATCTATGCCTTGAGGATTGTAATCTTCACTCATTATGCGATCTGAAGATAGTGGAGAGTGACTTAATGGGCTACTGTTTGATTACCTTTGATACAAACATGTATTCTTGACTTTCATATAATAATCAGATGAAATTATGTTATACTCCGCAAGCTAATAGACAGCCGGATTATTCTGACCGCGAAAAGTCCGAAATTATAAATATTATGTTTTCTTGATGTATTAATAACAGAAAACCATTTGTGTCGGCCTGTCGTTAGTCGTATGCCAATTTAGGTATAATTTTCACAAAACGTACTTTCTTGTAGAATGTAGATGCTCTTACTTGGTGAAACTCTTACTTCATGCAGATGAAAAGATTGCGTAATTAACAAACTGTTTCACAAATAAAACTCCGACGAGGATTTAAATATAAATCAAAACGCGTCATTAAAAAATGAGTCTTATTCTGAAACTGTGTGTCAATTACACAACCTTTGCATCTACAAAACGTAAATTGACAAAAACGATGCTAAAAGTTCCAAATACTCTATGCTTACTGATCCTCAATTCAGGCTTCAGGTACAGTTTTAGCTATAGGCGATACAGTATAATAACCTGGAGATAGGCGATAGTTTGCAAAGAAGAAGAAATAGATGGAGATGAAGGAAAACAAGACGAAGAAGAAAAAGGAGGTGGAGGAGGGGGAAGCGGAGGAGCAAGAGGAGGAAGAGAGGAAGAAGAATAAAATGCTGAATTGGAAATGGAAGCGATGTACCAGTGTTAGTGTATATATCAAATACAGATGATGATCAGTGAAGGTAGGAGTACTGTACTCTACACCAAATGAGCTGAAATAATTCATGGCGCTGCAATCCACCATGACGTCAATATTACCAAGGACAATAAAATGTAATCCTTTGGAATACACTCATCACAAAATTGAATTCGGTCTAAATTGACTTCCCAATCCGATATCCACCCTTTTTCTCATTCGATACACAATCATTTTCCTTTTACACTCAATTTTTATGTGTTCCATAATACCATTTCGGTGTCGTATACGATTACACTCACAGCAGTATTTCATAGTATTATAGTTGTTTTCCTGCTAGAGGGTCTGCTTATGATACAATGAAAAAATACATAAAAGAATAGGGTCGTTCGAAGCTATACAATACATCTGTTATGCTGTGTACCAAATGAGATAATATGGGTATTTGTGGAAGGGTTGGCGAGCTGCCCTTACAGTGCTCCGAGGGAAAACGTTGTCAGACAATAATGGCGTGCGCTCTGTATTCTTTATATGATTTCGTTGGTTTGTTACATTATCACTTCAGAAGTGGGATATACCGAAGGAAGTTTGACAAATGTCGCACTGGACTTGAGAGGAACGGTAATTTCCTCGAAACTTTAAACAGTATTAGCATCATGTAGACAGACATCATCCCTTATCTGCAGTGGCATTGGCTTGAAAAGTCAGGCCGGTTTCTTTTTGATTTGAAGGTACAATATCTGTAAAATTTACACAATAGTGATTCATATTTCTAAAGCTACTGATTTCAGGAATGGGAAAAACGGAAGTTTTATAGGCTTTTTAAAGCACACTCAAACGTTAGCATCTCTGCTCTGGAAATTTATATTGAATCACCGATTTGAAGAGAGGGTTAGGATTCAGTTACCCAATAATGACCACGCATCCCTAAGACTTTTTGTACAAAATTACTTTTGCTTTCAAATAAACCTAGGACGCGATGTGGTATTCTGAATTATTTTTTCCAAATTGACCAAATTATCACTATTGGAACATTACACTTTGTTCATATTGAAATCAGAATTACCAAGACTTCATCGAAACCTAAAAACATCGTTTCAGAAGTGATATTAGGGGTATGTTTCTATATCCACCTAACCTACAGTAATCGTGCATCTACAATGTGCCAGAAGAATTAAAAACTACGGTTGAAATCCAAATGAAAATGTATACATAGCTCCCTATTTATTAAATCATATTTCGAGCAGATGTTGCAGAGAGCAGCGGGGTTGTAAAAAATATGATTTTTCAGATTGGGGAGAGATTGCCACAGAACTAAATTAAAAGTTGATGCGGCAACTTCTTTCGAACTATGTAAATTAAAAGTTATGGCTCTACCTTTATCTTTGACGGTAAAAGGTGCATGCGTTTGGAATATTAGATTCTGAAGCAGAGGCGGAGAATTTTTCTGGTTAACTTTGTGTATATTTTATCTATAATAATCATAATAAAGCAGCAACGGAGATGCAGACTAGGTATATTGATTAGTCGTGCACTGGCCGCTAACAAACTATTTATGTAAGTGATTGACGAAATTACTTTACTAACATTCCGGCTGTCAAGGCAAAATGTTCCAATTTGTGACCTGTACAATGATAGGGCGAATAACAATTTTGCGAAATATATTTGAGACCCAGGCATTGATATGTATAGGTATAAAATATGGGATATCCATGTTCTTTCAAGTGAAACCTCCATCTGAGGACATACAGGAAATACCGAAAAAGTCCCTGAAAAAGAATGTTTATAATTAAATAATTTATATCAATCTTGAATAGAGTGCCTAGTAAATATTTTGATGTCGTTACAAAAATAACAAAAGTCTTTTTTATTTTTCAATTGATGGAGTAGTTGATAGGATTATTCAACCTTTAATGTAGATAGTTTATAAGATTTAAACAAAAATATCTCGTTGAATATTTAAATCACGGAAAGAATACAGAACCTTACTGCATATTGCAGTAAACATGTGGCAATTTATATATCGAATCTTACATGTATGGACACATATAGTAAAAATTAGAGAAACTCATAGCAATTTTCACCACACACTTCAAATTAAACTGATGTAATATTATTATTATAGGTAACAATGGAACAGCTTCAATTGTCTGACAATTTTAACTAGTAGTTTCGATTTACAATCACTGTTTACTGTATGCATATAGATGATGTGACTTCAGGTTTCATTAGCATAACTGGAAATCTTCCCTTTTCTGCTGACTCTAATTTAAAGCAACGACTATGCCAGGTTATACCAGTTCACCGGAATTTCCTGTAATTCAAGATTTACGAACAATATGCAAAAAGTCATTTTAATAAATAATTTGGGAATCGTGTATCTTCATTACGTCTCTACGCCACTGGTTTATCCATCCCCTTGATTCCTCATCCGTGAGATGAATGCAGTTAGCAGCAAAAATATAAAAAAAACAAGAAACGGATAGGGCTTTAGGACTTTATTAGATATTTGAAATGCAAATCGTATTTTATTATGCTTTTTCAGAGGTAAAACATTACTCGGAATAACGCCTTTGCAAACTTTCTATGTTTCTTCAGACTATTTTGTATGGCCAACAACTTCAGAAAACCGAAACTGTTCAGTGTTGCAGGTATTGGAGACAAGAAGGTGCTTAAATATTCATGAAAATGAATATTTGTATCAAAATTTCAAGCAATTGTGCTTAATTATTAGACATCATTCGAAATGCTCACAAATATTGTGGAAATCCATTTCAGCAGAATTTTTCCCCCAAACGACTCTTAACTGCGTCTTGACTGGGAACTGAAGCAACGTACAAAAATGAAATTTAATGCTTTTTCTCTGAACCTTTCCTAGATTAAAATTTCAGTAATTGGGTGCTCGGAGAATACAAGGAACTAAAAATATTAAAATTTAATAGTTTCTACCAATTTCTTAACCTCTCGTGCATCGATTGTAAAAAATGATTGATCAGCAGCGCGAAAGTGCTTAATAAACTCGTTTAGCTTCAATAATTCGTTTAACCGAAGACTAAAGTACTCAAAAATGTGTCATAACAATATAAGATTTATTTTTTAACGTTTATATATTTATATCCAGTTTCCATGCCTCTCTCAAGGAGTAGTAGATATATAAATGCTTTCCCAATTTATTCTCGTTTTCGATATAATATTCTTTCTATCAGTTAATAATAAAGAGTTTTGCTTTTTATACTTTTGCAATAACAAACTGTGAAAAGTGCTTGGCAGAAGAAATTGAAAAATATTTACAAATTGTCAAACAGAAACCAAATGTGAGAAAGTAAGACAAAATTAATTTCTATACATTATTCGGAGAAAAAATCAGAGATTATTGACATATGAAGTCTAATAAAGATTGTACCATATCTTCTCAAAATTATTTGAAGTTCAAGATGCTTCGTTTGAAACAGAAAGGTTATGAAACACTCTATATAATTGTCACGGTACTTTTTTGTCTTACGTAGCATATTCAGAGATAAAAAGGGCCTCCATGCTCCCGTTTATCCCATATAAATATGCGAAGCAGAGGAAATGCGCCAAGCACATATTGAACCCAATCTTATCACACAGCATTAGCCACACATAAAAATGCAAATGCAAAGCTAGGCCTTCATTCGGGGTGGCACATAAGCTCTCTGATGAAGATGTATATGCCCTTAAAAAACCAATCAATCACTGCCGGCAAACGAGACTTTCTAATACTGGTTCCGAAGATTATGCACAAGGGTCGGAAGTAAAAATTAAATTGTTTAAACAATTCGCATTAGCATTGTATTGCGCGCCGCTTTCAAAAAGCCCAGAGTGATCCATCATACGTACTGTCATCAGAGTTCCGCGTGCACCTGGAGGTGTGGGGTTGAGAGAGGTAGACGTAAACGATCGGGAAAAGGTGATGTCAAGTAGGTTGACTCTGTACTGCTCTTGAATCAGTTATGTCTTGAATATTTTAACTCAGGATAATAGCTCAAGGGATATGATATCTTAAGGCATGAAGTATATTAAGAAATATAATTTCTTAGAACATGAAACGTCATGAGATTTTGACTGCAATGGCTTAGGTTTTATAGGGGTATACCTTAGTCTTAGTGCAAACATATTCGCCAAAAGATTATATTGCCTAAAACTAGATTCGAATATTTCACATTTATGACAGTAGTTAGTTACTTACTTACCTAGGCGACAAGTAGCCTTGTTAACAGTTACTTTTGACAGTCTGTCGTATTGAATAAAGCGAAACGCTTCACTAAAGACTGACTTTTGAATACGAAACCTCAAGTATCAAGTATCAAGTAAGAGCTTCTACAAACTATATCATAGTGTCTTGCTATCTATGTTGTGTTGATCAAAGAATAATACATTCAGATAGAATTTTGCAAAAATTACATTCCTCAAGCGAAAGATATCTATGCAGCGCCCATGCAAATTTTTGATTCGTCACAACAGAAAGCCATTCAGACCCGATAAGCCGTTCCTAAAGCCACATTTGTCACCGCTTAACCGCTTCCTTTTCGCGCGTCAATCTTATCTAAACAGCGTTTTCGAAAACCATGTACATCTGCTTAACGGCAGTTCACTAAATCCCAATCTCCACCGCTGATCTACCGAACATTCATAGAAAAAAGCCGTCCTCAGGGTGCCATAAAGGGGCCCAGTTAAATGGTTCGTGGAAAACCGCGTACGTAATACAAAAAATTGATATATCTAAAAAGATGGCATTCGATTTCACCCTCAACGAAATTGAAAGGGGTCACGTGGCTCATTGTGTTTCATGACTTTGTAGTTTTATCCTCAAAAGATTAGCTTATTGTAGCGTTTTGGGGGTGAGGCGTATATGGCGAATCGATAAAGACACGCCAATATATGGAGAGAGTTGTTAATGTTACAGCTATTTATGAATCAAGTACAGACAGACATCTATTAATACTTGCACATGGAAATTGTTGGAAGAAACTCACAAATGATCTCCACAGTCTGGAACATCGAAGAGGGGTGGCTGATATCCCTATTCTATAGATATTATCATGGCAGATATTCTAGCGAGCTATCTCGCATGACAACTCCAAAAATCGCAGTCCAGCAAATACTAGAAGAGGCCATTGGGCGCATCTTCACCAGGTTGAACAAGCCTGTTCCGGACGTCGTTCTTTTGTAGAACCTCGGCGTTGTGGAATGAGCTACAGGGGAGTTTATTCCCCGATGATTTCAATGTACAGCGTTTTAAGGTCAATGTGAAGAGGCATTTATCCTCGCGTAGTGACTGATTAAATCGGTTACTAAAACATAGTTGAACAGATAGGGTATACAGTATATTGAGTAGACACAATCCTAGCTCAAGTCTATAGACACAGATTCCTTGACCTTCTTCATGAAATTGATATTTTCTTTGTATAGTAGAGAAACTTACTGCCATTTTATAGTCTGTTTCCTAACACTGTGCATTGAGTGTTGATTTAGCCGTTTCCCCTTTAGTTACATAATTTTTGTGTTCTTTGATTCGGCACTTTATACTTTAAGTGTTGCATTTTTCTGTTCTCTAAAATTATAGATGGATGCTCATGGTTTGTTTTTGTTTTGTATTGTTTCCTTAAGATCACACTTCTTTATAATTCATTTCATCTCAGTACAGAAAGCTTTGTGTTTCAGTTCATACTAATGCCTTGTATGGAAACATAACTGTTTCCCTGGAAGCAGTCAAAAATACGAATGTCATTATAAATTTAAAATATAATTCTTTCAAATGCTGCTGAGGCATCTGAAACGTTAGCAAATGCATTAAGCCAATCGTATGTGGTTTCAGTCAGCAGTCAATAGAAAATACAATATGAACCAGAGAGAAAACTGCAGAATAGGTTTTCATAAGTTACATTAACCTTGAATATACGTTGGTAATAAAAATGCAATAATTATATCACAAATTAGTTAGTAGTAGATTGTAAAGAAAAAATGTGCTTGCATGAAACTCAGTTGACATGAAAGAAGTACTGCAGAAGGTTTCTCTGTTATGGTGCAAACGGAATGAGCATTAACATTGTTTGGTGGAAAACGACAGTAAAAGTGTATCACAATGTTGAGTTCAACTCCATGTTAGCACCTTAGTTTCAATCCGGACTAGCGTAAACCAGCCATAGTATGATTAAGATAGGCTAACTGAAAAATCACTTCTGTTTCCGTCAATACGTCTGATAGAAACTGAAACCTAGTCACTACATCTCGAGAACTGCTTTCAAGTATTTGAAGCGAAAGACCCTATGCATGACTAGAAAGAGGCATTTAGCCATTTCCACTCTGCTAGATATTCAAACACAACTCCATTTCGCTTAATTTGAGCGAATTAGATGTGGCGTTTCCCTTTGAAGTCGTACAATTTCTTCGGCGACCTGAAAGAGGGATGATTATTCTTGTTCCGTTGCGAAATGGCTTCTTAATTTCTAAAAACTTGTTAATGGCAATTTGAATTTGTGTGAAATTTCGTTTGCATCGCTCTTTTGCGGTACGCAATTTGCTTTCATATTGAAGCGCGTTCATCAAGTGAAGCGAAAAGCTGAATAGAAAACTTGCTGGAGCTGCTTTGTTCTTTCTAAAAGTAGACAGCTTTGCTTACTCTCACTTATACATTATTAGCCCACTGAAATACTGCAGAACTGTTAACTTGAAGATGGTTTTTATAGAAACCGCATTCTACCACTATGTTAAAATTGCCTTCAATACCTTAGAATGGCACAGAATTATTCTCATTAGCAATTTAGTTCTCCATAAAACCCTCTCTTTACATGAGCAAGTTATACAAAGACTTAAGTATACAAATTATAACTCACTCATTCTGAAAAACTTCTATATTGGTCGTAGATACTCTAGCTTAGCAAAACTCTAATAAAAATCATTTAACAGAGCTTCAAATATCAAAACGAGACGTGTTACTGAAAAATGACTTGAATCTTATAAAGTCAATCAAATACAATTTAAAATTAAGTAGCACTCAGTCATGTAATATGTGCAAACAAAAGATGTGTACAGACAAAACATCCATCACATGTTTTGTTCAGGCGATCCAGACCAAAAATACCAGTAATCGCACAAAAAAACCGACAGACTTTTGACATTGTTGAAATGTATGTTTCGAATGTAACAGGACGTGTGAGCTCACGATGAAAGAAACACGCAATCCTTTTTTCCAACCAAAGGCAAAATGTCTTGAACCATATATTTTGCCAATGCGTGCTAGGCAACCTTTTTTGTTCGTATTTTTTAGCCCACCATGGAAATAATACTTGGATTGGTACTTGCTGGCAATTATGTCTGGTGATGGTTCTTTTTGTAGTAAGGAAGACGGAATGTCGTCTTCTACTGGGCATCCTTTCAACAAGTTTTTTACCAAGATAAGGATGAAAACATCATAAGGAGGCAGAATCCCTTGTAATTACTTCATTAATTTTTTACACTGCCGGGATGTACTTCAACACTTATGGATAATTTGACTTAATAACATGTATGAGCATATAATTATAATTAATATCGCTATTGAAACACTACTCATTTTTTGTGAGTATTTTAAGTAGTAAATATAACTTACTTTTTTGTAAGCCGCTTCCTCATTTATCTCAGCATAAGTATTTATACTTTTTAATTAGATGGCGAACACTGTACGTTTTTCAGGGGTAGATTCTGGTTCTTCAATGCTGTGTGATTTCTGTGCTTTTAATAGTGCGGACAGTTGGAACCTTACTGAAGATGCCTTTGAGCGATTGGAAGCATTCGAAATGTGGTGTTAATGTAGGGAAATCATCAATATCATTAAATGCATAAAAGCGACGTACTTTGAACATATCATGCACAACACGAAGTACCGATTGCTGCAGTTGATCTTAGAAGGTTGAATCAACTGCAAGACAAGACCCGGACGTAGACGCATTTCCTAGCTTGCAATCTCAGAAAATGGACAATCTTAACATCAGCAGAATCGTTTAGAACTACAGAGAACAGAGTACGAGTTTCTTATGCGATCGCCAGCAGCATCAGGTGATAGGCACTGAAAGAATAAGATTGGTGTATTTAAAATCCAGAAATATCTGCGAATTATATATTTAAAAATTGGAACACGACGGCATTGGTTGAGGTTTCCTAGGAGTTTCACTTGATTCTGGTACAAATGCAGTCACCGAAAAGATATCTCCGCTATGACGCACAAAATAGGTTTTGGAACATGGAGAACGAGTGAACGAAACTCATATACATACTAATATGTGAAAATAGTTTTATTGTACAGTCTCCTGTAAAAAAATTACTAGACATCTAGAATGCTACCCATAAATCTTTACAAAATACTTCGAAAACAAGCTTAATTTTAATTAAACTCGAGTCAGAGACAACCTTAACTCCCCACTAACAAATACCTAGCGCATCACCCACCGTTAGAAAGACACAACTTTCCCAGCATAATGAAATTGTAGTCGTACACGGATAGGTACACAAAAAGCGGCGTTAATCCCCCAGCTTCTAAACAATAAATACAGAAATAAGAAAATTTCATTAACGTCATCTTAAGGTGAATTTATACGCGGCAATTTCCCAGCCGAGTCGCTATTCGCGGCTTAACCGCCAAGACGTTGCAATGTTTTAATAAGTGGGAACTTCGTCGAACGCAGGTTAGGTTGGTTTGTTGGGATCTCTGGATTATATTATTCAAATGAGTCTTGGTTACTCAAGGAAAATAATAATTATCATTCGCATTGGATTACAATATCGGCTTATCATAAAGTAAGGGGTATACTTCAAAGTCTTGAAAAAAATACGTCAACTACTTCCCACCCTATTGTATCACTTACCTAACCTTACTTACCTACATTTTTCGCATTATATACCTTGTCACGTTATTAAACCGTATTATTGTGACTGACCCAGAGCCAAACAAATCGAAAAGCAGGTTTTAATTGCGAGGCTCGATCCTGATTCTAAATGTAACAAGTACAATAATGGAAGCTCTTCTAGTTGCATCTTATATCTGCGGAAATCTCCTCATAATTTCTGGTTCACCGGTGTAGACTGTAGCTACACCTCTGATGTCATTGAAACCAGCGTGGCTTGCGTTTTGGAATAAATTCACCCCCATAGTCGATATCTGGTTACAATCGTCGCGTTGTCTCGTACGCGATAAAGGAGGGAAGAATCATCAGAGAGAAGAACATGTCGGGAACAATGGTGAGTGGGTTGGAGCTCTCGAGGCGCGTCGAGCGACCGTAGGACCGGTGTCAGTACCCTTTTGTATACAGGCACCCTTATCTCAAATAAAACCCCCGATTGATTTCGTTTCCTTTGATTCCGTTTTTGTTTTATGCCCCGGATGATAATGAAAGACGGATGAAGACTGATCACTGAAGATTGGCCAAGTGGTTCATTGGAGGACTTCGAAGTATGCACAGATGAGTGTTGGTTTTTGTTACTTTCGCTTTGGGGTTGTTGGGGTATTCAAAATTGTGCGTTTTTCTTCCCATACTAATGGCATTGGTATTGTGATCGAGATACAGTTGGTTTGCTTGATGTTTCATAACATATAAGTCAATAAAATCCATGTTACTAATTTCTATCGGGCTGTCTAACTCTCACTGAGTCTTGTAGATGGTAGATACTCTACCCTCCCTCTATAATTCATAAAATATTTTTTGAATCTTGATGAAGCTTTTGCACTAGGTCCAAAGAGCTCTAAAGCTTTCAAAAATCGGATCAATGCTCCCAAATAAAAAAAATTGAAAACGATTATAAACACACGCCTTTCTCATGCTTTCTTGTGAAATTCTTCATGCATTTCTTTTCTACGAACTGCGAAGAATTTTACTATACATCCGAAGATAGTAAATTCTTCATAATGAATTGGAGAAACCATGGTGCTTGAGTTTTATAGAATACGATAATAATTTCAGGACTCTGGTCCTGCAAAGTTGAATCATAAGTAGAACTCTGATAGTGATAAAATTTGAACCCAGACATCTTGTCTTCTATGCCATTGCCTTGAACATTTAGAATACACCAGCTTAAGGAGCACAGTGATTCAAAACAGATTCATTGAAGGTTAACTCAACCACCGTAACTCTGATTTATCTACTAATAAGTTTGTCTTTATAATAATAATGCTACTTTTCGCTCTCACGTATAGTAACGTACCCTACGCGCAGAGATCTCACAAGTGTCATTTACTTTGATGTTTTTGCTATAGTCAGTAAATGAGTAAAACATATTCATTTAACCTGCTCAAGATTTGGGTGCAGATCATTCTAATGCAAATAACACAAACGCTCGGCATTGTGTCGAAATGGAATCAAAGCAAATTGAGGATTACTGAGAAATTTCACGGTTTAGATCATCTTAACCCTCAGTTAACACACAGAACTAAGTCCCGACAATTATTTATTTCCGGGAAAGTTCACCTGATTACCCATTTAGCGATCCATTGTGGAAATCAGCTCAGTAATTAAGAATGGTTTCCGTCTTTGCTAATCCCAAATGAAGGAGGTGTTTACTACTTGTCACAAGGGAAAGCTTTACAAATCGCTATTGTATTTGGAAGGGGGACCAATCTTGTGTGTTGAACGTGACACAACTTTTCTGATGCAAAACTTCAGCAACTCATGTGGTTGTTTCTCTGGTTCTTGTTATATTTCCTACTAGCCGTTAATTAAAACTACATGCTCTTGACTGGATATAGTTACTAACGTTTCGGCTTCCTTGACAGTTTGATAAAAATTGTCAAGGCAGACGAAACGTTGTTGAGAATGTTCTGTTAATCGTATGTGGTTCTAATTGTAGACCAGGTACAAGACATAATATTAACAACTTTTCTATTATTATCGCCAATGTGGTGGCAACATTCATATCACAACAAAATCTTATGTCTCCACAGAATATAAAGTGAAAAATACTATTAATTAAGTGTCTGTCTACTGCTTCGTAAGTGTTTGTTATTCATACAACGAACCAGCTTCCGATGTATGTACCTTAAACCTCCCTTCAACTTTGACCACAGATCTGTCCTATCTCCAACGGTTTTTTTGTTGTACATCAAGGAACTTTCGGAAATAACCTCTAACGTAATCTACCTCTTCGCAAATTTCAGCACTCTTAAGTCCTGAATCAAACCAAGCACACCACTAGCATCTGGAGAGACCGTACATTGGCAGCAGCAACAAGAATGTTGTGTAGCATATCCATATCAACAAAGATATCTAATTCTTGAATTCATCTGAGCGTTTAGAAGACTCAAACAGTTGCCCTGACAAAAAAATCACACGCTGGTCTTTCAGCTGTGGAGGCGTTCAACCATCGACTCATCTTTTATCAATACGAGTATGTATATTGACATCAACAATAACATTTCCTGTCACAATCAAGTTGGCAGCCTTGCTTCAGTTTCAATATTCCGCTGAAGATGCCAACGTAGTCCACCAAACACATGTCGGGTTTTTAAAAAAAGTGGTTTGGCGAGTGGTATAACTGTGTAGTGTGTGTGGTTGCTACGCTGATGAATCAAGTACCACATATTTCTTTATGTTGATAATTGTTGTACCACAAGTTGTAGATTCACTGTCAACCTCATCAGCTGATAAATAATAAAAATGCGAATACAAAAATTAGCGAAAGCACCAAAAGTGTTAGATTATACACGCTGCCATTTTCTGTGGTAGAATTAGCTATAAATGCCGAAGAAGGGCGCAAATAAACCGAGAAAATGCAGAGAGAAAGAGATTCCATCTGAAGCTGCGCCTGTAAAGGGCGTGAAAACTCGAGTCTCGGGCAAATACATTTTTAAATGGGCAACCCTTCCGCGAGTCTGATGAATATGTAATGGCCTTAATTAAAGATGTAAACAGCCACCTGCGACTCCACCGCTGCTCCAGTAATTACCAAATTTTATAATTTTCTTGTCGGGTGATATCATAGACGTTTCCAAAAAAGGGCACAGAGTTAAAATGTGATTCCATACGCAATTTCGATAGTATATAGATATTCTCAAATATGTTTGCCATCTATTGGTTCAAGACTCAGATAGATGACATATATGCTTACGAGGATCTGCCCAGTACCCAGTATAGAAGCTAGACATGAAACAAGCCTGACTCATACTGACGAGTCTTAAAGAAGACGAAACAAAGTCGTCTATGACTGGTTTTGAATGAAGAAATGAAAATTCATCTCTTTCTTGAAATTTAATCTAAGTCAGAACATGTCTGTAAGTGGTGCACCATGTCAATCACCTTTTTGTTGTTTCCGAAGTAAAATGCAGAAATTTGGAGCCGTAGTAGATGAATGAGTGAAAATGCGATTCAAATTAAGTGATCCAAATGAATGTTCAGATCATCTCGAGCCCAACAAATATGTCTATAGTTGTCTTATTGATTTTGAAATCACATTAATTTGCTAACAAACTAAACTAACGTTACTGTTTTATGTAAAACTTATACTAATAATGTTGAAGTTAATTTTATAAGGTAAAAATGTTTTCATAGCAACTTTATGAGTACTTTAAACCACAAGTATTTGGCACCAGTGCAACAGTGTTGACAAAAAAAGGTGCAATTAAAAATTATGCTTGATCTGCGAACGTTTTTCTCTTGCCAAGTAATATGTCGTTGAGTATATTCCAACTTCTATTACGCTATAGATATATAGATATCTTGGATACAACATATTCTATGACAATGATGTAGAACTCAAACTAAAAGATTCTCCAGAATATATGGAACAGTAGACAAAAATCTCAAACCTCAAACTAAAAAAGCCATCCAACTAAAGTTTTATAGCACAATTCCATAACTAACTACAAACTAACAGCAAAAAGATGAACAGCGAATACAAGCCCAAGAAATTGAGTTCTTAATAAAGGTACCTCCAGAATAAATAGGATAAAACGTATTCGAATTAAACAAAAAAATGAGGAAAAAAGAGAACAATAGGAAGGACATACAGGCAGAATGAATAAGGGCCGCCTACGATTAAAAGTATATAGTTTCAAAATGAACAAGATGTGTAGACAGACCAAGGAAAAGATTGGTTTTTACCTGTGGTGAAAAAGAGGGATAAGAATATTCAAATGTTTATTTTCGCACCGTATATAAATATATTGTGAGTTGCAATCTAGAAATCGACAAAGTCACCAGTTTGTTAAGGTGTTCTTCCTATTCTAGTCGAGGAAAAATTAATTCAAAATAAAAATAATTTAATTTGCCAAGATATGAAAATGGGAGCACGAACCCTTTCCCACCCCACGGCCACAGCCTTGAGGCACCGCGAGAGAAAAAGGCATCGAGAGCTTAGGTGAACGCGCAAGGGCAGGCCTGCCAGGAATGTAACGTTTCTGGTGTAATTAAAAGTAAAAATGAGAATTTTGTTTGGAGCTCTAATTAAAAATTCGGGTTTTATGATTTCGCTTCGAAGTTTTTATAACTGCCTCTCCAGGAAATTGAACCGCCCATTTCGCAAATAAAAGACTGAAGTTAACGTACTATGGCTTAATTCATATGCACAGATTAGGTAGGCGTTATGCTGATACATTGGGGAGTCCCAGGAGGTACATGAAAATAAGTCATGAATGTGTAACCAGGAAAGCTTTGGCAATGTGAGTTCTTCACGGACTTTGGATGAAATGCTTTGAAACACAAAGTATCATGAAATAATTTCCAATAACATTCTCTGGTAAATAAAGTGACACTGCATTCTTTCTTCTAAATATTCAGAAAAAATATTCAGTACACCCTAAAATAGCGTAAACCTTGTGAAAACATTTGAATGGGTTAAATTTGTTTTAAACCTACAAAATGCATTGTAAATTTCATATGTTCAATATTGATGAACAGTAATGTTTGTCTAACAAGTACGGTAATTGCCTAAAATTACCGGGGACAAAAATGTATAGATAATTGCGATTTCTTCCAGTGCCCAAAGTCGTCGTGTTTACAATAGGAACTCACAGTATGTTATATTTAACTACACAGTAAATCATAATGAAACTTATTATTTATTGTGGACTACTGCGTTACGAAAAATTATTCTCATTATAAGCTAATTAAAAGCAGAGAGATCTAGAAAATATATGGCGAAAGATCCTATCTTCGAGTGTCAGTTAAAACGCCTCTTACTGTGCAGTAAATGCGAATTACGAAGTTTTTTCTCCAAGAAAGAATAATAACTCGAAAGGCAATGCTTACAGTTAAGAGAAAAATGCAACTGATATCATATGCCAATGTTGCCAGGTCAATAAAATACAGTTGTCATCGGGTCTACAGCTCACAATTTCCATCACAACGTTTTGTTGTGCTATCCGTCAATTGAAACCACATGACTGACTAAATAGCTTTACTAACATTCCGACTGAGCCTCGTGAGCCCTTTACGAAAGACACAAGTCATATTTTGAAATTGACTGTATTTTTTAAAATAACTTACTCAACAAAAATAGATTATAGTCTTCTGAAGAGTTAGAAAGTCGATTATAATTTAACATTATTTGATAGTTGCATTACATTTTGTATTTTATTTCAGAATGTATGTAGCAAATTCTGATAGTTACAATAGGTAAACGCATAATTTCCAAAAAATTATCTTTACACCATTTTTTAAACATCACAGCATTCAAAATTGAATATATTTTCAGAAATGAGCAATATTAGAATCAGTAACTGAATTGCCAGAAAATAATACCAACTATATAGCATAGCTAATTGTATCTTTTTGTTTCAGCTAATTGCATGATAGTAGTCTTACTTTTGGTGTCACTTCAACCAATATTAAATACCTCTCATATATAAAATAGCCAGAAACTGTTATTGTATGGAGAGTATTTCACCGATGACCATGAAATATATTAAATTACTAGATTTGTTGAAATTTCACTAGACCTGGCAACACTGTTATACTCGCAAAGGTGCACACACAGTTGGGTTCACGAAACAGGAAGCAGTTTGCGTGTGCTTTTTCCTTTTCTAGAGCAGTAAGGTGAAATAATCCTGATTTAGAGTTTTGTTCTTATTTAATATTCATTGTTCTGTAATCGTCAGCTGGAATTACATGTGTGAATGCAACGAATTCTTATTTTCTCCATGAAATAGGTCACATGCAAAGCATGTCATGATAAACAGCTTACTACAATATATAGGACTTTGAATATATTTTAAAGTAACTTCATTAATGGAATCAAGAAGATTTACGAGGTCATCGTATCAATGTCAGCGATCTACGAAGAAAAATACTCATATATTTGAATGTGTTATTATTTCATATTTTGGGTAAAAACACAGATGCACTAAAATGCTCCAAAACTAAAAATAACAATGCAAGCATGGAAGGCAAATTCAATTATATTTCTAAAACATTAGGATATCATCAAAATCTAAGCAGTAGTGGGAAAATGATGGCGACATTCGAAAAGAAATTAGTGACATAAATATTCAGAAACATTCGCTACCAATACTTCTCTCATTCGTTCAGCTTTTTCGAAAACAGTTACAACTGAAGGCTTGATGGAATTAGTGTAACTTAACAAATTTAATCGTATTTTTAATTTTTGGATCATAAAGCGTCACTCTTCACGAATGTAATTGTTTTCATATGCTAATTGCCAGCGATTAAAGCTATTATGTTTACTGGACTGTGCACTGGCTGAATTTACTAGACCCATACACAGTGATATAATATTCAAATCAGAAGTAGTCCACATATATGAATATGATTTCAAGGTGGCTTGAACATCTTGATCCTTTATACCAGATAATGTTACTTTCCCATTTTCAGAACTGCATATTCCTTGAAGCATCTGTATATTGATATCTTTGTTAATAAACAATTCAATACAGTATTTTTCATTATACATTTTTCCTTCCTTTGAGGTCGGTAGGGCTGAGTAATTAGAAAAAGTGCGCTAGAGAAAAATTGATATCTAAATACCTCTTCTTCCACTACCATTGCGTGGACGCAGCCCCTCGAACGGAATTCTCCAAAAGTAATTCCTTTTGAGAACCTTAGTATTGTGCATTTCAGTCAAGGTGAATAGACATTCATTTTCTCACAGCGCTTTTGGTGCGTAACAGACTTGCTGTCTTTGTAAGTGGAAAAACTGATATATTCGAGTATTTTCTTCATTTATCTCAACTTGAAAATGACAACTAATAATATACGAATCTTGTTCCAACTTGTAAGGAAGTCAGAGCAAATTTGATCACGAAGTTCATCGAACTTTCCCGCATAAAACTGCATACACAGAACAGTTTTCTAATTTAAATATAAATCCAAGCACGAGGGAACATACGCGATCATTAAAATCATCTTAATTTTATTCAGAAATTAATAAAAAAGCTAATTAAGGAATATCGTACTGTGCGTTACAATTTGTTGTTGCAAATTAGTTATGTATTCTGGAAGCAGTTTATGAATAGAGCGATTCCATTCATATTTGCATATTCGGTATAAACAACCTGAGGCAGTGTGTTGTACTCACTGGCCAGCGTTGGACTTTGACGTCTAACAATAATATTGGCCGATGTATATGTTTGGCATTTGAGGTTATAACGCTTGAATAAACAGTTGAACATGAGGGTGATTATAGTGAACGTAACGTTGGCGTTGGTTTTGGGGTTTAGATATTTCTTATGGAGCTTGATATTTGATGCCAGTATAGGTATAAGTATGTCGAAAACTGTATCACAGCAAAAAGGAGATGAGGAGTTCAAACATGCGGCTGCAGTATGCAAATCAGATCAACGGAGATGTCAAAAAAAAGTATAATGGTAATATACAAATAGAGACAATTTACTTGATAAGAAATGTATTCTTAATTTGAACCAAGAAAAGTGTAATTTCGAATCCAATACTGATTCTAATGTAATATAATTTTCTTCAAAACTGGGATTTCGAACAAATATTTCATATTCTTTTTGTAAAGTTATAATATTTTCCAACTAAGCTTCATTTACTTCAATCAAAAATACAATTCCCTCCAAGTAATTCATTTACTTGATTGTCATCGCCATATATGTCAACGGCTGATCAGCGGTAAGCGTGTGTCTGTTTCCGCGCCCGTTAGTTTTCAAATCAAAATTACGGAATGATTATATTAATAATAAATTATATAATAAAGCGGAATTATTTGCGCTCTAGATGATGGAATCTTTCACTTATCAATATAGTATTCACACATATTCAAAATGCAATTGAACTGTTTTACTTCTTATCCTCCCACTCAATTATCAGAAGCACTTTTGGAGCATGATATACTTTCCTGCCTTTGCTATACATGTACATAAAAACGTGGACGAATGATCAACAAATTTTTCAGGATCCGTCTCTGTGCGCGATATGTAGGAAACGCAGAAATATAAATCAAATTAATAGGTAGCGCGTTAAAAAGAGAACTGTAATAAGCTGCCATTCCGGGCAACACTTCCTAATTACGGCCAACAATGAGCCTAAGATGATAACACCGACTCGCTCACGGGTAATTTTATTCTCCTACCAGTTAAGAATTATTTCCTGCTAGGAAAATTGTAATAACTCACAAATTTAACGAGTGAAAGATTCCCAAGCCAGCTACAAAGAATTATATGTGATTATCGTTGTGGATAATGCACATGTCATCAATCAGTATCTGAGAGCTGCTGGATCCTCACGCTTAATGGTTTGATCGCTCAATGAACAGGATTACCTCAAGGTCAGTTCCATGACAAATAATTATCCAATACTAATGAGTTTATTTAATTTTTGTTATTTTGGAAACAAAAAAAAACGAAATCGTATACGTCATGTTACGCAAATCAACGGAGAGATCGAAAGATCTGTCTAATGGAAATCTACAAATGGAGATCAGTGCAAAACACAAAAGACTCAGACAAGTACCGTGACAGGAAAAGTGTGTGAGCCTTAAGGATGGAGGGACGCCCAATACTCGAGTCATCTTCCATTAAGCTTCTAGAGATCAACATCAGCAATTCTATGTCCTGGCGCTATCATGTTGCCGGCCTTGCTAGGTTAGCCTCCCAGAAACTGGGAGCTCTTTCGCTAGGAGAAATTGTATTCACCAGAACAGCTTCACAAGGCTCAGATCATACGAACTGTGCAATTCTGCTCGCATGTGTGGGGATGCGCTCTTAAGCACTATCTGAAGCTTCTGGATCCATTTCAGGAAAAGTTAATAGACCTAAGATGGTCTTGATCTTATAAAGGACCTCTACAATCTTGAAAATCGGAGATAAGTGGCTCATATAACAAGACCACAGCCATCAGTACGAGCAATAGAGCCCAACTTGCGCATCTTCAAACGAACATCATTTAGAGAACGTCAACCTTGTGGGGTAGACCAATAGTTATATCTTAGCATTTAGAATTAATATGGAGATCTTGACAAAATGTAAAAGGAATAGTATTAATCAGTTAGTATTATTATACCAACCTACGAAACTAAATGAGACTGTTTTCATTTCAGGGAGGAGGCCCGACGAGACGGGGATCCCGGGGGGGTTCCCCCTGGGCCTGGGGGCCCTAAAATGATAAATCTCCCAGCTGTTCCTACTGTTATCTGACATTTTTTCAGGTAAAGGTACAGGTTATCCAAGCAAAATTTGTTGGATGTCTGGTTACAAGATTCAATAAGGACGATAGAGATGACCATTATTTATTGAAAATGTTCTAATATCATCTTATATTAACTAGAACCACATCAGAATCATTTAATATCTTCTTTAACGTTCCGGCTGCTTCTGCAACTAATATCAAAGTATATTTTAATACGTTATGATACAAGCTTTTTACAAAATAAATAAAATTATGAACCATAGAGTCAACCATAGAATAGATTTCAGAAGTTTCAGAAATTACACTGTTCAAATCATATCAAACTATCTCTCGTTTGACATATTGTCAAAATACTTATGGAACATAAGAAAGTGGTTGCTACTCAAAGTTCTTATCTGCCGTACCAAAGTATAAAAAACCAAACCTTTTCAAGTGCATCACCATAAATCCCGAAATTATAAGAGTACTAATGCATTTCGATGTCTGCTCATTGTACTTGTCACATGGCACCCCCTATAAGTGGTTCCCGATAACGGATTTTTATACGGCTCTCGAAAAAAGTCTGGATGTGAGGCGCCACCCTTATAACCACACATGTTTTCCAAGATATTGCTCTTGACGTATAGGTGCACAGGGGTGTAGGCGATGGGGAAGAACCAAGCATACCGGGTACTATGATGAGGTACTACGCATTCTAAAACTTTCATCACAGCTTGAAGAGGTAAGGGTAGATTCAGAGTAAAATTCAAAGAGGGTATTATAATTGTAGTTAATGTGTGACATTATTGGGAAATTTAATAGTATCAAGTCGAAAAATGGTATTCCGTCTTTTACAGTCTTAACAAAAAAATTAGGAGGGAGAGGTCTCCCATACAGTATGCGCTTTGCAGATGGTGCAATATTTTTTACTTTCAACTAGTCTCCAATCTTTTGATAATTTTTTAGGTGCACTTGCTCTTCAGTGTCAGTCTTCTAGCAAACAAGTTAGTGTATAATTACCAGGAGATACCACAACAGAAACCTTAGATACATTTTCCAAAAAATCGTCCACCATTTGGTTTCCGCTATTTTGTTTATGGAAAATATTACACCAGATTAGTAATCAGTGACTCCATAAGGTGATATACAAAATTTTGTTTAAATACGATGATATTTTGACCGTCATTTCGCTTATAGGCAATTTAACCTAAATATATTATCTGCGAACAAAAACCCAAATATATAGAGTTTTAATCAAAGATTCATTTTTAGGAAGACAGTCATTTCGTACCGGCCTTTCCTGGAAATTTGACACCTGATTCATAATCAGCGAAACCCTTGCATAACAAACTTCAACCGCAACAGACAAATTTTATTTTTGGCAGGTTTTTGGAATCTTTTCCACTTATGAAACGAAATATACATCTTATCTCCTATCACACACACGATTTTTCAAATCATTCGGAAGCATCAAGCCCTACACATTATTTTTATGCACTTCCATGCTCAAGTGTACCTTTCAAGTGGCTAACTACTATTTCATAACTGATATTTCTGAAACAGTGCTCTATTTTAAGAAGAAGGGATACATAAACCCAGATGCTATCTATAATGGTATCTGTTTGGTTATATGTCTAAGTATTAATTATTGTCGATGTGTCTTCTATATTTACTCCATTTAATTAATTCGATAAACATACCTACTACAAGAGGTGGTGATACCTATAAGGCTATATAGATGCAAATGCCTACCATAGATTATGGGATATAATATATTTTCTACGATCTGTAGTAAGATTTGTCGCACGACAGATCTTAAGGGTCAAGAGTTCAGAAAATGTTGAAGTAATTACTGTTTAGAATGTTCGTCATATATATATATATATATATATATATATATATATATATATATATAAACATCTAATTCGTCATTGGAGTTAGCGTACCTAATTCTCAAGTTCTCGGTTGGTGAGCTAAACAAGATAATCCGTACTTCCTCCCGCCGCCATCAAATCTAGGAGCATCTCTGCTGATGACCCTTTCAACCCTCTCTCCAAATCGAAATTACATCCTTAACGCTCCTCTAATCTGCTATTCGGTAGTCAAAACTCAGATCAGGGGGAGAGATGTTATATTATTTCACTTGAAACCGTGAGAACAACCACCTGAACAGTCGTTCAGAGAATCTTACCAACATCTCTTGCGATTATAGCAGAGTCCTCGTAGGTGAAGCAAGCGAGATTAATCTTAAACGATATTTCTATACAAAACTGTGGCAAATATTAATTTGAGATTTTTAATTAGAAGAACAGAGAGTGCTGTGCCACAAAAAATAGAAATTTCTTTCCGTAGATTGTAACAAAAGGCACTTAGTTAGCTGTTAGATCATGGATAGTCTCTATCCAATTTGACTAGGCTATACTGGCGCCATGTGCATCAGAGAACTGGCCGACTACCTCCAGGCAGCTCATGATTCAAATATATAATATTAATGCTTGAACAGGATAATTGTTGGCGTGCAGTGCCAAAAGCAAATAAAAGCAGTGTTTTCCTGTTAAACAGCGGCTGTATATACAGATAGCGCAGTCTTGAAAACGGTAGCAGTCACACAGACCCCTCTCTTACCGACTCTGAATGAGAACCAGCCTGGATTTATACCCGGCCATATTTTGTACTTTATTGCGCTCTGGGCAAATATTTTTCTATGTTGGGGTTAGTGAAAGAGCTACCGGTTTCTTGATACTCCACTTCTTGATAATTTGCCGATAAGGAAGTTAATGTTTTAAAACTATGGGAAAAATAGCGCAAAGCAGGTCGACGCTCTACTTGGTATATCAGTTTAGAAATGCAGACTTAGGCATGACTTTGCAACTGTACTTTTTCATGAATGCAATATTTGATAAACTTACATCAAGGGGGCAACGCTCTCTAAAATCTAATCAAAACTTGTACCATTCTTACATAGACAGAAGCAGCATGTGTATCATAGTAATGAGGAGATCGGAAGTATTGCCGAATTGGGATTTACAGATGTAGTTTAGCTTCTGAGAATTAACATCGACAATAACAAGTCTTGACAGGATCATGTTGCCGGTCTTGGTAGGTTGGCGTTCCAGAAGTTCCAGAGATATCCTCCATGCTCTAGAACATCGGAGAGAGGTAGCTGACCTGTTCCTGTTGTATAGATACTTCCAACTCCTCAAACAAGTCGTTGTTTTGTAGAACCTTAGCGTTGTAGAATGAGCTGCCGGGGAGTTTCTTCCCCCATGGTTAAAATTTATAATGTTTCATGTGAATAGACATTTATTCTCTCGCCGCGCTTCTCAAGAGTTTATCTATAAAAAAGATCTTCATTGAATTAATACAACTCAACGTGGAATACAGAGTCAACCTACCATTTTTAGAGGCTAGACAGCAATTATTTATTTTGCTAATTTCAATTCAGATCTTAAATGGTAAAGAAATATATGAATATGTTGAAGCAAACAAGATAATACTCCTGAATAATTTGGAATAATAATGGATTTTTAAATTGCACTACAATCAAAGTAAGCCAAGAGACGTATTTTAGAGAAGACAGAACAGATTCATTTGAAGATTCACACGCCACCACTGAAGTACATAATCATAACTACCATATTCGAGTACTACTAGACACAAACAAATCTGCTATATTTCACTCATCGCGGAAGTGAGTTATGCAGAACAAGCAAATGAACTTAAAATACATCTTTTAATGTCACATGGCGAGAGCAGAGTTTATTTTATAATTAATATCTTCATAACAAGAATGTTTTTCCCCGCATTATCCTAGAGACAGCATGGAAGCATTGAAATGTCTGATTCCTAGATAGCTCTGTTTTCGTTCAAATTAATATAAATAAACCCAAGCGGAAATGTGTTAATAATACAAAATAAAAATATGAGTGCATCAGAAGTACGCATAACACTGCATTCTATTATATAAACCATATTTCCTATGTTGATGTTATACAAGAGATGATTACGTGCTACTTGAAACTTAACATTATTATTTATAGCTCCCGCTTGGATTATTGTTAGATGTCATTTAGATTAGATGAGCATGTAGCGTATACATATTTTATATTCCCATTCAATCTATAGAGGACCTGTTCGCTATTCGATCAGTAATAATTTGTATACATATCACCTCATTGCGTGGATTATATACGAGAAAGATGTAAGTTTTTTAGTTTAATGTTCTTCTAGAACTAAGCCGAAGGCTTATAACAAGTTTAAATTATTTGAGCAAGGATACCAGTCCCTGACCCAATAAATAAGAGTAACAAGATTAGACAGTTTGCTAATTTACCTCAGGCGAAATTTAGATAAGAAACATCCAAAAGTCGCTGTTTTGAGGGCAAAATTACCACAGCTTCATCGATTCCAGATCCCACTATAAGCAGGTCATCGATTGTTGCTCTAGACGAACACACGGTATTGGTGTAATTTGTAGCTATACTGTAATCCAAGGAAGTGTTTAATCGCTTCCTGGGTTAAAACCCAAAAATAAACTCGTCGTCAGAGTATAATGGATCGTCGTTCGGCGACAACTGCGCTAATTAAAACAAACAGCAATTATCTGCCGCCTTAATCCAAGCATTGAATTGCATTCACAAGGATAATCAACCGAAAACCATAATGATAGTCATGCCTGTATGTTTAGAAGGAAGTGATGACCTAAATGTCCACGAGTCGCGTTGCTTATAATTTCTTAATATCTGCAAATAGAGCAGGTCACAGTGGCGTGGTTTGTATTGATAATCCTATTGGTAATTGAAAATTTTAACCACTGAAGCCAGAATATAAGACATATTGAAACACTTCTTTATGACTATGTATTTCAATTTTTGAGCTACTCCAATAAGTGATAGTGATTCTTCCAATCAGTGCCTCACACGTTACTTATACACATATACCATTTTTTAACATTGTAACTGAAGCGTAAGCCATCAATTTAAAAATGATGAAATCGTATATTTTTTCAAATCTGAAAAGGAAACAATAAATAGGAGATTCGGAACAAACAAAACTATCCACACAGGGCTAAAAGATCCTTCAACCTCAGAAATGGCATATAGAGCTTTTTTTGATGATGATTTCAGACAAATACAAGACAAGAAGGATACCAAAATTCTGGAAAACTTTACGATTTACCGAATTCCATAACACGTGGTCCTCCTCTACAATCAAATAGAAATATCCTCTATTTGTAAATTGTACTACCAAACGTTCTTTTCTTTGCAACAATCCATGAATTAGGAAACTAAATATGTAACATTGAATATAATTTTGATCAGAAAGAATTTTGAAATGGAAAACAATAATGGAACAAACTTATTAAATTATTATTTTGTCATCAGTTCTTCTTAAAAATGAATTTAAATTTGAAAATCATGAATAGCTCTTCACTATTTTAGGAGTGACATTTGACGAGAATTTGAAGTTTAATTCGCATATAAGTAATATTACACAAAAGTCATATTTGTGATAAAAAAAAAATTATATTCTATTAAGAACATTCTCAGCCACAATGTGAAAAAACCTTATGTAAAACATTAATCATGTCAGTTGTTCGCTATTGTGATGTCCTATATCACTCTTGTCTAGATAATATAAACAGAATTCGTCTGAAAAAATTAAAAAGCTCTTGTTGCAGGTTTGATTATGGATTTTCAAAGTATGTCCATATATCAGTTAAACTTCAAGAAACTGGTTGATTGACAGTCGAAACAACTGTACACTACTTCCACCCCTCAGTATCTGTTTGAATAGCTTTTTTTTAGAAGGAATACACATTCTCTATAAGTATAATTTAGTTATAAATAGGGTTCAATGTAAGAGTAGGCTTTGCCTTATTTTCGACCTATTAAAGATGTTATTATTATTGTTGTTGTTGTTGTTGTGGTTATTATTTTCCAAATTGAAATTCAATAGTTTTGATGCGATATATAATGTTCACTTTCTCATGAACCCCGTCACTGGTAGCCTTGTTGTAACAGAACGCCTAATTAGTGAGGAAATGGTAATCGTAATCCTACACTCCCTTCTAAGGACGAGAAGGGAAGGCGAGCTAGGCATCTATTAAAATTAAGCAATATTGTTTTGTGGATTCACTAGTTTCACATGTATACGAATGTGTTTTCATCATGAAGACATTCATTATTTAGTTTGGGGCGAAAACAACACCAAATGACTTCATTAAGTCTAACTGGCATTTAGCCGAGATGAATTTAATGTTTCTGTGGAAGGATGTTTTGAAAATGATAGAGCGTGGCAAGTTATTGACATTTATAGCCCAAACTTGATCAACAAGCCGATGTGATAATTAGCAAGAGCATCTTTCAAAAAGGCAGAATGAGTCAAACTTTTCATTAATTCAACGCAAACTAAGAAAAAGTAAATTTGTAACGAATCAGAAGATATGATTCCAGTTCATTATTTTCATTTCACATAAGTCAACAGGAATTCGAAGCATCAAAATTATTTTTTTGTAAACTATAGTAAAATCAATGCAAATTGAGATACAAATGGTAACAACGACCATACATTAATAGGATTGAAATTCTTCTTTCTTTATGCTTTTCTGTCCATAAAGCAGTACTAGAATTTAAAAAATATAAATACGTTGAAAATCAAATCCAGAAGACAGTTGAACTTTCGCCTTCTGAGGTAACCCAGTAAAAAATACAATAGAAACTGTAAACCAAGGTGCAACAGGTTTAGCAACGGCTCTTCATGAATTTATTGTGCCGATGAGTCATAATAGATTGCCGACAAATTTTCCTTAATCATTATGAAGCTAAATTTCATGATTTCTCACACATTATCGACGATAGAACTGCGAATCTATTACTTTTCAGTTCACACTACTGCCCAACAACAACGTCAGCTCCGTTATACCGTTCAATAGTAATAATAATAAGTTAAGATTGTGTAAAAATATTGAATTACGGATTGCAAAAATAAAAATATTTTTTGTGACGCGTTTTAAATTACCGTTGATTGAATCTTTTATTTGTCAAATTTTGCATTTAAGTCACACTATTTTATCTTAATGATGTGAAACATTCACCAAGTAAGAACATCTAAAGTCTACATGAAGAAATAGTACTACTTAATCCACCAAACTGATCAACTAAACGTTATCGACAAAAGCTCATCTTAAGAGTTAAAGACACCAGTACAGTGGAGCTTCAAGCTTGCTAAGCATCGAATTGGCTTAGCAACAGAGACATACCTTGCGACGTGAGCCATGCCCAATACCAAGCCCCATACTTAACTTGTGCAATCCAAACGTACAACTCAAATTAGACAAATAGCGAGCCCGTAGGGAAACGCAGCAATCAATGGCACGAAAACCGTGGTGGCCCTATACAGCTTTTGCTGCGTGTGAACATATATACCACTTAACAAAAAAATCGAACAAGCAAAGTTGATCGAGAAGCTGATAGAACTGAATTTGTGTGAATCGCAGGTATAAAGCTATAAAAAGAATTTTTGAGTGGGGAAAAACCAGAATAGCTTTTGGTGTAGACGGCATTCGAACCCGTTCCTCCAGCTAGTCCTGGTGATGTAGTAGCACTAGTTGGAAAAACACAGAGACGAAATTGCGTCCACACATGAGGGTATACCTTACCAGGTGTTTTTTTACGTCAACACGGAATACAAGGGAGCAGGTGTTTGAGTCCCACACTACAAAAAATCTGGATTATTCCCAGTCAATAATTGAGTCTTTAATCTCTCTTTCCCATATTTACACATTTACGGATGCCCATTAATACTACTAATTTCCCATAAATATAAACCTGCGTTATAGAAATAAATGAGGAACTCCACCCAACACCGAAAACGTTGCTTAGATGATTTTTATCACCTAACATTGACATGAATATATAAATCGTAAAAATCAAAGTTTTGGGGGATCTCCAAAGTTTTGCTTACAAATGTAGTAACTATAATGATAACTTCCTTGTAACCATGTTTGAACATTTTGTAGCTTTATGACTAGATATGCAGATCTTTTTTCGTCACATGAAGAGTTTCCCTTAGTGTTGAGGGGATCTATTCGCATAGATCTTGAATCTGAACTCAACAGCGGCTCATTCCACAACGCTGGATTCCCCAGAAGGAGTTGTTCCTTGGAAGAGTCTAGAAAGAGTTAGGCAGTTGTCTTCTGTATTTTGAATTGAACTCTATTATATATCCCCATTCGACATTTTTGCGATCTGATCTGAATAGCATGCTACTTCCAACGAAGCAAGGTTTCTGAGGATAGTTCTATGTAGGATCTAACGATACTTCTGCTGTATATTGGATTTAATGTTTTATACGTATAGCAGAGATCCTTGAGGAATGCGACTCTGATGGTAAATATACGAGAAGAATAATGCTATCATCTGAAACTGTGGACGAAGGTGTCCATCCGGATTTGAATGAGGATGTCTATTAGCGTGGGAAGTAAGACCGCTGTAAATTCCAGTCGGTATTCCATTTTATTTGTCACTGAGTATATCAGCACAAACACACATGAAGCCAAGAGGCCACGTTCATCCACTTCTGAGGACTGTTGTTAACTTATGCAACTCGCGTGCGTTGCACTCGCGTGTCGACCATACCAGGTGGACCATTCCAGCCCTTATGTGGAGGGTTCATAAGGACCAATCGACTGACATGCGACCCTGTCCAAGGACCAGCTTTGATTGACAGAACGGCGACTTTTCGAACGCGTTTCGATGTTGCCATTGGCGGAGATAACAAGCATATAATCATGACTATCACCAAGTGACGTCACTCAGCAGAATCGCAATTTGGGTTCAGTAATTCTATATAAGAATTAGGTTATAATACCCCTCAGAGACGTATCTCGATTCTGACCTGCCTTAGAGATAACACTTGTCGTAACTAATATGTTATTAACTTTCCAATTTACTAGATAATTCCTCGGATACCCTAAGAAGTATCGTATATTTGTAGTAATCAACTACGCAGCACCGTCAGCTGAAGAAACACCTCTTCAACATGAGGACTATGCAGCTAATGTGAACAGGAAGATGATGTGGTTAAGCATCTGCTGTGAGATTACCCAGCTTTCATATTTATCCGAGAATCCAATCTGGGAATGCGCTGGCCCTCTATGGCCATTGTAAACGATGTTCTGCTGGGTGGCTAAGCTCCCAATTTTGAACAACTGCTGGGGAGGATGTACAAGGGGCCTAAGTGCTGTGACCATAGCAGATTTCCCTTCTTCCAATAGAGAATACAGAATAGCTTAATATTCTATGTATTATCTTACCACAAGTTTAGTAGAGTCATGAGTCATCTGACGTAATGACGTATATATGAACTGGAGGAAGAGGTGGCTACTGAGCAAAAAAAAATTGAACTACGGCTATACTTCGACTGTTTTCTAATTATGGCATGACAAAACTGAATAAATATCCACTGTTTTTCTAATTCTACTATTATAAAACGCTATGGCATACATTAGTGCCTGATCTACTGGGAAATTGCTCTTAACCACCAAATACATCTATAGGCTCCAAAGATGTAGGTGATAAATCCAAATCAACTCGTACAGTTTGTCATTGCTTTATACCTTTATAGCGTAAACTTGAACATAATTGAATACACTGGACACTTAAACATCCAAATACCATTTCACTGTTTCTAGTTTAAAAAGTAAGAAAGAACCAACTTTGCGATTGTATATTTTTCACGATTGACATCTCGCTACGGCACTGCATGTTGGGATGTGGGGGGTGACTGGAGACCACCCCCACGCATTTGTTTTAATTGAAAAATGAACTGCGTGGAGGGTAGCGAATACTGTATCCGCTGCTCGGTTTGAGGGTAGGTCGCGACTGTAAAGCGTTTTGATGGTTTCAAGTACTTTACCGAGTGGGGCAATCGGTTGATTTGATAAATTGCAGTGGGCCAATATTAAAAGTGGTTCTACTTCAATTGTGTCATCTCTATGGAACAATGAAAATAACATTGCAGATTAAATACACGATTGTGCCATATGCAACAGGACTAAAATCATAAATAATTAAAGGCATTGTAGTACATTATATTGATTGTAGTGCCTCTTGATCTACCTGCTATATAGTTATCTTTTCTCGCTTGTCTGGGGAAGCAAGCCTTGACTTTAATCTGCTCTGTCCCAACCATAACATAACTTCCAAAATACATATACCTTCAGGCGACCTGATGATGACCTGAAGATGATTGCGAAAACCACATCAATCGAAACGTTGTCAAAGTTCTCAAGACAATGGAAATCCGAAGCAGTGTAACTGAGACCTCGTAAATATTCGGATCATCATCAAATGCTAAGCCGAAAATACGAATTGGACTTCCGTACAACAGACATTTGATAATCGATTACGGCTTTGGCCGACTTCAAAAAAGAATTTAATAAAGCAACCCTTCCATACAAAATGCAGACATCGATCTAAAATTTTCAACCGAACAAAAGACCGCGTGTAATCCCTCTGTGGGAGGGTTGTAAACCCCAGAACGCCAATGGTAGAAATAATGCTTTAATCCCTTTACGGGGGGATAAAAATATTATTAATTACAAGACAAAGAAACAAGATAAGAAACGCAGGAAGAAATCTTAAAACTCATTTGTTTTTACGGACTTAATTAATTAAAAATGAAACACGGTGTCTTTAAAGCCGCGCAGACCATGATTTAACAATGGAAATGGAGAGTAATTTATGGTTTCTTTCAGGGGAGGGGCAGCGGGAGGTTGGAGGGTCATCATTCAAAATGGCAATGAGATTGTGGTATGTTCTTACGTTTTTCGTTTATATGGTTTGAACTATATCGACTTTTATTGCTCTATAGTAATATGTTGATTTTAGGATAAGCTATTATGTGGCAGCTACGCTGGGCTGTAGGCAGAACTTAAGGACTCAAACCTTTAGCATTGGCTCTACTGGTGGACCGGTACAGAAAGAATCACTGTGGTCCGCAAGCTGGCCAAGATTCAAAGAATAGCAGCTCTAGGGGTTACAAGAGTCGCCATCAGCGGCTCTGGACGTAATCTTAGGTTAGTGCTCTAGACATCTGAATTAATCCAGGCTCCATGACGGCCTACCTGAGAATGGGCGACAGGGGTACGTGGACTGTGACAGCTTCACTGGTAGGCCATGCTTGGATTGGGCAGGTAGCAGAAAGCAATCTCTCAATATCAAGGATCAGATCATCCATGGTTCAGGAAGTCCAACGCTCAGATCAATCTAAGAAAGTGACCCTTATGTGGGTTCCACAGTGGAGTGGAAAAGCAGATTACTATTTAGTAAAGACAATTGCATTAATGCATGGATCATTGTTGCAGCATTCAGCCAACTCAAGGTCTTATTGATTTATTGTGCCCTAATGTGTTTGTAACAGTATCTTCAATAACATATACAATATACATATATTAAACCACTACGACAAGCATAATAAAGATAAAAGCCGTTCATAAATCCTTTTCAGCGTGAAAACCACAATAAGTATCCCGCTGTTTTCACCAACACAACACAACTAACTGCATGAGCTACTTCTTCTACCCCTGTGCACAATAAACATCGGACGATAAAAGAGCCATCCATAACCCCTCGAAAAAAAAAACGCATCAATATCAATGACAAAAACTGCTTCTGTCATCCAAAGTATAACTTTCAGAGGAATAATCACTAGTTCCGAAACGAACCTTTTTAGACAGAGGGACTATTAAAAAACCGACCGATCACCCTACGTTGATTGACCATAGAGGTCAAAGTCGGATGGTTCGAGTGGCACAGCTGGTCTTGGAAATCTAAAATAATACATTAACAGTGTGACTGGGCGCTTTTTACCCCCGGCGTTTTTTGCATTCGTAATTATAGGTTTTGAATCGTGTGCTAAGTTTCGGATTGGAGATCTCTCTATAAATAGCATTCTCGGCGTTTATGCCAAATCTCTGGTGAGCAATGAATGACACTCTTTTTGTGTCGAATCATACTTTTTTAGTTAGGGGAACACGTTTATATCATTTATCATGCAAGAAAGCTGGAATTTCTTGCCCGAAGTGCGAGACTCTCCGACAATCCGACACACTTACTCAAACCTCTTAGTAGCCCCATATGAACTCTACCACGACTTTTGCTGCATTTCGTCATAATTGATACCGTCGTTGTTTACGCCCAAATCTCAGTGAGTAATCAAGCCTATTTATTTTTTGTCCATTTTTCTTTTGGTTTTACTCCTTACCTACCTATGCTTCAGTTGAAGTTCAACCTCATTACTTCCGCTTGTATGCTTTGCAAATTTTTCGTCAAAATTCCCACATGTAGAGAAAATCATTGTGTGCTTAATCCAGAGTTTCACAAATAAAACTATTTTTTACAAGTTTTTATCTAACTTGCAATGTATGTATGTATGTATGTAACTGTTTGTTCAGGTGGAATCTTGTAACTCAATTTTGAAGCAGATATCAACCGATTGAGATAAAATTTTGTATAAAGGTCAAGTTTGGATGACATTGCATGGTTAGCTGTGTGATATCATTCTAAAAACAATATGGCGAAACAACCAAGATGGCGGACAAATTATTATTAATTTACTCCTACAATATGAGTATCAAATGAAATCTCGGAAAATAAAGTAACGTCACTCTAAATTCACCATCGCAGACTTATCAAGATGGCGGACTACATTTTGAATCTCTCCTTACTGAAGAGCCAGACTGTTCGAAATTAACCGGCAAACGACCTTGCAACAATGATGCAAAGCATCAGATGAACAGACTGAGAAATCTGCCCAGCGATAACTAAAAAGTAAAATATTAATTAAAAGTAAACACTTTTTTTAACAAGCTTCTATATAAATGCGCTAAAAAGAATAAAATAAACTTTCCCTTCTAAACTTTTACTATGAACTTATAATCTTATTACACAATTTATATGCTCGCTTGTCGCGAAATTTACCTGTGTAGATAAACAAGTAAATTGAATAACTAGACCTGATGGATTTTAATTTTCAAAATTTTCAAAGTAAGTAATTACGAGTACTTAAATCTCGTGACAACCTGTCATATCATATCAATTGTGTAATGACGTTATAAGTTGATAGTGAAATTTTAAAGGAAAAGCTAATTTTATTATTTATAGCGCATTCAAATAAAAGCTTGTTTTTGAAAAAGTTTTTTACTTTTAATTTATTTTACCGTGACGTGTTTTTATTTATTATTAGATCATCGTCAGACTGTCAGATTTTATTTTTTACAAAGGCTACACAGGCTACTTGCCAAATAGCAAACTAGATCCTACCATGGATACAAGACGATAACTCTCAAATCTAGCATACAATTTATCCTTGTGAGCTCTAGTTTTATATCCATGATAGGATCTAGTTAGCTAGTTGAAAAGTAGCCTGGATAGCCTATATTAAAAGCCAAATCAGATAGTTCGAAGATGATTTAAATATTAATAGAAACGTGTCACTGAAAGAAAATAGTTTTATTTGTGAAACTGTGTGTTATGTACACAATTCATTTATTTACTTGATGGATCAGTTTCACCAAAAAGCATCTGCAGTCTACAAAAGTCTTACAATTTGTATTGTAGTTCAGCAACAAATCCGGAGATGATAATGAGGTCTAAAGTCCTCGCCCTATGTATAACCTTATAATACATCATATAGTGGCAAACTGAAGAAAAAAGGAAAACAACCTCATTTTTGTTACAGAACGACTCACCCCCATCATCCTTGTATCTGCCACCATAATGAATTTAATTGATACGTTGTAAAATTTCATGTGAGTAGCTTTTTCGCAGTGGAAAATTTTCATTTGTGTAACAGCGTAATTTTTCACGCGTATGAAGCAACTGTTCTATGCTGATCAGCTCACCTGAGAGCAGACCACGTTGAGATTATTGCCCAATCGATGACTTCACGTCCATATAACTTCACACTTTGTAGATGTGCCAATGCGCATTAGCTGCCCTTGGCTCTTCGCTAAAGCCCAACGAAATAAAAACCCAACCCGCAACGATGAGCGCCAACGTGTGTAAATTGGAAAAATCCTCTGTGCTCTGCTCTCGCGCTGAAATTCGTGAACCTTGATCAGGCAGGTATAAAAATCGCAAAAATGGAAACATTTCAACCCTGTCATTCAGTTAAGCGAGCACTGTGGAAAGCGGTACGGGTTTTGTGGGTTTTACAGTCTAAAAAAGTTGTATCAAATTGGTTGAATTGAGCTTTATAAAATATTAGAGCTGCGAAAATGGTGACGTGACTGGCTACATCCAGAAGAGAGAAGATTCAAATAGCTCTATCATCGCTTACTTCATAGTGTCAATGGTGACAAGAACCACACTAGCTTTCATTTTCTTTGATGTATACATGTAGTTTTACCTTCATTTCCATGTTTGACTGTAGTTTGTGACATGATTCTATAAACATTGAATATTTTATCGTCCTTAAGTTTGAAACCATAAAGATAAGATAAGGCGATATATTTTATCTTTGGAATATTTCTAAAATAAAACCATTAGTGATAAATCACAGTGAGGAAGCTCTTTTTGTTATGAGAAAGCGTTGATAGGCCCTTCCCAGGCTAAGAAGCTTACTGCATATAGCTTTCCCTATATGCACCGCCCGAAGTGTTGGACTCTCCGAAAAATCGGCATACACCAACATCCTCCGGACATAAATGATGATGGGTGGTGTCGTGATATGGGTCATACCAAATTATATTTGTCCTTATCTTATTTGCCTATACATATGGAGGGTTTCTTCGTCTATATTTTACTCATCTATCGACTTTCATTATATGCCTTAAGATCTGCCAAATCTTAATTCATTGCACACTTGGTTAATTTGAGTTTTAGCTGAGATTTGATGGAAAAACAAAAATGAAATTAATTCAAACCTTTTGTACATTTCAATAATTCATCACAACTGAAACAATCGGCAATAAGTTCACCTTTCATGCTTCCATTCAAACCTCAAACTTTAAAAGGAAAACTTTAGTAAAGTTTCTCCTGCATCTGCAACTTCGTCAAAGATGAAATTAGAGAAAACGTGGATTAACCAGGTAATGTCAATTTAATTAGGAATTTTTATTTTCCCTGTCGATACTGCATAAACGATTTATTTTCAAAGTAGTATGTTCTAATTATCCATAAAATAACGTACGAATAATAATAGGATCATCTGGTGATAGCTTTGGAGAGATACATTAACTTTACCTCATACTCAAGTTTTGAAGCATGATTTTTGCATGTCTTCAGTTTAACGGTAAATTTCAATTTCAATAATTGTTTTATAGCCAACGTCATCCATCGTTTGAAGAAACTTTATTGCCTTTCTCATTGTACGCCCCTTAAATATTATAGCAGAATCGATGAAATTTTCAAAATTATATTGTTTCTTTAAAGCAATAAATAGTAGTCAATTTTATTTAAAAATTGACTCCATATTCAATTTGATTCCAAGGACAAAAATCCAATAGCATTTATTGAATGTACTCCTTTCTTCGATCTCATATCCTTTTCTAATTTGATATACTATCATCCAAAATACAAAAAAGCTTTTAGAATGAACTTTTTCAACCTTTCGACATCATTATCAATTATTTAACTATGAAGGACTATACAAATAAATTAAACATATAAAGTAAATCTACTTTACGCAGTTCTCCCTCGTGTAAAATCCATACTAAGCAACCAAGCCACTAAGCTAAGCGAGCCTTGTAGTTGGAAAACAACCAACCGACAATCCGTTTTCCCATTCACCGATTGGTGCAAACAAGCATGTAAGCATGTCAATCGGTAATACAAGATTGTTCCAGTTTTATATTCACAACCACGGAACAGTAAGTACGCAATGCGTTGAGATTTCATCTTGATGGTGCGATTGGAGCTCTGCTTTCCGCCATGTTCATCTGGGAGCGAACGCGTGTGTAATTGTTTTTATATTTAGCTCACATCGAAGGGGTTGACCTTTTGCCCGCACACCTGTGCAAAATCGGAATCGCATGCAGACTAATCAAACGGATTAAACCATCTACGTTCCCTCTTAACACTTTGCTGGATTTTGCTGGTGGAGGTCGAATAATCTCTATGCGAAGTGGAACAACAGTGTTATTTGGATCGATAAGAAATGCTATACAATGCGAAAGTAGCAAAACACAATAACATTAAAAACATTTATAACCCTACATTATTTTCTCGCTAATCCATCAAAGTTATCGCGCTCCAGAAGCGCTGCGAAAGGACACCAAGAGGAGCGATTGAAAAATTGAACTTTTTGTTGTCTACCGTTGATGTTTGGCATAGCTTCGCGCATTAGGGTTTTAGTATTCACTATAAGATTGCTTTTAGTTACGCGCTAATATAATTAATTGGAACAGTTCATAAGTATTAACCGCTACAAATTATTTCAAACTTGAAAACTTCCTCGATTGAAATACCTTCCTCTCTAATACGTGGGAGGTAGAAAGGCCAAACCTCAAAAAGAACGAAGTGTTTAGAACAAGTTTGTTATTTAATAAGTATATCGATAAGTAAAACCTGATATCTATATAAGCTACTTGCTCCAATTTTCCCACTCGGTTATCTTTATTTTTCCTTGTATAAAACTGGGTGTAATAAAAATGTTAATCGTCTGGCCGATATCAAATGATACGAATGAAAAATGTAATCGACGCTCTCCGACACGGTATCATTTAAACATAGAAATGGGAAGAACCACCATTTCTACCTGCACAACAACAAAAACAAATGAAATTCGGAACGAAACAAAAGAGAAACAATTAAATGCGTAAATTGCCAGCGGGGTAGATGAAAAATTGTTCAGGAATCACAGAAACGTTTCCATATAAAGTGATGTATCGTTCTCTAAGTTTCTAGTTATCTCATTTTTGTACCTGGTCAGATAATAACTTTTACGGGTCGTGCCGTGGTTCATTTGTTTTTGTGGTGGTTCGGCGATACCCGCCTCATGGCCTACCGAGATCCGTAGATACTTAAAATTAGAACTCGATATTGAAATAACTATTATTTTTTATGAACGTACTAGTGACAGCTTAGGTTAATTGTTGAAACGCCTGTTCCGAAACTTTCTAAAAATGTAATAAGTTTTATGCATTACTTTATCAGATAAAAAAATGTGTTTATCAGGCACCTAGATACATAATAAGCGTAAGAGCACAAGAGTATAGAAAGCAAGTAGTCAGATATTTAGTTTTAATTATCACGTCATAGTAATCAAATGTATTAAGACAGTTAGTCGTTCAGTTACCATAGAATAGATAAAAGTGCGTTTTTAAGTAAAAAACTGATATTCAGATACTCGGTACAAAAATGGATGTAAAACAAAACACCTGGTGACTCAATTTTTTTACAATGTTAACCCGATATTGATACTTAAGGTTTCGAGCATTTTTTGTATTTTTTTCCTAACTGTTATTTTTGATCCTACAAGAAGGATGTATAGTTTTTTATTTCCTTTTTGAATATATATGAAAGAATACTACTTTTGACACAGAATTTTAATTCCCTGAGGATAAATTTGCAAAAATCGGTATATTGAATCTATTAATGATTTTTTTTTTAAATCATCTAATAGGTTAGGTAATTACCGATTTAACAGATCACTATTATAAGTAAATATTTTATATGGTTTCTACTTGGATCATGCCAATGAAATAGTTTTGAAATAGAGCTTGAAATTTAGATGTGTAACGCATTTCTTGACAGTTGGTGCATATTGTTCTTGGCATAACCCAGCATATTGCTCATATTTTTGTACATAGATTTGGTAGAAAAAAGTCGATATAAATAAACTAAACAACATCTCATCTGAGTTTCGCCCTCTATGGGGACGCCCATTGACAACTTACTAACACAACCTTGACTGGGTTACGTATATACCACCCCATTGCTCCCTACAGTTAGAACGCCTGGCTATACTGACGAGTCTAGGCTAAAGACGAATGCATGTCTATAACAGGCTTGATGCAAAGTGGAGAGCATACACTTCAAAACTAAGCAGTAATACAATAACTGAAAACGTTGATCGTATAATTGATTTTTAACAAAGTTCAACAAAGTTTTTAAAACTATACCACCATTCAGATAAAAAATTGTGTATTGGAGCATAAAGCTTCACAAAAAACTTCCTTTCAGTGACGCGTTTAGACTTTTGTTTAAATTTTTTTATCTGAATTGTATTTTACGTGGATTTAACACCGAATACCTGAATTTAGCTTCAGTGACAAGGAGCAGCAAAATTATATCTTTGGATTCACTTTTACTTGTCGTAAATATGACTAAAACAAGAACTTTACTAACGTTTCTGTTCGTGGTTTCAATTAATTACCAGAACAAATAATGATGGGAAGAGGGAAAGCCATGATCAGTTTCAGTATATTCTGTTATTTTTAGACAGATTTCTAACTATAGAGAGCAGACTGATCTTAACGTTTTACAAGTGTTTATCTATTCAGAAGACAGTGCAAGTGCAGTCTACCGCTCATTTTCCCAACATAGCACATCACAACGAGTGTGTATATTTTTAACAAAACATTCCTATTCGAAATGCACAGTAGGTAACAAAACAGAGAAACAATGATCTTTATACATATATAAATAAAATTCGGAAGCCCTAACAGTAGGAGGCAAAAGTATTTCGGCATGAAACTAATCCTCATAGGTACAAAAGATCGACCATTAGGTCGACATTAGCCAGCGAAGCGACACTCCATTCAAGCGGGATTAGATCGGGTGCGTACAAGGGGCGCAAAGGTGTCCAGAAAGGTGCAATGGCTGCCACCTTTAGCGAGAACGGCAAAGCACTTACGCAACTTTTGTCATTTCACGCCATATTAATTTTCCTTTGCTGGTGCAGGCTTTTCGCTGGGAAAATCTGATTTTAATGACTATAGGCACAAAGAGGGGAGGGGAAGTGGTGACTACTCAAATGCTCAGGATGCGTATGAAGCGATTACAGATCGAACAGATGTAGTTGAGGATTGCAATAGATGAATTGAATGTTGTTCAGATCAAATGACATTCAGTTGTATTTGGGGATAGTGATTGATACTAATGCAGGTATAGGGCTTGAGAAAATTCCAACGATGCAATGCTTGTTGTGTTTTTGGATATATCTTTGGAAACCATGATAACTTGCCCAAACTCTTCAAATTTTGTTAATGCTGTCATTTCCACAAAGATTTGAAACTATAAATTAAATTTTAAAAATAATGTATTAATAAATCTTTTACAATTTTTTTAAATTCCCAGTATCCGATCAAAATCTTCAATAGAGTATTTTCTAAGAAGTTAAATGGACTTTCGCAATTATTTTTAAAACAAATTTAACCAAAATTAATTGAAGTTGCTGAAAACCATCCAGCAAGAAAATGCATCTTGTAGTTGAAAAAAACCTTACAAAGGACCTCATTAGACTGAACATCGAAGAACGGTCGCTGATTTGTCCCTACTTTATAAATTCTACCATGCCACAGGATATCTATAAGGTAATTATCCCCCTGTAGGAAAAAGAAATACGCCCTAAGATGTGGTACAACTGACAAAAACTAACTTCAAAACATTAAATGTCCGAAATTTGTCTGAAACTACTTTTTCCCTACTTGGATTGTATCACAGCTATTGAAAATGAATCTGTTATTCCTGTATTTTGAAGACAAATGTGTGAATAATCATCTATGTCTAACAAGCACGGAATATTACCTTGGTCAACAGTTTATGGATGGTATCCCGATTTTTTACCAGCGTGAGCAAATTTAAAATTTCTCCCTTCTCCTAACCGCCACCCAAATTAATAAATGTTTGAACAATTTTTGTTTTGTTTTTTGATCATTAGCTCCGCCGCACTGCAAAAACTATTACCAAAAACTTTTTTGTCGTTGCGTCACTTTAGAAATTAATATTCTTTCACATCGCTAGATAGATTAACATCTAATAGTAAGACTCGCAGTTCGGCCAATTAAAAAAATTATATTATTACGTCTACAAATCTTATTTTAGGAAGAGTATTGAATTTGTGTATTGAGATATATTTCTGGATAGCATCTAGCAAGAACTACAAAGCACTATATTTTTTATACGAACAATTTTTTTTATCGACGTTCGAAAATTGCTCTTATAATATCGTCAGCTTAATCTTAAAGACAATAAATTACAAGAATCAACATTTTACAAGGAGGACCAAAAACGCCTTCATAATTAATTTACAAATTAAATAAGTTAATTCTGAATACAGGCTTATAGACATTGAATGCCTGGGGCTTTTAGATGATAAGTTTGGGCATTTATAAACTTAAAACCTTACAATAATTGATTTTAAATATCTATATATTTTTGTGACTTTCGAGGTTTTATTAATGTGTAATAAATAATATTTATACAAATTATGCTTTGATTTATTTAATTGCATCATTGCATCAAAGATAGAAAACTGCAAACTGCATATTATGCAAAAAACCAAGCACTCAAAAACCACGCTGTTCATGGCACGATGCTAAACAATGAAAAGCAATATTTCTGTATAATACCTTTCTTATAATATTCAAATGTTCATTCAATCTCGAACACATTACGCATAGCAAACGTGTATTGTATATTTCTCCATAATAATAAGCTTCAAATTGTCACGCTTTTTCCTGAACACCGTCTTTCTCAATCCAGTTGCATCATTTCGAGATTTCGCTATATCGATCGGCATGATTTCAACCTTTTACATTTTATGTTGTACATTTTGATTGAATGACGAAGATACAACTTCCTGATAAGTTTCAGTAATCTAATACCTATTATTATTGACAGAAAGGTATTGATGGTAAAAAGAAAGCTTCTCGCAATGGCAAGACCTGATGACTACAGTTTGAATGGAAGTTGTATCTTCTTTACCACGAAACGAACATACGATATCATCAGAAACCTCCCCCTTTATGCTGACAAATGAAATGCAAACAGATAAACTCCCAGCATACGTACTCCGTCCCTTTTTCCACCAAACAAATAAGCTGCTTTCACTGACCAGAGATCTAACTCCGATAGAACTATTTTTCACGCATACTCTTGAAAAATGCAAAAGTAATCTCTGTACAAGTTCAGTTACGTCGCCCTGTTATATATGGTGGCTGTTTCTGTATGACCGCTTTGAATTTCCTTATCAGTGAATCAGTTACAACGCATACTTTGCTCCCGGCAGCTACGGCGCTTGCTTCCCTTCCTCATCGTACACGAGGCTACGATTCGACTTTTTTCCCACTTTTCTGCTGTATATATGCTCAGAAAGTTTTGTAGAAATACTTGCCAATATTCATATTGTGGGTTTATCCAGCAGTTCACACAAATACAACATAGTCCAAACCGATTTTAAAATAGCCGATACGTTATCTAAGTTAGCATCTCCAAGAGAAGATTAAAACTAAAAGATTATACCTATTTATGTATTATTTATTTCAGGAAATAACTCTTATTCTTATCCATTACATCGTTTTCCTCATCTTAGCTATTTGTTTTATGGTTTTCTTTTTTTTAAAGCTTTCCTGAATTAAAAGAACATTTCTGTTAATTGCTCATTTGTAGTTATTCAAAACATCATTAAGGACAGAAATAAATTGGAAAGGTTTTGACCATAATAAATTGAGGAGAATGCTAATATATCAGTGACTATCTTTATGACTTTCAGCAACCGTCCATCAACGGGATTCCAAGGAAAACATGGAAAAATATGAGCAACTAGTCGTTGAATTAGTATATGTACCTAAAAGGGTAAAACGGGCCTGGGATCACTTTCAGCTTACTATAATAGTGAATACATATATGAATATGTTTGACAATTCCCTAGAAAGCATAATTAACTAGTATAATCATGCAAGTATATTCTCAAATTCACCAATTTGACGTCGGAACTACGATGAAGGTAATGAAAGGCGTGACATATAATATATCCGTGGAAGTGCACACAAACAGAGGCATATTTTCCAGTAGGTTTTGGGGAGTTGGGAAGCCGCGGTCACAATGGCCACCACCGTATGCAACTTTCCAGTTGCGCAGTTTGTAAACTGGAGGTTTATTTACAGTGCCATAGTCACATGCAATTAACTGCATAGTTTAGCGTGTACCGTACGGTAAATATACAGACCGATGTTGACCGTGGCTTTATAGCGCACAGTGTTTCGAGAGGTTTCAGTCCACAGGATCGGATTTGATCCTTACTTTTCTACCAGACCATACCAAAAAATAAAGTGGAAATCGAACCAAAAGACAAAGCCAAATATCAATATATTTGGTATCTCCCAGAATTGATTTTAAGAAATGGTTGCCCGATAGTAATGTGTGACCTGCATTAAAAAACCTTTTTTTGGGGTTGCTTTAAGATTATCGTAAGATTAAGAAATGAAACTATAGATTTGAACACATTTCAGAAATTTCAGTAAAAATTCTTTTGACTACGCTCAAAAATTAAAAATGCCTAGTAAAGCATGAAAAGAACAAATTTAATATGTTTATAATATAAAACTCCGACTTTTTTACCAGCTGCTCGGCCTCCACTTACTGAGATTATACAGTGGTCAAAATTGGCATAGAATAATCAACAGACATACTGACTAAACTTAGAGATGTGGTTAATGTAACTCTTCAAAATTATCTCCTGATTGACCCTCTGGGTTATCTAACAAGCTGCTAATCAAAACCTAAATGTGTTCTGAATAGATTCACTAACATTTTGGCTGCATCGTCTAAATGAATGACATGGTTTTTCCTGGTGGAATAATCAAAAATGGACAAACAGAATAAAAATGTTAAATATTATAATTCTGAAAATTATTGACTAGAATAAACATATTATTCGAAATTCATGTGTTCTTACTACGCCTGAGATAGAAGCTAGATAAATGTAAAACGATGATCTCTTCAATATTGGGTTTTTACGACATAAATAACTTGGGAAGCTTGGAGAAACGGTCTGAGCTGATTTATATTAGTTATTCAGCAAAAAAATTGCTGCCTGCTAAAAGAAACAAATAAATAAAGGGTATCAAAGATGGAGTTATATATTTTTGTTAAGTTTTCAGCCTCATTATATGTTTCAACCATTTCTATTTTTTTGCTTTTGAATAACTCGTTTCCTTAGTTTTCGTATATCTAATTCTGCCCTTTAATCTTGCTGGGCAGAGTTTAATATTGATATCTTCTATATATGAATGATTTAATGAATCGTATCTTGGATATCCTTATAAGAGGATTGCTTGATTCCTGTTAGCTACATTATAGAAGTAATATAGAAGAAGTATTCGCACGCACATATGCCGCTATCCGAACCATCATACTGGCAGTTACACCATACTTCCCTAGTGGCGATACTACAAGATGTTTTCTCTGTTTTTCTGATTATGATTTTGTATTCGCAAGAATGACAGGGCTGATAGAATATCTCCACTCATCTCCTCGTGGCGCCCTCTATGGGGACGCTCATTGGCAACTTCGAAGTCAAAGGTCCTGGATTGCCTTGAAGCGGCAACAGATGTCTCTTACGACATCTGTCAACAAGGGTGAACGGTTTTATAGAGACATCCCTTGTTCTTCGTAAACAATATCAACGATGTACCGTTATTTCGGCTCATTCTCATCCGTAGCTGACAACTTATATTAGGTTTAGACCTCCAGGATATACTGTCTAGGCTAAAGACGAAACATGCATGTCTATAGCAGGTCTGATGCATAGCGTCCCCATTCCGAATCCATCCCTGGCCAGTCCTACACTAGCTGGCAGGACAGTATTAATCCAGGCATTGCCGATGTCGCTTTTCCTGAAACAGGGCAACCTCAAACCGCAGCACAGCTATAGCGGCAATACGCGGCCACACCACTACCGAATCTCCCTCGCACACCCTGTATATCGCCCTCTCGATTCCTACCAATATTCATTAGTGCCCTTGTTAATAGTCTGCGCTAACATTGTTACGTGTGTCGGAAATGGATACATCAAAATCATGGAGTCGCTTGTCAATCGGAGGGTTGCGGAATGCTTTGAGGAATGTGACGCCTGGATTGCTCGCACTTTGAGGATGCGGAACTGGTCCGACTGTTGTTGAGCTTTCAAGCTGAAGACAACGAAGTATTGGAGTTGAAACCTCGATTTTTACTACAACAAACTAGATTATGTTACAGTACTGAACTAGAGCTATTTGGAATATACCTCCATCCGTATAGTTATAGTTAACCTCAGAAATCTCTATGCCAATTCACTTTGGCCTCGAAATGCTGTAAATTGTAACCATCGGGGAACAAATTTCCCGGTAGCTAATTCGACAATGCCAAGGTTTTCCAAAATAACGACTTCCGAAGGAGGCTGGTTCGTAGTAGAGTTTCTGGATTGTGTCCAGAATTTTGAGGGAGGGTTTTGGAGCCCCATACATGCGACGATCATTCCAGAGATGGTCTAATCTGAGCCCTGTGTTGAGGCTGTAGCTGTTCCAGGGAATACAATTTTGTAGATACAGACTCGCAGTTAGCCCGGCTACCTGGGCAGTCACCTAAACCTTTAGATCAGACTATACTAGTAGTATATATTTTCAATAGAGTTCAATCTACCACACAATCGTTCCATACATTTAAAAATTTCTGTCCCCTAAAAATGTTTACTATGCACTAAAATGATCAGGCACTTGAATAATGTTAAATAACAAAAATTTAACTCGAGAAACAGTTCATGGATGTTTTATTTCATTTGTTTCTTATTATTTTAATCATTTCTCCAATGTACCGAATTCCAAAAACATAGCAGCAACAGCTATCATGACGCCCCAGCGTCAAATATGATCAAAATCAATGCAGCTGTAGCTGAGATAATGCGATGAAAAGAGCTCCTATGGGCTGAGAGAAAGACAGACAGAGCGACAGAAATGATTTTCGTGTTGTAGATGCCATAAAACGTTCATAAAATCAATATTGTCTCATATTCGTGAATTTTAGGTCTCGTGGGGGAGGTCTAAGAAAAGAGGCAAGAGGCAGTGGAAAAAAAAGCAATGTCAAATGTGGAAAAGCTGAGAACAGAGTAAAAAAGTGTAATAGTGTTTGATGGATACTATATGAATAGCAAGTATTTAGAATATCAATGCTAAGGATCTCAAGAGCATGATAGATGCCAAAATCTCGAAAATTAGTTGCAAGTTACTCTCACTTTAACTTACCGTTGCTTTGCTCTCAATTGTTGCAAAAAAATGAACGTCTACTTTGCTATGCAAGTAGATATTCTGTTTCTCCTTACAGCGATTCTCCTGTGAAATTATACCAAAATCGTGCATATCCACTTTTCTTATGCTCAATCGGCATTTTGCGGATAAATCAAGTTTGCTATGGGATAATTGAGCAATCCGACTGATCGTTGAACATCTTTCATTATTTGTAATTCTGCAATGGTTAGTTGCAATCAACTATGCAAATAATACCATAGATCTATCTGGCCGTTTAAACGTCGAATACTCCGAGCATGATCAACGAATAATCATGTTAACGTAAAAAACAGTGGCGGTTCACAGTATTTCACCCAACTAGGGTGAAATTTCTTGGAAAATTGGAACTGTAAAAGGATGAACAGTCGACAATCGCTTGGATTTCACCCTGTCAGGCAATGTCTAAGTAGTTAGGACCATTTAACTTCGTAAAGATGCCAATGGGCAACGCCACTTGACGCGCCCATATCTCCAGCATTCCGAAAAGACGCACAGACAATCGTTAAAGGTACGCCCTCACTCAAAACCACGTACGATCTGGAGAACAGGCCACCTAGACTAGTAATCTTCTGCTACCTGAGACGAGTATGCGTATCTCTATTGTGCGTTGTCGCGTGTTTTCACCACGTGGGAAATTCTAGGAAAGCCAAGTTATTTGGATTAGCATCCGTAAGCTGTGTGAACACAGATTAAAGACACATTTTTATCGGGTTATTCTCATCACTAATCTCTCTGACTCATCTTTCAGATAGAAGGTTTGCAAAGAAGGAACAGAAGTGTAACGCCTCTGCAGCTGTCTCGATCACCTTCGGACAGCCATGTGATCTTCTGCACTGTCTATCGTTCATTGTTCGAGATGGCTACGCCACGAAGATAGCAACACACCATTATAAATCAGTATAGCAAGGACCATTAAGAAATTTCGAATTCGACTCGCCAGACATAGTCGCGATGCATTTGACTGCTCGATTACGATTGGTTGGCCGGTTGAGCAGTGTAATTTTTGCTGGAAACCTGCAATTTACTGCTAACTGCGAGATGGATGCAGACTATGGTCACCGCTTTGAATACCTTAGTGATTTCAGGTAAATTAAGCCACAAAATAGGTGTGTGTGATCGATTCGCTGGAATGCTAGAAAAGCAGTTCGTGTCGAGCTGATCAAATTATTAATGGTGGAAATTAAAGAATTTTAACGTAATGAGGATATTTCTAATGAGTTTCTAGATGAATATTTGTTTGATTCGTCCAAATCATTCAAACATCACAATTTCAGAAGGCTTCCGAACTTTTCTCTGCGCCTCCGTATTTCCGATTTGTATTATCTGGAAGTTTCAACATGAATTTCAGAATTTTACCTGAGTGATGGGAGAGTTTCACCAAGAGCATCTTCAATCTACTGTACGTCTGACTTATGAAAATTTTAAATTTTTATTTCAACTGTTTCAAAGAAATTCAAGTTATATGGGATTTGAGGGTATAGTTCGATTTATTTTCTAAAACGGGCTAGTTCCGTTGTTTCTATTTTAATGACTTTTACCACATATGACCGCATTTTATCTATATAGGGATCATGAATAACAACTTCAAGTAGTTACAATTATTTACTTGCTTACACAATTCGCATTTTCAAACCCGGAAAAAAACTATCCCAATGCAGGATTCGAACCACAGAATTTCCGATTGCCGTTCGGACGCTCTGACCAACTGAGCTAACTGGGCACCTGCCCTCTCGTTGCAGAGCGTGGATGATGTTAAGCGGAATTTCCCCAATGCCATTCTTCCTTCCGAATTTGAAACTGCGCGCGTCGTTCGTATCTCGAGGTATAGCAGCGTCAGTATTTGGGTTAGTAAACAACCGCAAAATCATCCGCGCTCTGCACAAAGTGGGCAGGTGCCCAGTTAGCTCAGTTGGTTAGAGCGTTCGACATGCAATCGGAAGATGTGTGAATCGAATCCCACACTGGGCCATTTTTTTCTAGATTTCAAAATGCGAATTGTGTATCAACGTCAAGTAGGTTGACTCTGTATTCAACGTGTGTTTGTATCAGTTTATTGGGAATTTGATCGGATGTTAGAGATACTGATCAGGCTGCAATCAGTTTTGGAAATATTGGAAATAATAGAGAATTTATAAAGCCTGATGATTTTGGGTGGAATTATTAAGACTATAAACAAGTAAAGTTTCACACCATTTTTCTATCCAATTCCAACTATACACAGTTCTAAAATCCAAGCCCTTCATTCTAAACTGATACAATGGAAGTGAACCTACTTGACAACAGCTTCTGTGATATATATAAACCAGAATAGTAGCTACTAGTTATGAAGTCTCAAAGTAAAGCGCCCAGATAAACAGAAAATACAGCGAAAATATTTGAGGTAAAAACATTGTATTTCTGATCGCACCATTCAAAAAACAGCATCTAACTGTCTGATATGAAGCTGAATTTCCTATTGTATTTCGCATTATACAATATCCGTTGCATATAATGCATCTTTTAAAAAATCAAACTAGCCGTACAGAGGAAAGTGAAACAATAATTACAGGTCGGTAGACCGGTAGACAGCAGCATTTCCATTGTGCTACCTTCTCGTTCGGACAATCGGCGGTATAATTGTTATACAAATGCAGAAGGCTGGACCGACTTACTGCCCAGTCATTCCTCGTTCTGATTATCTGGAGATGAGGTTGTGTTTTGGTTGTGGGAAACTATGCGCATCCGTTTGCGACCCGGGTTAATGATGAAAGGGTGTGTTCTATCATTTCAAAAAGGCACGTTGCCGAAACAGGGTAACCTTCATGCATTTCGTTGAATAAATGTAATAGAGAAACTGTAATGGTCTGGTTAAGAGTTTCTAGTCGTTTTCTGTTACCTTCGTGACGAGGAGAAGAGAACATAGAAAGATTCAATAAACATGAACTGAACAAAATAAATAGAACGCAAGATTTTAGTGACTAATCGCCGATTGCTTAAGGAGAGAATAGTTAAGGAACGTTTAAAATTTAAGAACTCCCTAGTATCTTTTGATTTGCGTCATTGCTTCTTAAGTGCTACTTAACTACGCTTTCGCTACCGTGATAAAGATGCATTTTTTATGCTTACGAATTATATTGAGAACACTGTCCAAAAATGACATTTATATTGAGTTACAGCCTCAGTTTCTGCTTTCTACAGAAATATCTAACAATTTCTGAACGCTGAATAATGTTTCTGAATCATGGATAAGCAGATAAACAATGAAACTGATAAAAAGGGTAGAAAGAGAAACTCCAATTTTATGTCAAACGGAACCAAGCTGTTAATACAAGAGTAAATAGTAATAACAGTATAATTGATAACAAAAAACTGATGCAGTTTTTATAAAGGAAAAACTGAAAAGTGGGTACAGATAATTAATAAATTCCACTCCTCGTGTCCAGAATGTAGACATCAACATTTTTGGGTGAATATTTCGTTAGTTCGTTGGTTTTCGGTCCCAGCAAAAGGGCCAAAATTGACCAACCTGCTAAGCTTCGCAGCTCCAACTATAATAATACTAGGCAAGATCTTGCAAAAAGCATAAATTCATCAATTATTGATCTACATGTTGTTTGAAACTTGTAGACAAGGTGGATTTATCAAAAGTTTGATCTCGGACTTCCATTGTCTATAAAATTTTGAGTATCACGACGTTTCGATTGATGTGCTATCTTCAATCGTTTTCAGGTGAACTGAAAAGTACGAAATTAAACTTTTGATATTGATCTACAGCTATAAAAATTACAAAATTCCAAGTACGAAGCAATAAGGAAGCTATTATTTTCAGTTTATGAATAGAAGCTTGGAATCAAATATTCTTTCCAAGCCTCGTATACTTCAAATCCCTAAATTGGTTGTGTGTAACCCCATCAAATTAGTACGAATTAATCACAGTCTCATTAAGTTGGTATGTTGAACCCTATTATTCAGTTCCTACATCACAGTACCATTCCAATATAACAAAAGCCCAAAAGACACCAAAACAAATTATAGCCAGCATTTGATACCACGAGCATACCTCACTAATTTGATGGTAATTTCGAGATGACTGATGAATGCCGGCTATCTGAACCTCGACCATAATTAAAGAACTGAAAAATAGCCTGATACCACCAGGTGTAGCGGCAGTTGTTGTACTTTAGATTTTTATCCGGGAATAACGCATGAAATTGTCGAATTAATGCAAAACAGGCCTAACCCCACGTCAAGAACAGTTCTCTGTTACAGAAATGCACTTTTAATGTTACTCTTGCATTCGAAATACAACTGCTGTTTAGCTTTGAGGAACGAGTGACCATGGACTTCATTAGTACCTACAACTGCATATTTATACTTTAATTTGATATTTGCCAGATTGTATCTTTTCGCTTTTAATGTTTTCTCAGATTAAACGTACTACCATAGAAGTATTTAAATTTTGTTTAGAGTTCTAAAACATACGTTTTTACAAATATTATCAACTATAGTTGCATAGTTTGTAATGCCTGCTGTAATATTTGGTTATACTTTTCCCACGTGCCTGATAAAGATAACTATGCTTCAGGTGTTATGTTAATCGCAATACGCAAATCGACGATCGCTGAAATTATTGTTTTGCTGCTTTTTTATCTCTATATCAATAGTAATTACAATTTTATGAATTTACTGTTGGCTCAAACGTAGCTTATTGCTAACAAAATATACCCAGATAAAGATATATCACTACCGTTGTTATTTGTGTTATTTGTAGATAACTCGTTTATTAGGATTGTATGGGTCTGTTGTTTGGCTTTATGTCAGAAAATAAATTGGGAAAAATTTTATTTCTTGGAAATATTCGGGCTGCTTCCGGCTGCTTAAATGAAAATTTAATCAAAAAAGGCCCGCACAGTATTGATTGGGATTACGTCTTTATAATAAACCAGCAATATAGTACAGTCATTGTAACAAAATGCATCGCATATTAACTATTCTTGAACATGATACTTCTGTAACCTACTGAAGTGAATATTAAAGTCCTTTTATCTTTCAGTCTTAAGCAATGAAATTACTGTAATAGCTAAGATTTTCAAATTTAGGGTAATAGAATTTTTTGGACGGTCTATTATCTATCTTGTCCTTGTGACGACAAGTTGTGACATTTCATCGACCTGTCTGTCGGTATTTCAGTCTGTTTGTCGGTATGTTGGTCTGTCCATTGATTAGATAATCAGTAAAAACATCTTTAAGCTTCAATTTTGTATATTTTTGGAGTAAACACATTATGAAATCACACAAATTTTGTTTGAGTATGTTTTTCATGTTCTCAGTCACTTCGGACAGCTGAAAACAACTTTTTGGGTGGTTAAAAAATGTTTAGATTTGTTTAACCTAATCATTAGATGTGTTTCATTGTGGTGGTCATTATTTGTACACAAACAATTGTGGGGTTCTTGAAACTATTTAAGTTCACTATAAAATACCAAATACTTGACAATCTTTCCACACATTGTATCAACTACTAAAGTTATCTCATTTGTCACTGTATCTTTGAAGTGGATCTTTATTTTTGTGTTTTCCATAAACACTAGACTGTATCATATTCATTTTCTTCGACAGTTTGAGCACCGACAATAGCTCGCATTGCCTTCTTGTAACATACAAGATCAACATTCAGTAGACATGTTATCCAAACGGAAAACAGAATACAGTCAGTGCAAATCTCGATACTACTGAAAAGGACACCACAAACACTGACTGACGTTTCGGATGCCTCGCAAGCTTTTGAAAAGTATAAAAAAATAATTATAATATCAGTATGGATTTAATTAGCAGCCAATAAATAATATGAGTTCAAGCAAACAGACAACCACACTAGTTTCAACAACGTTTCCCCTACTATAAGCAAGCAAAAAAGCGCTCTCTTCATGGCCTGGAATGTATCTCCGGGGGTGAAAATTCCCGTCAAATTAGCTCAGGGAGGGTTAATGAACGAAAGAAACGTTACTTTTTTCTGCTAATTTAAAAAAGGAGAAAGAGAAAGGGGGCTCCCTGCCAGTTTACGACTTCATTTTTTCAAAGTTCTTTACGTTCGACGGGACTTAATTAATTCGTCACCGGGGACGGTTTTGATTCGAGGAAATTTTTAAATAAATTTCTCCTTCTCAGGCAATGAATATTTTACGTTTCCCTTTCGATGTTATTAAAATGCTTCTCGAACCTAATTAGCTCTAAGGGTAGGGAGGTATTTTTGCGCTTGTCTTCAAACGACACGACTTTTCAATTAGCGAATACCTACCGCAAGCTTATTAAATTTTTTTCAGGGTGTTGCAAAAACTGTTGTGTTACAGAATCTGCTTAATCTGAACGAGGAGTTTTGCTTCATCCCATTTTCTATTTCAATTCAAAGCTTCAACATTTTCAATATACAAATGTATCTGCAATATATTTGATCATACTTGATTATGATAGATATGATTGGGTTTGATAATTGTGCAATTTGTATTCGAATTCGCGATTGCTTGAAGATTCACATTCGTTACATCACTAGTAGGTACTGAGCAACCTTATCCTTAAGGAAGTTTTAAGAGTAAGGTTTAAGTAATCCTTAAGGGACGACCAGAAACATGGCTCTATATGTGCCTATTCCCTGGACTATTCAAGGGATAGATTCTATTACAAGGAATCTTCACATTGGAATATTAAAAACGCATTAACAAGCGTGGCCAGCTGCAACTGTGTAACAAAACGTACGAAACCGCAGCACAGTGGGCAACTTAAAAAACGATCCGACCGCACTTATTTTTGTAGTGCAACGAGCCAAATCATATTCCACGGACCCGTGAGCCTTCTGAAAGGGCGGCAGCGGCACAGGCGGCATTGTGATCGATAGAGAATAATCGGATAGTACGGCGGCTCTCAGTTAACAATGGGGGCTCCGCTACTGTATGTCTATCTGTCTGTGTGCCGAGAGATAGATACAGCGGCAGCTCTTGTACCGCCACCCCACGTATGTGTACGTAGGATGATCAGTTACAGAGGCGCGCAGAAAGGCCTACAAAAGATATGAACTTGACTTCATATACTGAAAACAACTGTCACAAACTGTTCATAGTTCCCGTAAGCCGAACATATTTCTTTTTAAATAACACTGCTTTGAACTGTCATTGTCTTGAGGATGTTTGCATTTCACAACGTTTCGATCGATGTGGTATCTTCAATTGTCTTAAGGTGATCTGAGCCTCAAACTGAACCAGAAGACGATTGAAAATACGTGGTATCATCAATCGTACTCACTTCAACATGTGGATGTGCCTAACCTTACCTCCACAGTCTCGAAGAAGGATAGGTGATGTTCGCACCAGCAGCAAGCTGTTTTGCATAATAACACCAAGAATCACCAATACAGCATGCACTAGAGGGATCCAACGGGAGCAACCTCACCAACTTTCCACGCCAAGAACGAGGCTCTCCCAAACACCTCGTTCTTTTGGTCAAACTCGACGTTGTGGAATGAGCTGTCAAGGAGTTTGCTTCCCAATCCATCTCGCAGGTCTTCTGAAGCACGATAAATTTCATGCCTTTTGAGAGATTATTTATAACAAAACGAAAAAGAACCGAGTGCATTCGTCGAAATCTTAAGAATTTTGAATTGCACAAACAATATCTGATTATTCTTCATGTTCAAATATCAACAACTGTCAACAGGTTGACTGTGTTCTGTAACAGCACTACAACCATACAACAGATAGGTTGCATAGAAACACAGACAGTATCTTAACTAAGCACTTTTCATAAACATCTTTCAATAATAAATCCTAAGGTAAGAACACATAAGAATTACAATTTCTTATTAAAATATGTTGATGACGAAAGCACGGCAACACCAAATCCAGTTATGTACGTCGATATAAATCCTGATTGCGTCTCTGCCCTAGTTGGTTCAAGTAACTAAATTCAACATACGTTGTTCTGTCTACCTACTGCTTAGCTACAACGTAGAGATTAATGTTTTTGTTTCAGTCTATCTTGGCTATGGATACAGTATATTTATTTACACAGCAAGCATATACTCTTAAAACTAGAAATGATATGTGGGGCCCCTTAAATAATATCACAAGACGACGCCACTGTCGGCGATGACGTGGTGGTGCGTCTGCCCCCAGGGGGGCTGCATAATAGTAATAATAATCTCGGGCAGTCGACGTTACGAATGAATAAAAATATTTGCGCAATCGGCCTGCAGTGACGATGTTGTATGGTGGTGATACATCGGGAGCATTGGAAATGCAAACTGAAATTGAAATTAATACGGTTGCTTTTGTTCGAGTGTATCAATGTGTATATATTGTGGCATTATCCATCTCTGGCTTTCCGAATGGGGAAGTGACGAGTGTGGGAAATTTAAGAATGAAGTAGAGTGAGCGAATTTAGGTTGAGATGAAAAAAAATGGCACTCAGATATCTTACGTATTACAGTGGAACCCGATAAAACTCTTCAAGGAGCCGGATGACCAGTATTTGTAACAAGATTGGCCACTAACATTTTAGGCCTGGGAAACTAACTTAAAATAATATTTCGTTGAGGTTTTCGCGAGTTGACCCTTTAACCGATTAATCGAGATGTGTTTTTAAGTAGGGTTTCACTGCTCATTATTAATCTTGGGTTTTGACCATTTTATACCACTGGTTTATTCAATTTTATTGTTATGATGGATAAAGATGAACACTACACCTTAAGTTCGGCACGGTAATGAAATATTTGGTTGCTCGGATATTTATTCAAATCTTTTCAGATCTTGCATTTTGCATCTCTGATCTCTACGTATGCTCATCTCTCTTATTTAATTATTGTTTTCTTTTATTTCTCGTGAGCTCATTATAAGTTTATTGACAGTACGTCATTGCCGGTCATTTTTAAGCCCCTGACACAACAGAATGAATAATCGCCTGTATATAAAGCACGCCCGCAGCAAAATCAGCGTTAATGACAGTATCGAAGGCAATATACAAATACACGACATCCGAATACCTGAAAATGAGCAAACGTATCTAATTAAAACATACCCGAATTACGAACCACCGACAATTTATAGTCTTCTACCGTGCTATCACTGCGTGAGTTGATATCTTATTTCAAGCCATTAGCAAGTTGGATGATAGTTCAGGCAAATTGTAATACATGATGTATTTATATATGTTTTCCCTTACAAAGTAGGAATTATAGAACAAACTTAGCAATAAAGCAAATAAGTACGAAGGCTTTAAATGTAGAGACTCAATAACTTGCAAGCATAAGCTACAAAAAAAATCGGGTTGGTGGACTCAATTCTTCAATGTACATGTATAAAGCACCTTCGGTGACGCTATGGATTCGAGAAGAATAAAAAAACTAAAAATCAAAACTCCTAATTTTGTAGGCCCGCTATGCACGTCTAAAATTTGTCAAATCGTATAAAAAGAATCTTAAAAAATCATGAAATCTGTATAACCTTATGAATTTTTTTTATACTACCTAAATTGAGCAGGTACTTGGAAACGTACAAAAACTAATTGTAGCCTTTTTATATCGTATGACTTTGGACTTTGATATAAAATATACAAAGGGTCATGAAAATAGCCAAAAGGGCTTGGAATTGGGATTCCGAACTATCAGTATTGTCCAAAAATTGAAGACCTGTTAGAAAACTTGCAGGACCAGTGTGGATTCTAGGATATGTATTTGTGGGCTTTGACTTATGGACAAAATGTTAGTGTATATTTGATTAACTAATCAAAATTATCGTGCTCTGCGACGGGGGCAGGCCCCCATAACCCCTTGACACTCCACAGCGATGGACAAGCTTGACACTCTTGCTAGTTGCGGATTATATTAAATTTACTATAATGAGTGCATGAACTATTACATAGTACAAACTAGGATATCTGTAAGCACTACAGTCAATAAGCATTTCGCAGGTAAGGTGCGGTATAATAGAAAAGCTTAGTGTTGGAGATATATTCATACTCCAGAAAAGAGCTGTTAGAGTTTTATTTGGAGTAGGCTACAGAGAACACTGCCGGCCGCTATTCATATAGTTGAAGATTATGCCGCTGCCTTGTGTCTTCATTCATGCCTGTTTGTTGGAAGTACATAAGCAAATAAGTCAGCTTGCTGTTGGTGCTGACTTCCACAATTATGATACGTTATGGTGCTCTAATGCCGTTAGAAAACCATTTTATAGACTGAGTAAGTCGATAAGAAATTCGTCCAGAATTGACTTCTATAACTGCATTCCTTTACGCCTAAGAGATCTAAGTTATAATCGTTTTAAAAGTGCGACAAAAAAATGTCTTCTAAAATACTGTTTTTATAGTGTAGATGAGTTCAAATGTACGACCTTTAGTTTTTGCTGACGATTCACCTGTACGAGTACATTGTACATTAGTGAAATAAACGTACTACAACTATTACTATTACTATTACTATTACTATTTTGCAATTTGAAATTAGTTCGTGATGCCATAAACTTTAAGAAACTGTACCCATACGAAATATTTGAGATAGCAAAGAAGATAAAATGTGCAATGAATAAGGACAAGAGTCCTATCCTAGCAACTTGCTGTTTGGCCTAGTGTGATAAAAAGAAATAACAATCGTTGACCCACCTGATTGGTGATAGATGCTATATGGTCGGTAGCACATGGCAGGTGCATAAGGTGTTTGTTTGTTTTGTGTGTAGTGTTTATGGCTACTACGCCAAAGGATCCAGTATCACAAATCTAATTCGCCTTGACTATACTAGTATACGAGAATCAAGACACCGCGAGCTCAGAGATGAATTATTGTATACGTTTTCGCTAATGAACCAACTTTTGATCAGGCTATACAAAGGCATACATACAATAACTTTACTGGTGTATCTTATATCACCAGGTATAACATCGAAATTAATATCTCTATCTTTCAAGTTCATTGTCTGCTTTTGCGGAGGGAGGAAATAAATACTGAACTGTCAGGGAAATTTGACAATAAGCTTGTTTTTAATGCCAGTGTATTGTATGTAACGCTCACTGTCTAGATCTAAACATTGAGTGCTACTTTCCAATTTTTATATACATAACATAACCAAATATAATCAATGATGATTTTGATGAGATTTTTTAATTTGAATATGTCATCATTGCGATTTCTTATAGTCTTCACAGTACATAGCTGACATCAATGACGATGAAAAAATATGCACTTCACAACTCATCCATATGATTTCCCGCTAGGGACACTATTGCTTCTAGGCGAAGTGGGTAAAGGTAACAAGGACGGAAGCCATAACGGCCGACATTATCTGAACCAGTATTACAAGCATGAGAAGGACGAAATACTTTTTTTTCATACATATCCTCACGCAAAGGCAAAAAGCCTTCTATAGAAGCGCTACGATAGAATACACTTCTGTTCACATGGTCAAGAGCAAAGTCTTCGGTAGCCATTCCACAAAGCCGAGGTCTTCCAAAAGAACGACTTTTGGAAGAGGCTCGTTCCAAGCATTGGTAAGGATGAGTCCGTTGGGTTCCTCTAGTCATTACTGTACTGGCTTGCTGTTATTATATCTGTGGAATAGAGACATATCAGCCACTCTTCTTCGATGTGGAGGAGGTCCTTTTCAACGTCAGGTGTATCTACCTAGCATATTAACCCAAAAGCTTCAAGGATTGCTTTGAATTGCACCCCACACATGGCAGCACTACTCCAGCAATGGTCTGATCTGAACCTTGTTGAGTAGCAATGGTTGTTTTGTAGAATACAATTTCCTGCAGAGGAGGAAAAGCCTCAGCTTCTCTTACGCCGACTCAAAGAGGCCGAAATCATGATCATGCAATGGCATGATATTGTTGATGTTAATTTCCAGATGCTTGATGGGAGATGATTCAACTATTGGGCGTCGTTCCATCTCCACAGAAGCAGAAAGTGAGCCTTTTATATGGAGGCCTATACTGAATATTCAGTTCCAATCTGGGTTGACAGATTATTTCTCATTGCTATTTGTGGTTTATACAATACAATTTGTTGCCTTCAGCGGATGAAATAGCTATACCATCATACGTTTTTAATTGTTAGATAACAAACAGATACTCAGCAACTGGACGTTTTACTTCCTTTTCCACATATTGCGCATTGCAGAAAAAGAACACCCACTCACATTCGAAACCGTTAGTCGCTCTAGGCGTATAAGGTGATTACTTCTTCAGGAAAATGTTTACATTTTGAAAAGAACGATGCTGGGTGGTATGAAGCGTTTAAGTTTTTTATAATGACAGTACGATGGTCCGTTGGGATTATTCTGCTAATTGCTTTTTTCATTAGGCAGTTGAGCGGAGCTTGATTTCGAGAAAAGATGCGCGCACGGGCCTCTCGACCGAATTATCTCCAATTCGTATCACTTAATTTGCCTTTTCGCGGTAATTTTTTACCATTACGTCGGAAGAACATTAAATATAAATTAACAAGCCCCAGGAGCATCCACTAAATGTCCGACTGGATTCATCCTACAGAAAGCATGGATGCCAGTAGGTTCACCTGTATGATCTAAATTCTATATTTTTTTGGAGACAATATTCTAAAACTCATGGTTCAGCAGTGGTGTTATGTAAAATAGACTATAACTACAACTATAAATTAAATCGGCGAGTTTGAATCCCCAAAATTATACCTCTTTTTATTACGTGACATTGCTTTCAGTCAGACTATAATTCTCACAAAAGCCTCCACTGTTTTTGCCCCCCACAATTTGGCAACACCGTCAAATGAAGTCAAACGTCTAGAATGGAATTTTTTACGATTGTGTGATTTTCATTAATAGCCTATTTTTACTCGTGTTATATGTTGGACTCAGTTGTTCCGCTGTTGATCGGTTACAGTCATCACAAATACATAACTTACTTACTATTTCTTATTTGCCCCTGCTCAATCGTGGTGTTAGCCTATTTATCACACACTATGCAGTCTCTCGTCAGCTCTAAATAGGTTCCCGAAGTTGAAGCGGATCCGTAGCATATTCCAACTGTTTTCGTTGTAAATTTAGAGTTCTTATTCAGGTTCTATTATCATGGCTCATAAAATTAATATATAGACAACAAACGCCATTTTTGCAATGCTTGATGAAAATAATTTCTAAAAAAAAATAAAAGGTCGAACGATCGAATGGAGCACGGATCAAATTGTCATCAAATGAAACAATCATGAAAGGGTCATCTTGTCCCCTTTCAATACCTGCTACAACGTGAACTCAAGTTATAGTCTCCTTTGTAGTCCAAAATCGGGATAGAATAATTTACATAATTTCAAAACCCAACAAACGACTACAACTGTGCTGTGAGCGACAGTAACTTGAACTAGAACTCGTAGTTCTAGCCGACTATAAAGTTACATAATACTGCTACCTCCTACACCAAGAATTTGGAATCCGAGATCATTAATAGGGGGTATGGTTATAGCGGAATAGGAAACTCTGAATTCTTTTTGGCCTTGCCGTTGGTAAAATACTTCTATGCGCTTTTGAACCTAGTCATCGTCGTTACTTGTTAGACATAGATGATTGTTCACACATTTGCCTTCAAACTCCTGTCTACGCACTTGTCACAAAAATCCTCACCTAGGATAGGTATGTGTAGAACCCGGTTGCTTTCCACTGTCAGGTCGCCGAGCTATATTTACGATTCTAGGCAAAAATGCATGTTTATAGCAGACCCCATGCATAGTGGCGAGTATACACGGTATCTAAGAATCACTAAATGTAAACGACAGACATAATTATATTACATAAAACTAATTTCAGGTCAACTCACTCCCCGCAGTCCAGCCACACCAGTGTTGTCACCAATAGTTTCTCCAATCGCATTCCTGAAGTGTTACTTCCGATTTTTAGCATAACACAAGAATAAATTCACACCCCGATAGCGACGCAAGTCGGAGACACGATGACTTACGCTCAGTTGAAGCCCTACCTAACATTCCTGGGTAATTGCACTGTATCGCACAGAAATATTGTTTCCTACACAATAAACCATTGGCATTATTGATATTTTAACAATGAGATTGGCGATGGGACAACGTTGAGCTGGTTCCGCGAAAAAATGCTTGAATCAGAAATGGTATGATGACAACGCTGATGAGAGGTACCAGATTAGAGGTAACATTGCGAAAATATTTTGCTATCTTCTGGTGAGTTTATATTTTCAATGGTTAACTTCCCATGTAACAGATGGTAACGTTGCAAGCGGAGAAACGTTCTAGCTTGAAAATTAATGGCTAACAGTGACTCTATCCAATTAAATAACTTCATTTAAGAATTCTCAAAGATTAATTTTAAGGACTAGCAATAATTAGTTGGGAGTACTGAGTCAACTCAACTCCATTTTATCTTTGGGTCAATTCCGATGTCGATATTCGAAGACTCTTCTGGAAAAGACAAAATGATACTGACTCTATATATTAAGAGGATCTATACCAACATAGCAATTCCTCATCCCAGGATTTCCCATATGTTTTTGGTATGAGATTTATAAAATCCTAATATTCACCATATTCTTCGAGCTCATTCGCACCCATGACAACCTATTCTGGAAGAGATACATTCCGATTGAAAGCACCCACACTATTATTATTACTAATAATAACAGAAATGTAAAGCACATTAAAAAGTGAACAGCTGATCAATTGACAAGTGAATAAACGTCAAGGTCGCCTTAAGGTGGCGTCCTTAAGGACGCTTCGAGGAAGCCCTAGATGACTGCAAATTGCGTTCGATTACGACCTCCAAGGTTCAAGTAAGCATTAAGGAATTACCCTTTGAAACACCATTGTCGATTTAGACGAATGCTTTAAGCAACTGCAGAAGGATAACCTCATCCTCGAAGACCCTTTAAGGAAGCCTTAGCTGACTATAAATTGCGTTTCATTAATATGACTTCCTTGATGTTAAAGAGAGACTTAAGGAATGACCCTTTGAAACACAATTGTCGATTTCGACGAAAGCTTTGAGCAATTCCAGAACAATAACCTCATCCTTACGGACTCTTTCAGGAAGCCTTGGCGGACTAGAAATTGCTTATTATCGGTATCACTTCCGTAAGGTTGAAGGAAGCCTTAAGGAATGATCCTTAGAAACCCAATTGTGGATTTCGACGAAAGCTTCAAAGCAATTCCAGAACGATAACCTCATCCTTAAGGACGCTTTAGCGGACAGTAAATTACGTTTCATCAACACGTCTTCCTCAAGGTTCAAGTTAGCCTTAAGGATTGATCCTTAGAAACCCAATTGTGGATTTCGACTAAAGCTTCGAAACGTTTCCAGATCGATAACCGTCCGCACTCCATGGAATTCCAGCAGGGAATGCGAAGAGCATTCGCTGAAACCAGTCGTCACAGCAGAGCAGAAACGGAATGGAATGAAATGAAATCGCAGTAGCAGAGATAGAATGAATCGTAGTACGCACGCGAGTGAGACAGCAGTCCCATTCAACAGACGGAGAAACTCCGGCGCCAGACGGGAGGGGTCCCGAGGGATTGGAACGAGAGCCCGTTTGCTGCCAACCTGTGGATTCTGGATTCCCCAGCCAGATATACATATAAATCCGTCGGAAATGCGACTGCTGTTTCCGCGATTTCCATTTGTATGGCACCCCAACGCTCTTTTCGACTGTTATTTCCGCACTAACGCCAACTGCTCGAACGCGAGGCAGCTTCTGGTTGATCGTGTTAGAGTTGATCTGATAATTGATATTTGTTTTTTAGGGTTTTTTAAATGCCATAGCTCAAAGATATTATCAAAATTGTAACGTAAAAGAAGGTCATATGTTCCGAATGGCTGATAACAGATGGACGAAAACAATAATGGAATCGAGAGCTAGAACAGAGAATAGTAGAGACACACCACCAACCGTATGGAGTGAGGATGAAAATAGAATTGTAGGAAATTGAACAAACACCGCCACGAATAGTTTGAATTTATATTCTCCACTATACGTATGACCTACTATATACATCTAGTCGTATCATTCATCCATCGCCTAGAATCGTCTGTATAGCTCGGCGACCAACACTAGAGCATGAAGGGGTTTTATATAAACCTCTCAGAGATAAATGACAATCCCTGTTTATAGGACCATTTGCTGCTTGAAGATTTTAGTAGACAGCGCCATTTAACACTACAGTTGTAAATTGATGCTATCACACCCCATAATGTTTACTCTTTATTCAACTGTGCTTTATATGTGTCGAAATATGGATGGATTAGCGATACTCTAACTACCGTACTCATGGTATACCACTGGGTAATTTTTTAGGTCCAGTTCCATCCCTACTGCATATCAAAGACCTATTCTTACTTGACTCTGAAATAAACGTAGCATCATTTGCAGATAATTTAATGTTTTAGTATCATGAAGAAGGTATGGAAGATTTTGCAGAAGTGAAGAAATTAAGTGTCAAATAAGTACTATAGAGTGCTACTGTTTTATTGAATATTTAGATGCTCATATCGACAGGTATCTGAAATGGGGTTCTCATTCAAATTTTGTGCTGAAAAAACTTATAATACGTGTTTTCTACAAAATAAAAAGTAATCTAGATGATCAACAACTAAAAATTAAAAAAAGCATTAGTAGAACTCCATGTATTCTATGGAATTGTCATGTGTGGAAGTATATTTCAAATTTAGCTAGACGTCTCAGAATTTCTTCGGAAAAGATTTGTCAACTAATTTTTTATATTCCGCTGATGATTCCAACATCAGGCTTATACAAAATGTTAAGTCAAGGTGATTTGATTTTCATAATGAACAGTTATTGAATAAATTATCCCACAATTATAGTACAGTACAATCCATGTAGATACCAACATTGTAGATGCAGTTTCAAGTCCCGTCCATAACAAATAAATGTCTGTCTTATTCTCTCAAAAATTATGTCCCTGTTCGCCTTCTTTACACAGTTAGAGCTGTTGATTCCTATCACAGTTAACACGTAATATTATGATCAAACTTGTTTATACTACTAATAATTATTAGAAACAGTTTGATGCTTTTCAGATGCCAATTTTGAACGATAACATTCAGAATTTACGATGCCTATGCACTGTAATGTGTATGTAGTTCCATTTCAGGTACGAATTATATCTATCCAAATGACTAAAGTAATCATAAAATGTCTCCATCGTCACTATAAACAAGCCACTATGCCACACCGTGATTTCTCACGCTTTTATGTTCGTAGGAGTATAACGCCTCTCGCAACTAGTTTATTTAAACCTTTTAGTATATAACCGACAGTTAGTTCATGGTTATAATATCCGACTCCTCTATTTCTGGCAAGAAGCGGGTTGAAACATAAAAATCGATATAAGGCACTCAGGGAACAATCTTCACTTTCAGTCGTTAGTTTGCTATAAAATCGATAACGAGATGTGTCTACTGTTGTACTACATACATGGTAGACGATGAATGCATTACTATAGCGTAACGTGCTATAGAAAAAATTCGTTGTTAAGAGGGAATTCTACCTAGAATAAAAGGCGTTCCAATATTTCGTTTGCAGCGCTCATTTTTCAAATAATAGAACAATTGAAGAAAGGTAGGTCTATGCTAGTGCGAAGCCTTTTTTGCAATTTTTGATACAAAATTTCAGATATTGTCACATAAATACTGACATTTTTTGACTGATTTCGGATGTCTTTTCAACCTTCTGGTAACCAAAGTAACCGAAATATAAAAAAGGGACTAGTACGGGCCTAGAGCCACCCTTTCTCTATAATCTGTATAATAATATTTTCAATATGATCAAAATCAAGCAATCACGGCAAATTGTCACACCATATATGAACGGATTTTTACTGCTGATACGAGCGCCCTTATGACAATATCTAAAAATTTAAGAAAAGAGCTTCGCAGAAGTATATAACCAACCTTCCTCTTCCATTTTCAAAAAAACGTTCGCTTATCTTGAAAAATGAGCGCTGAAAACAAAATATTGGAAACTTATGAAAGACGCATTTTATTCTACGTAGAGTTTCTTCTTAAGCCCTCTACTACGAATGAGGATGTTTTGGAATTTTGTTGACAGTGTAATGCCTCGGCCTTTCTGTCTAATAATCCTTAGCGCCTCTAGAACTCCGAAAGTAAAATTCGGTAACATACGTTCATACCTCACTTTCCGCTCATCATTTTCCAATAAATGTTTGAAGGGTTAAGAGCTTGAAGCTGGTGGATTTAAAGTGGAGTAGCTGAGATTTCTTGACGTTGTTAATTAACGTCCTATTGTCTATAAATTCTTAACCCCAGAAAGTATGCAATATTTTTTTGGTACTCGCGGATTTGAATCTACCCGAAACAATCTTTTTCCAGAAAATAGGTCATTCTAGCGGAGATCTGAAGATACCAAGAGATTTAGCGAAAAATTTTTCTTTGGACGGAGTATGATATTGAAGGAAAAGAAAGCTTTCGTCTCGATATGTGGATAAAAAATAAGCATTGAAAAATCGTTATAGGTCGATCAGTATATTTTTTAAGGCATAAACAAGGCGGTAGGTGCCACAAATTTTTGGGAAACATACGACTTATGATTATAGTAATTTTTCGATGCCTATCAAATATTTTAAATAGATTTAAACCAGATGATTTGTATGGTATTTAAGCTCGTACTCAACTTTTTCTAAAGGGGGCTGATTTGTGATACACATTATTTAATAAGGATCATAAACAATTATTAAAGTAGATATTGTGTAATTAACACAAAGTATCACAAATAAATCTCTTTCTGTGACGCGGTTCAATTCATATTTAAATCGTAATCGGACTGGCCGAGTTTTATTTGTGAATCTTTGTGTAAATAACACAACTTTTTATCTGCGTAATGGAAGAGTTTCACCAAGTAAGAGCATCTACAATCTACATAATTATTAAAGTGCCTATTCTAACCATCAAAAGATTTCGTAAAGTAGGATGACTCTGTACTTCCGGTAAAGTGGTATCAGTTTGTTAAGCTTTGGATCCTTGGAATTATATTTCAAAAGTATAGGAGAATTTAAGTTTTTCAATATTCTAAGTTAACCTTAATTCCAAAGGACCACGCTAAAACCAAATCTTTATTAATACACGGAAAACTCAACATCAAACTTACTTGACGCTTTTTGTTTTTGCTCCCATATAAGTGGTTTCTTTACTCCAACCTTCAGCGAAATTGTATAACATTACAAACACGAATTCCATTTTAAGTGTATGTGGGTGGTAAGCCTGGAAGAAAACAATCCTTCCTCCGCCATAAAAGAAAACAAGAGTAATTCCATAACGATCGATTCCGATCTAGCTGCTTACATTTCAAGCAAAGCGAATCTCTCTCGCTAGCTGCGTATAACTGAAATCTGTTTAATAACTGAGCATGTTATTATCCTTCCCTTTTCATGCATTATTCTCGTCGAAGACGTAACATTAAATCAAGCCTGGAAATGCTCGGTAGATACGAAATTGTAGCTGTAATCGATAAAACAAACAAGCCGAGGTATTTGTAATAACAGGACGAGTAAAATATTAATGCGCCAACATCTATTGGAACTATGCATACGTACAAAAAGAAGGCGAAGAAGTTGCAGCGGAGAAAAAGCATTCGCTCATGTATACATACAGGGTCATCTGTTACACATGATTATCGCTATGAAAGTATAAAAGGACAAGGCTTGAAGGAAGTCTAGCCTGTGAGTGCCGGCTCACATGAAAGAGAAGACTTCAATGACACCTCTTTGCAAGGTTGCTAATTTTCATGGAAAAAATATAGTTTTGGCAACACCGTATCACTGCTTCGAATGCGATCGTTCAGTCTCGCTTAAACGGTAAGATGGGTCGCATCGCGCGTTGTTATTTGGATACGTAGTTTCAGTATTGCTCTACTGCCACTGGATTTGCCCTCCCCCCCATTTCTTACCCTCCAAAAATGTTTAGAACAGAACTAAGTTTCCATCTATTTGTATTCTAGGCTAACTTACTACTGAAATATATTAAGTTAAATAGCTTAAGGAATAAAATATCTTAAAACGTGAAATATCTTAAGAAATAAAATAGTTTATCACATGAAATGTCTTAAGGACATTTTGACGGCGATGGTTAAGGTTTTATAGGGGTTTCCCTTAACACTAGTGTAAATGAAGTCGCCAAAATTATTTCCCCTAAGAGAGACACAACAAATGAAAACATAATTTCATAGAAAAATAGCTAGACAGGATAGACAGTGTGCTAGTTTTGAAAGCTCTAGTTTTGTATCCATGATAGGACTAGTTAGTTATTTGGCAAGTAATCTGGGTAGCCTTGTTTGCAGTCAAATCTGACAGACCGACGATGATTTTAATAAAAATCGAAACGCGTCACTGAAAGAAAGAGTTTTACTTGTGAAACTTTCTATCAACTAATAATACTAATATTGTGTTATTTCAAATGTGCTGTACAGATGAAGAGGCTTCTGAAGGAGACGGCATTAAGTGTGCATACATTATCAGGATGCTGGTAAAAAACGCATCTCCATTTTCTATGGATATTGCAACTTCTACGAGTATTCACGAGACGTTCTTCCATCAAGTAGTAAGTCCAGGCGAATATAGTATGCAGTTGTTTGACCTCCACTTCAATCTCATCCAGGGTAAAACGGGCAGTACATGCATCCACGTTGTATTTTCGTATACAACTTATTGTATATCTAAGAGCAGTTAAAACGGGCTTTTGTTGCATTTCATTGTGCTTGGAGATTGGTTCAGCCGTACCTCGGGTATACTGTCCTACTTTATTAAAAACTGCATGCGCATCCATTACATTGTGCAGGAAAGGTTATCTCTTCTCCTTCCAGAATTAATTGCCTACCGGATAGAGTGGACGCCTTTTACAGAGTCATTCTAAAGCATTTTGTTTTACCTGCCGCGCATCAGCAGGGAGTCATTACAGCTATTGCATACATCTTAAATGTCTATGGTTAATTTGTTTCTGATTTTCATTCAACTCAGAAAATACGTAAGATCTGAGCCCGGGGAGAAACCTGGAACCCCGCGTCCTAAGAACAAAAAAAGAAAATGTGAATTAAGCCAGTACAGAAATGGTTTATTTAATCACTGAATAAAATAGCGTGGATCTTTCAGTATTAAGAGTATTAAAAATAGAATGTGAATTTTGCTGAAAAATGTTGAAGAGGATTACTTTTTCACGAAGCTATGAATTGTATTTTTTTCCGTATCCCTAGTACGTACCTACTCTTTTTAATCCTCACTTGCTAGCCGTGAATGTATAAGTACCGATGGTCACACGACCGACCGCCTTTTTTAATTACCTGAGTTTGAATATTTCCCTAGACGAGAATTTTTAGTGAAACTCGTTTCGGATAAGAATTAGCGGTGCTTCAGAGAGCGGTGAATTTTTTATTAGTCCCGCCATATCTACTTTGTTGGTAAACTGTTATTCTGGTACACGCCAAAATTGCGTTTTTAATATCTCCCCATCGCGGAGGTGAGTTTCTCTGCCATAAAATTTCAAATGTCCTATACGCACTGACTATATTGTTAGGATGTGTTTTATATTCATGGAAATCATCTGAAGTCTCGACAACGCACTGTAGTAGGTTGTTATATGTGCTTCTTTCAGGACTGTTGCAAATGAAGTGATTTAATCAAATGATCATGGTTCCTTAAACAGACTCTCAACACATATAGGGTATCATGTATATTGGGGACGCTCTTACTCTTTGAAATTCTTCCATCATGCAGATGATTTTTTCTTTCAGTGACGCGTTTTGATTTATATTTAAATCATCGTCGGTATGTCAGGTTTTACTGATAACAAGGCTACCCCGATTACTTGCCAACTAACTAACTAGATCCTATCAGGAATATAAAACTAGAGCTCTCAAATCTAGCATACTATTTATCCTGTCTAGCTATTTCTATATTAAATTATTTTTTCCTAGTGTCTGTCTTAGACGATTGTTTCTGTCGATTGTTCTACACTAGTGTTAAGGGAAACCTCTGCAAAACCTTAACCATCGCAATCAAAATGTCCCTAGGGTATTTATTTATCAAGGTGTAATAAACTATTTTATTTCTTAAGATATTTCACGTTTTAGGATATTTTTTTCCTTTCTTCCTAATAAATGCCATAATTTAAGGTATCTCAAGAGTAACTTAACCTAGAATACAATACATAGTGTATCGATAAAAATTAAGTTTAAACGATCAGCCTGTTCTTTTACTACAATATAATCAGGGTTTCGCAGATATTTTTGAATCTCTAATGTTTCCATGAAGTTTAAATCATGTATTTTATTACAAGCACGAAGTACACTCATTCTATTTGCCAACTTTATGATTAGTATCTAGTAAGTATCTGACAAGATTTGATTTTTCTGGATGGTTGTTTTTGATAGCACTGTGTTCTCTGTACCTTGTTGTAAATGCTCTAGCTGTTTGAACAATAGAAACAGCATTACAGAAGGCACATGAAATCCTATGACGTATTGGCCATACTCATTTGATTATCATACACTGTTTTTATTCTTCTTCTTTCGGTGCCTATTCGGTCCGAATGTTGGCTGACTGTTTTTATTATTTTCGTTATATTATTGCTAATGTTTCCAAAATATGTAATGGTATACCACAATTACATATAAACTGAAATAGCATGATTGTAAGAAAAACATCAGGTGATACTGCAATCCACAAGCAAACGTGATGTTTGGAATAATGAATAGGGAGAGATCCTGAAGCAACATGATGGTTTTGGTATAGTAAACATGTGGCCTGCTATAAGAAATACAAGCGTTGGTTGCGTATATTGCCTAGACTAGTAACTATAGCTTGGCGGCCTACAGTAGAAAATAAATATGTTGGATATAATCGTAGGTAAGGTTATCATAGCAATATTAATCAAGTATAGCGACAAGCGGAGATGTCCATTAACGTCAAACGCAAATTAGTATATATCGTATTACTTGGTCATCATTCCTCCTCAAATGGTTAGTTATACAAAAATCATATAAAAGCGGACCAAACTGAACGAGGTTCGCTACCGCACTCGAAGATTTGCAGACGTTCCACATAAAATATGTGGAGTGCTGCCTCCTCATTCTCAGCAACCGACGATTCTACTCTCAACAATGTATTAGAATGTGGACAGGGGAACAGCTCTCAATGACTGTAAATCATCCAAAAATAAATATCGTCGACAGTTATACTCGGCACCCAGGTATTTTTTTGCAGAGCATCGCGCGCTGGTTATTTACTGGAGGTCGTTACTGAAAACGAAGGTTCCTTGTTTTGTTGTAACTTAATGACTATTGGAGAAGCAGCGCACACTGTCCAATAGCAAACGATATGTTTGTTGTGAATATAAAATTGTTTAATTAAGACGCAAGGTAAGGTTTGACAGATAAAATCATTATTGGCGACGCGTTTCGTTTTAATCTTTAAATCATCGTAAGTCAGAATTGACTATTTGAAAATATTACTCAAATTATTTATCAACTAACCAGCTTAGTCCTATCATGAATATCAAACTAGAGTTAGCAAATCTAGGATTCTTCGCATCCTGTCTAGCTGTTGTTTTATTAAATTATTTTCTGTGGGTATATTTTTTAGCCGACTGCATAACAACACTAGTGCAGATAAAGTTGCTAAAAGAACTCTAGTTGTAGATTCATAATAACGAACCTGGGTAGTCTTTATAGGCAGTCAATTTTGATAGTCTGATGATGATTTGAATATAAAGCCGATACGCGTCACAAATAACGACTTTTATTCATAAAACCATGTGTTCAAATTAGACAATTTTATCTTGATGATGGAAGAGTTTTATTAGGTAAGAACATTGATAATCTACATGGTACTTTTATTGGTACTTGTATTTTATCGTTGTATTTTATTCTTTAAGAGTAGCTGCAATGATTTAAAAATTCAGTCAACTGACAGCTTTCAAAACATGTTATTGCTATGGGATGTTGTCATTGTTTTAACTTCGACATTTAACGACAATAAATTGTCAGTTTTAATCTTCCCCTGAAGATGCTAACATAGCAAAACATATTTCGGGTTCAATAAAGGTGGTTTGGCGAGAGTAGTATTTGTAGTTGCGGCGGCAAAGCATCTGATAAATAGCATAAGACAATAAATTCTACCATCATTTATAAAGTTGTCATGCAGAATGTTATAATGTCACAACTTTTTACTAAATAAACAATTTGAATGAAGTTTAGCTTTTCTTCTAGCTCCCACAGATTGCCTCTGCTGCTTTCAGACCGAAATTGTGTAATTGAAACCGGAATATTCACAGAATGCTTTATTGCGTTTCATTTTATTAAATCACATTCTCAGCCTGTTAAATGTTTGCAATGTTTCTTTGCGCCTTACTGTATTAAATAGAACCACCTGTTCAACGTTTCCAACGACCACCCAGGTTATTTCATATTATAAAAATATAACTAGCATAATTTTGATAAACTGTGACGGAGGGGTTATATTTTTGGCGTTGGTGAAATACATATTTTCATCGGTATGGTTTTGACCTAGATAGACTTGGTTATTTTTTTTCTAAAGGGAGCAAATTTCTTCGGCATCTGTTTAAGCAACTACTACTACATATTACTACAACTTCACTGCATGATGATGATGAGATTGTGGTTTCATTGATCACCTGAAGTAAAGTTTGAAATTATAAGAAATGCAATTTTAGACATTTGAAACTTAGTTTATAAATTTTTCAAATGTGTCAAAAACATCAAAAATTTATGAATATTGATCACACCTCCATTTTTAAACTGATACCATAGAGTGGGAAGTACCGCGTCAAGCTATTTGACGCCATTTTTCTTCATGAACTGGATAATATCGGCAATAGCTAGTATCTAAGAAACTATTACAGCGGTGCAAATTATTTCGCTATTCAATTAATTCCAGCTACTCTTTACCTGCTGTTTCTCAACGAAAAACATTCACCATAATAACTTTTCATTAACTGGTAGATCCATCCACGGTATTTATCGATGCTTTACTTGATGATTCCGCGTCGAGAAGTCCGCACAAGGCGTCGTTTTTTACAGTACACGAACATTAAAATGTACACTGGCTGTATCATTAATACCATGCGATTAAGTAGGTTTATGCTGAAAAATTAATGTTGCCTTGCTTTGCGGTGTAGTTGAGCTTTGGCAAGAAACTTGAAAAGCTATCATCAGTTAAATTGTGAGGTCAAGGCTCAAAAAACATCAGAAATTATGATTATTTTACTCTAAGTTCATTAGAATTACATCAACAATATTCACTATTTCATTAGTTTGCCGGTTTATGTGAGGGTATCTCTCCAAGACCATGCGTATCTACTATTTTATTAATTTATCTGGTTTTACATCATGGCTAGGCAAATCTGCAAGTCTGAAGATGATAACAGATATGGTAAAATGTTGTGTAGATTGTAGATGTTCTCACTTCATGGTGAAACTCTTCCATCATTCGGATAAAAATGCGTAATGCTTCAAGATACTGTATTTCATAGCTTTGTCGTTCGTTTAGTACATTTCATGTCCTAAAAGAGTATGTTAACATATCCAAGTGTAAATGAAAGGAAACTTACAAGGTTTCGCAGATATTTCCTGATCTATAATGTTTGTATGAAATTCAAATCAAATATTTTATAACAATTATGAATTACATTTAGTCTATTGTCGTTGCCTACCGTATGATTAGTATCTACTAAGTGTCTTACAAAATTTGAGTTTTCTGTTTTAGCAACTACTACTACAGGTTTCAGCATTGTAACTGGATAAGGATCCTAAATTATTAGAAAAGAATGGGTTCCAGTAGTTTGGAATTGTATTTTACATGGAGATTTGGAGATTTTATTAGGATTTAAGATTTTTTGATCCACTCGAAGTGAACTAGATGTAGAAATCTAATTTTGTATTCATGATAGGACCTACTAAGCCAGTAGCAGTCAATTTGGAAAATTCGACGATGATCTAAATATTGAGTCGAAACGGCTCACACTAAAGGTGATTTTTATTGATGAAAATTTGTGTTTAAAGTACACAAGTTTTAATAAATAAAAATATGTGCCAGTACCGTCTATGGAAAGAAATTAACCCCTCCATTTTCTCCTCTTATTTTTTCTCAAAAAGTAAGCTAGGTAGACACATAATATGATCCGAAAGTCAGGCAGCTTAGGAGGTGATCAGAATACATCAAAACATGAAAACTATTGATGAGCTTTTCAATTGTCCGGAGTTGTGTCATCTATAAAATGATTTCAATCAAACTAACTGCGTGTCTAAGGATCTCATATGAATTTACTCGACTGTTTGATGAAAACCACATAGTTTCGGGCCTGAAATCGAACCTCACAGTACCCCAGTCTTTACGGAACTTACCATCCATTCCTCTATTCTTTTTTTGCTACATTCTCACCACGAGTAGACGATAGAGCATCAAACCGAAGCAACAAAATAATAAATCATGCTCCAGCTAACAACCTCTGTAAAGCAAATTATCACTGCAGTTAACAATTTATCATTTTCAATCATTGGAGAAACAATACGTGAGTCCGCAGTTAAAAAATATGGCGCCACTACAACTATCAGCTAACGAATGTTATTATGAGAACAAAGAGCACAAAGGCGTTAATATATTTACTGTGTTGGGGTATCTGCAGGTATTGTCGGTAGATTGCGGTTCGCAGAGTAGCAGTTACAAATATCAAGATTTGTTTTAAGATTCCAACTAATCACTGCTCATTTATTACTTGACTTAACAACCATAGCTTCGATACGAATTTTAAGACCAGTATTGAAGATATCTAGCTGTCTGATTGTTTCGCAGTCATTAAGCTCCGGAGTTTTGAAAAGAAAAGTTGTTACGGGAGTCTAGAGACTTGCTTTATCGTGTGTATGCACACCTTTTATATAGTAAATAAGGTATATCGATTTCAAAGTAGTAGCCACATGAAACACTAAATAATACCAATGTAAATGCAAAGCAATGCCAACCCCCCTCCCCGAATTAATTTCTGACTACGTGGTTGGACATGCATGTTTCTTCTTTAGCCTAGACTCGTCAGTATAGCCTGGCGGTCCAACTGTGGAGAACAATTGGGGGGTATATACGTAATCCAGTCAAGGGTTTGATAGCAACATCACCACTCATCTCCAAAGGTAGCGCACTATGGCGCTGCCCATTGGCAACTTACGAAGTCCAAGGTCCTAGCACTGGGACTGCCCTGGAGGGGCAACACATGTCTCTTACGACATCTGCCGACAAGGGCGAAATGATTTATGAAGAACAAGGGATGTCGCTCAAAATCAATTCAGCCTTGTTGACAGATCTCGTAAGGGCCGCTTCAAGGCGACCTTTGACTTCTTAAGTTGCCAACGGGCAGCGCATAGTGAGCTACGCTTGGAAATGAGTGTTGATGCTGCTCTATTGTGTTAACTTGTCACTTGTCATTGGAAATTTGAACAGTTTAAATACTACCTTCAAATTACTCAAATATAGAGGTCGCTTAGGATTATTGATTTACTTGCAATTCGCATATATTATAAGCTTGCTTAAATACATCTTGACTCGCTTATTGGTTTTAAGTGGGTACTGAAAGAAATGATCGTTAGCTCTGGCGCAACATGGTATGAAAAGTAGAAATCTGTACAAATTCAAACAAGTATGTTGACTTTCTGCGAGTTGGCTCAACGCTTCATGTTCCAACGCTAAATGTGTGTAGGAAGGCTGTTGAACTTTCATAAAATATGCTATCGATTATCTATTTAAGGCGCGTTCTGAACTTAGAAGTTCGAAGGTAAATTTACCGCCTAACGTAAAGAAAATTTACAGGCACGAGTTGATACCTTGAATACACTATTTTGCAGATTCACGTATCGTATTCAACTTTTATGTTTCTTTGTAAATGTAAATACCAAAAGACATTCGACTGATATATTACGTTAAATTGGATTTTTTTTTAATGAATGAATGAATAGAAAGAGGCATTCTGATGCAGACCATCGGTGCATAGGCCACCGCCGGACCCTTTTGTGCCTCTATCAGTTCTAGTTCCCAAGGCCAGCCCTTTTCGTAAAGTTAAGTATGGCCTTGGGTCCTGCCCATCTTATATCCCCTGGTTCCAGAATCATGGTTCCCAGTATGGCCTGCCTGTGGTGCCCGAGGGCTTCACAGCGGATTAGTATGTGTGCCGAGGACTCCTCCTCATCGCCACAGCGTGCACACGTTGGGTCACTAACTATCCCCATTAGGTGAAGGTGCCGCCTAAAGGTATTATGACCAGAGAACAGTCCCACCAGCAACCCAAAATGACTCCTATCAAAAGAGAGGCAAAATCGCCCCTCTTTGGCTACAGGCCCTGTAATGAATTCCCGTGCCTGACGAAGATGTCCTGAGATGCTATTCCACCTCAAAGAGTGTTCAATTTGAATCCACTCGTCCGTAGCTTTTCTAAATCTACCTGCGGCTAACCCAGAATGTCCAGGGACCCACATTAGTGCGACGCTGTGTCTCTCTGCGATCTCGTCAAGAGCTTTCCTACACTCTAAGACCAGCCCTGATACTATCCTGCAGGCACTTACTGCCTTGATTGCTGCCTGACTATCGGAGCAAGTAGTGATTCCTCTCCTAGGCCCCTGCTTTTCCTGAATGCGAATTGCACACGCTAAAATTGCAAAGATTGGTTTTTTTACGATCGCAATGATTTGGCAACTGTAAGCAAATGGCGTTTCAAAAGTAACGCATGATTTTGGTGAAATATTATGGTGAATGAAGTAGGTGACTCTTGATAATGGTATTTTGAGCTTGAAAAGCTGCCGATATACATAGATTTTACCCAAAACGGTACAAAATACTAGTGCACCAACAAAAAGTGTATATTGGCAATGTTATCTTGTTTAAGTTTAATTCTACGGGACAATTATTTATTTAATTAAAATAAACGAGCTGCAAGAGAGGGGGACATAGCAAGATTACTTATCAAATGATGAAATAATACCATATCAGTCTGTTAGTTCTGCTTCAGTATTGGAAATTGATGAAAAAGTGGGGTGAACTAGAAGCCGATACTACAAATATGATCCTACAGTTTTTAGGAATGAATATATAATAATTATATTAAGTGAGCTGCAAGTAGACACAACTTCAGATAATAACACAGGAAACGCCTGAAGTAAAACACAGAAAAGAAGTTTTATAGATAACCTATCGCAAAAGCAAAAAACCCATCGCGCTCCAGCTACGCTGCGAGAGAATAAGTATCTATGCACATTGCCCTTAAAATGTTGTTATCGGGGAATCAATTCCCTGGTAGCTCATTCCACAACGCCGAGGTTCTCCGAACGAACGACTTTTGGAAGAGGCTCACTAAGGACTAGTGTTTTCTGTACTGGCGATTCCTAGTAATCTATAGAATATAAACAGATCAGCTGTTCTTCTTCAATATCGACTAACGTCCTTTGTAAGTCCAGGCATTTCCAATAGACGTATTGCTCGTTCTTGTACTGCGTGTTATCGTAAATGCAATTTTTTTGGAGCAGAAGAGCAAACCGAGCTTCTGACCAGAACTACAGATACATCTCCATCCATTATTCCAAGTCCTAAGTCATTCTGGAGCAGTGCTTTTCCAGTAGAGGTTGTTTCTGACAATGGATATAGATCCGGATTTGCACAAATTAAGAAGTATATGAAGAAGAGATAGAAGAAGAGGAAGACATTAGCAGACAAATGAACTGACTATTCGATGGGAAAGTCAGACAAGTGAAGAAGGAGGATGAGAAGAAAAAAAGCAGCAGAAGAACTAAAACAGATCGACGGCAATGTCGGAAAAATATATAATCACGAATTTTCGTATTCATAATGCTTTTCTCTCTCTCTTCCATTTTCAAAATATCAAGATATCAGATAATTTCACCATGAGAAACTGAGTCCTTTTCCAGTCCTTATTTGCTTGATACTAGATTTGTTGCAATGAAATAATTACTACAACGTTTTCACAACGTATTTTACGAGTATGAATCGAACACCGCCCGGCTATCAATAAATTATTCGGAAATCTGCGTGAAAAAGGGCCGATAGCCGGCTGCGGCCTGACAGAACCTATTAGCGCATTGTGAGGTTCGGCCAGCGCCAGTGGCGCTATCGAGCCATCTCGATGTCCCGCAGAGGCTCCTCTACCCCCAGCTACCGATCATTTATATTAACAAATAGTAACGCTATTGTGGACCGTAGGAGACCAAGGCAGCTCCTTGCCGCACAGTCATGATTTTAATACTATCCGACTGAAGATGATGACTGCATAAAAGGAACCGGCAGGTGACCTTACGTCGATGTTTTACATCGGTGTTGACAGCCATCAAAATAGCATTCCGCTCCAGCAATATCAACAACGGAGAACTCATGAGATGCGAGGTTCCATCTCGCTCTAGATACGTGGAGCTTTGATCAATTTGTACATTGGAACCAATATTTGCAAACGGTAATATATTAATGTGAATTGTCCGTTATACTTAGATGGGGTTGAGGACGTCATCAGTTATCAGAACCTTGAACAGATTCAAAAATGATGATGACAAGTTTAAAAGTCTTAAGCCCCCCACATTTTCACGTCCCAAACTGTCAGGATCTCAAAAATTACAAGAAAATGGGAAAGTAGACAAGCAGCGTTTCTAAAGATATTGGTCTTAAACTTAAATATTGATGGTATCTATAAAATAAGGACATATCAGCCACCCTCTTTTGATGTTTCAGGCTGTATCAGTCAGTGTAAGGTCAGTTTCATGCACTGTGCGTTACTGATTTTGTCCAGAAGCTGCTCCGGAGTGCAAACTCACACATGCGAGCAGTACTTCAGTGGTGGTCTAATCTGAGTCCTGTAGAGCAGCAAGAACTATTCTGGTCAATACAGCCTTCTGGAGCGGAAAAGAACCTTCAGCTCCTGGGGTGCCGACCTAGCTAAACTAGCAACCGTGATCGTGTCAGGACATATTGTTGATGTTGATTCCCAGGAGCTTGATAGAAGATAACTGAGGTATTGAGCGACCCTACATCTCCACGGCTTGCAGACCAGTAAAATGTTTGACTGGGTTGTTGTCTGAGTCTTCTGTGCACATCCCCATTCAACGATTCTTTCACTGTCCTTATTGATCTGGGCAGTATGCTGCTCATGTCAACGTAAGGTCTTTCAGGATAGCAGTGGTTTGCCTGTTTCCATGCAGGACATCAGGATGAAGCTGTATGCAGTTTTAGATGTTATATTCATGTGTAGCAAGAAGAGCGTTGTAGAAAGTACTGCAAACCGTCTCATTTATTAATACCCTGTATTAGCATAATAAATCAATTTTTTTGGGACATGCGACTATCAGTATTACACTACATACCAAAACCATTGTGTACTCAGTCGGCGGCTTTGTGCAAATCAGTGATGTATAGCGTCTGTAAAGGTAACAGACAAAAGACCTTCATGATGACTCGTGGTATTTTGATGGAATGATAGAAACAGCCGCGGCTCCTGGTTTAATTATAGTGATTTCAAGTTGCCGTCCATTTTTTGCTCATTGTAGGTATAAACATTCCGAAAATTCCTCATCTTTTTATCTCAAATTGTAATCGATATTTGTACATAATGGAACATTATTAATTCCTGTTTTATAAATGATTTACTGTTTCTTGTTTGATCTTTTTACTCAGTCTTGCGGTTGCGGTTCCAAGAATGCTTATTACGATTGTAATCGTTTGTAGTTACGTCTGTCTAAGGAGCTGCCTCTTTTTCTTCAAGACTATCGTTTGTGTCATTGATATACAGGAATCAAAAATTCCCAAAAACTTGACTGTAAAATGAGTGTTACAACTGCACCTTTATTAGAAGAATATGAAATTTATTTATAACGGTTCCTGGTGAACTTTAGTTGCAATACCCGTTGAACAATACCACTAAATAAAATGGAAGTTGGCCTAAAACTCATTCACACTAGAGACAACGAGTAAATAGAATCAAATTTAACAATTTGAGAGATTGAAAAAATAGGTACCAGCGGGATTCGAACTTCCATCTCCACGATTCCATCATATCGTCTTTATTTGGTCATTACTAAAAGCTTATAGGGATTTCTAAGTGCCGTAAATATCAAAAGCAAAATCACCATTTTGATTAAATTGTTTGTGAACCAGATGTCTTACACCGAGGTTATATACTTTCATAGAGCATTTTCGACTATTGTATGACGTTCTCATTCTTTTGGCTACAGTTCGATCTGTCTCACCAATTTAACTTTAACAAAAAAAGATAACAAATGCAAAAGAGATACAGCAGAAAACTTTGTACTTGTTAAAAATTACTATAAGTTTTAATGAGGTTCAAATATTATGTCTACTCCTTAGAATGCATGTATCTGGAAAGCATTCTGATTTATTACAGGAAAAATACTAACACATACTAAAACGTTGCTCATAATCATATAAATATGGTATCTGGTGTATTCATATTGTTTGTACTAAGTCAGCAGCACATCAAGTAGTAGTAATTTATTGCAAGAATATGAAAAGCAGATGCCGCGGGATACAAACGATTGTACCTAGGTAAGTGCGAAATACAAGATGATGTACAAGAATACCAGTTCTTATTGAGATAACCACAAAGTGTGGTGTATCTAAACTATGTACAATTTGTTACAAGTTATTTTGCTGAAGGATGTGTGATTTTATGCTTCCATTCGTATGGATTCAAGTTCCTAAGATGGACGTCAATCTGTCATTCTTGGCAATGAGGTGCTATCAAACGTATACCTCTTGTCATACAACTTGAAGATAACGTAACAAAATCATACAAAACAAGTGAACATATTGAATATTTCTACCAATGACGGTGCCAAACTATTCTATGAACACATATTTTGTATATAAGAAGTAATAGTAGTATGTATGTATGTAGTAGTATTTTTAGGTATGATAAAAATAAGGAATAAATGGATCATGTATCGACAATATGCAAAAACTTTATATTAATTTGAAGTCACAATATATTATATTATGAGTGTCAATAGTGATCTTTTGAACTTACTATATTATTGTCCATTTTAGAATGCATGCGCGATCTTATAATATATATATATATATATATTTCTAGAAAATCGGAAAATCGGTGTCATGTTCCACGATGTATCTGGAGTTTCATATAAATTTCGTTGAAAAAATGATAGGTCAAGTAACTTGTTAAAATCTCGACCACGACCGAAGCTGTAAAAACCAGTTGAAAATCTAGTTCAGTCAGCATTGTAAAATCGTATTGAAAGTTCTAAAATTTGAATTCGATTCCTCGAAACATAAAATGGCTTGGAAAAAACCTAATTCAGAACCGTTCTGAACCATATGGTTCAAAATCCATCCATGAAAAAAAAGTCAGTTGAATACGTAGATAAAACGTTATTCACAAATCAAAAATTTCGATATTCTTGATAAAATATACTCACGACAAGAACATCTGATCTTACTCTAAGACAATTTACTTGACAAGAATATTATTATTAATTTGAACCAAGAAAAGTATATTCTGGAATCAAATACTCCGTCAAAAGTTGTGGTTGTGACTGCTGTGAGGATCTCATACAAGTGTACAGGTGTTGATGTGATATGTAGTAGTGGTAATAGCAGTATAAGTATTCCATATGTTTGAGTAAGGTTATCATATTTTTCAACGGAGTACCGTTTACTTCAATCAAGACTATACGCACATCTTGCGATTCTCTCTAAGTAACTCATTTACTTGCTAGGCATCGCCATATTGCTGTTTAAAAATTGAGGTTGTGACTGTTGTGAGGATCTCATAAAAGTGTACAGGTATTGATGTGATATGAGTGATATGCGAGTTGTGAAGAAGTTCTCTAACAAATGGTGGACATATATGTTTTGGATTAATTACAGGTACATATTTTGTTATATTCTGTTTATCTGTACAAAACCTTTCAAACTTGAATTAGCGAAAATACTATATTATGCAGATAAATGTAAATAAGAACATTGGCATAGTTTTGATACTTGTTTGGTTCTCCTTTTTAAGGTGAAGGAACCAACAGTAGCTTTGATATCAGCTCATGAAAATTACAGAATGAAAAGTTGAACTGTTTGCGCCAATATCATAGAATGCTTCAGTCAACACTATAATATTTAGATTTTCTCTGTTTTGTGCCAAGATTATATGCTCAAATTGAGTTTTTCGTATTCTCACTTCCAAGACTTTCCCAGGTTTGAATTGAATATATTTATTTAAATTTACTCTATATGATCAAAAATACAGTATTCTTCCTTTAGGATTATTATATTACATAAATAATATTGAGTTCCTAGCGAACTGCTTCTGATTTGAAATCGTTTGGACGATAAAAAGTTTCTCCAATCCTTCCAAACAACCCTCCTGTTGCTGCCCTGTCATTTCTCATTCAAACTCGTGTTCGTACATATTTCGCATTGAATGAACAGACGAAACAATCGTAGAAAAGGGAAGAGCGGCCGACCCCTCGCAGGATCTCGACGCGATGTGCCTTTTATAATTATATCTACTGTGCTTATTGCGAGGGATTGAGTTAGTATTTATAGAGTGCATCTATCATAGTGCAATCGTACTCAGAGTTCGGAATGTGCGTGGGCCAAATTGCTTTTCGTTGCCGAAACAAGGAGGGTGGAAGTACAGATGTAAATGCCGAATGATATGAGATTGTAGGCGAAGCATACGCGTATACAACGGAATAACGGGGGTAATTATTCATTAAGCAAAATGTATTATTCTATTTATTATAACTTCCTAAACATATCTTGTGGTTGTCTCTCTAGTTTATTATATCTTCTACTCGCCGCTAATTGATAATATACAGGATTGACTGAAGTATCTACACTAGCATTTCGGCTGCTTCGGCCTATAGGAATAACTGATATTTAATTTTGAACTGAATATTTTCTTTATAGAGATATGCGTTGTACTAGTCTAATTGCTAGTAATATTTTAATGTTTCGTTAAATTGAAAGACTGAGAATTGCGTTTTATATTATAATTTTAAGAAACTATATAACTTGTCGATTCACTTATTGTTCATAGAAACAGTGTTAACCTATTTTCCTACTTTGCCCTCAGTTATCTCATTATTTGAAAAGTGTATGGTTCTGGAATGATGGTTTTAGTCTACAAGAGAAATCGACCTAGTGCATGCTTTTGATCGTTTCTTTTGCCGCTGCCTGTACTACCATAGTAATTTTGCAGCTATCTATCACTACTACCAGAAATAGGGATTCATTATATCAAACATTTATCAGGTTTTGTGTGCAATATTGAAGATATTCTACAGATTATAACGAATGTGTAATCAATTTTTGTAATTTTTCAGCTATATTTACAAAAAATGGTGGAGGCGTTTACAAACCTCCCTGCCCTGTTCCCCCTCAGGACTTCAATCGCTAAGCGTTTGGTCGCACTTTTCAGTTTTTCCTTTGCGCACTGCATAGTATAAGCAAAGAAACTATTGTCATTGCAAATTTTCTCAAGTAGGACATACGTTATGTCTTATGGTGTAAGCATGGAGTCAAAAATTATCAAAGTACAAAAACCCTCCCAAACTACAGTTTTCAAATTTATTATATACCTGATCATTTTTTGGGCTAGTAGAAAATGTCGGAGTCTATATTTTGACATTTGTGAAAGTATTTGTCTCTGTTTTTCAGGCTTATGATCATTTTTAGGCAATGTTGAAATAATGTTTACGGAGCCAAAAATAAAGCTGCCGTGCTCAAATTAATTTTTACGTGGTTTTCACGTCACTCTAAAGCATGAAGAGACGTTTGTAGATAAGCCAAAAGGCTCATGCTGGTCAATGACAAATATCTAGCTATTGAACAAACGCAAATACCCGTAACTGAAGAGACAAACAATATCGTTTAACATTCACTAAAGTATTTGAAATTTAACCGTTTACCATTTTTGCAAGAATCAATATTTTATTTACCAAATCGGCTATGAAAATACATTTCTTATTCTTTGTACTTTAGGAAAAAATTTTTAGGCTCATATAGAAATTCCAGAAGAAACCATGGATGCCACTGACAAATAAAATATCGACATCAAATTATGATATAAAAAATTTGCAAAATAATCTTAATTTCTCTAGCCATCGTTATTTACAGCACAGCTAGAAGTAAAACAGTTTCAATAAAACAAATGTTACACTTTCTTGAAGAATATTTCGTATTCATTTTTATATAGCAATATGTAGTTTATATTTCTCTATTCCATCCCTCGCATTTTATCTTTCCTTAGCCGACTCTTCAGATAGAGAATTTTGGTGGCAAAAGATGTGCAACTAAGAATTATGGGCTTTCAGTTTTCGACAATCAGTGAATCAGTATCATGTAGCTGTCTAGGTGTATAAATGATTGATCAATAAAGATCTCGTTCCGTGTTCAAATCATCTTCACACATCCATTCAAAATGCATTCCAACAAAAATATCTAGCAGACACGTACCTGGCTGTCGTGCAGTCCCTATAAAGCGTGTCGAAGTCTTTGCAAGACAGCAACTTGCATCTGTTGACGCCTGGTTGAATAGCGCCTAAACCTCTCAGGATCCGCACTTGCTCAACGTTGCAGACCAATGGAACAATGTCTAACCGCTTCAACTTTGTATACACAGTATGCAGTCCACCAACCAAGTGCTTCAGGAACAGTTCGAAAGCCTGGGGCAAGCACAACATTGTGTCTCCTGCTATGATGAACGCAGCCACTTTCTGACCACGATAATCGACCAATTTACATTCGTTTGCAGTTGGGTCCGATGTAGATATCGGAGGAGGGCTGTTGTACGACCTTGGAGGAGCGTGATGAGCCATGAGGTCCAAAGGGTTGTGCAGTACTCCTAAAGAGTTGAGCAGCCCTAAACCGGGCGGTGGGAGATGCCCCAAAGCCATACTGCGGGCCAAACTGGCCGAACTCACCGGAGGTGGGCTCAATGGATGAGCCATGGACATCGGGTGACCCAAAGGGCTCGCTTGTCTTGGACTATGCATCTGGTGGTGACCGTGGTGGTTGTTGTTGTGATTTGGAGGAGAAGGCGACGGTTTCACTGCCACTGCTGGGGAACCGGATGACGCGTGGCTACTATGGTCACTTCCAGAATCCATACCGGAATTATCCATCACTATCACTTAACACATCTACAGTCGTAGAAACGCTGAAACACACTGTCTGTCTGTCTATAAGTGCGTGCAACGCGCGGACGGGCGTGGTGTCTCAATGCGCACCGCGAACGGCAAGGTACGCTCTCTAGGAAGTGCACCGTTCCAACCGATACACCCGAATGTAATAAATAAAAACATTGGGAAAAAGCCGTGCAGGCGGTGGAGGCGTGGCTAGGCTGGATACGCCCTCCGCGGTCGTCATTGGCGGAAGCGCAGGCCGGCGGACGGCTTATTGGCGCCCCACCACCGCGTCTCGCTCTCCGCCCACCCATCGGCTACCGAAAGAAGTTAGTTTCTTTGTAGCCGCGCTGGGCGGATGCTAGAGAACTTGAAATATGAGCTGTGACGTATTGATAAAGATTGTCACCAGGCTGTCGTCGTCGTGAGGGAAATCAATACGGACCAAGAGGTGCTATATGCCTCCCCTCCCCCCTCTTCCTAAGTATTTTTGTGTTATTTGTGTTGGGAATCTTAAATTGCTACCGTTGAGCCGGTTTCCTGTGCCCAAGCTTGAATTATCTTTCTTTTAAGATGGCAGGACTGGAATTAAAACGACCTGCTGGATATTGCATGGCAACTATTACAGTATGATCTTTCTGTGAGAGTTTGTTGGAACCTCTGACAGAGGAAGGGGGCGTTCGCCTCGGGTCCTCAACACTTGGTAGCCCCAAAATGTACGTATATATATAATTCGGAAACAAGAATAAAACATGAACATATTCGGTATTTTTGCAGTACCGTCGTTTAGGGTGAGATTGATAATCGGGGGTGAGATTGATTTCTAAGGTCCATGTCCATTTAGAGCACATATCGCTCATTGGATTGGTCTTCCTCCAGCAGGTTTATGAAGTGAAAAGATCGCCGAACAACTCCTGTAACTGTTCTATCGCTCATACGGTGTTTCGTGTAAAAAAGTTCAGTTGAAATCGATATTTGGCTTTACTAAAATTTGTTACTTGCAGAATATTAATAAGTGCGTTAAATGATGGTTTAGTGTTATGTGTAGTATTGGTTCATAATTGTTGTGTCACATTCTAAATACTAATCGTTATCGTTAGCACATGAGGAGTTTATGATTAAATTCCTATGTTGGTGTCAAACTGATCACAAGGGCGGAGGTCAGATTTGTTATGAAATTTCACCGTTTTCAGGAGATTTTTTTAGAGTGCTACTGCGGACAATAAACTCTAAGCTCTAGTGGTTCAGATGTCCATGAATCATGTAGTTTGATGTCACGATCTGAAAATCTTGAAGTTGTCAAATTTTTACTATTTATAAGGTCTTGGGAGGATCTAGAAGGAAGAGGGTTTACCGATACACAGGGAGTATCTAATCTCTAAGCAAGAAAAATAGGAGATTGGAATTTTCCTCAACTAATTCCTTGAACCAAGAAATTACTTATTTGTTCGAAAAGGAAATCAACGTCTTCGATGTACGAGTATAATAAGTCTTTATTTGATAATGTAATATTTAGTTGAATGAAACTTTTCTTTTTTGTATTCGACCCAAATAAATAAATGTTTATTTGAGGATATAACATATAGTTGAACAGAACTTTATTTTTCATATCTGGACCGAATAAATAAATTCCTATTTCCAAAGCCTAACCACAAATTATTTATTTTATCGTTGCATCACTAATTTTCCGTTGAACACGCTTAATCCATACAATGAAAACGCGTAGGTTTTGAACCATGATATGTCTGAAATAAATTGAGGTTGGATTGAAAGTTTGTATAGAAGCTCCATTCTTATTAGGTAGATGAATAAAATTTTGTTGTAGTCAATCAGTCCAGCTGTAATACATTTTTCCTCTTTGGTGTGTTTATTTTTTTATATAATCTATCCAAATGGGGGTGTGCCTACTATGTACCTACTTGTGAAACCAAACATCCAGAAGCAAAATCTCATCGTGGTTCATACCTAGGCCAGCAGGTAATGACTTTTGGAAAACTTCATAGTTAGGTACCTAACGTTGGAATCCGTTTACAGTTAAGTTTTGATGCCTTTGGTCATAGATGCTCCTTATACACTACTTTAGTGTCATATTTTTAATCGTTCCTCAAGGTTGCCTTCAACCTCAGCTAATCCTTATAGATAAAACCCTTATTATAGCCAGCAAAGGCTTTTTTAAAGCGTCCTTAATGATAAAGTAGCTTGGCAACATAGCTGTTTAATGTGTTTCATTGGACATTTTCTCACATTTTGTTATTTTTGTTCTTATTATAGTATTTAATAGTCATTTTATTAACATTATGTGCCATCTTAATAATTTTTCGACTTACTCATTTATTTCTTTCAGAATGAATATGAAGACTATGAGGGTTTTATTTAATCGTGGTAATTAGTGATAGTTATCGCATATCCAAAAGATATTGAAATTCCTTTCGATAAATTCAGAGAGAATTTCTATGTCGGTATGATACACTAAAAAAACAGTAAGTTATGTTGACTTTAACATAGAAATCGACAGCAGAAGGTTTACTTATGGTTTTACCAATACTACAATATTTCCAATGATTAGACAAATGCTGTTCTCTGATACCATGGTCTATATAATTCTGAATGTCACGACGTTCCGATTGATTTACTACCCTCAATCGTCTACAGGTGAACTAGCAAACATGTCCCTCCGCAACTCTGTGTACTTCTCTGGCTGGGTGTCATTTGTGTGATTGGTTCGGACGGCGTTCAGCCCACTTGTAGTTTCTTCATTTTTCTTATGAGTGCCTGCCATATTGGTTTTATTTGAACGCTAGATTTCATATAAACTTGGTCGTTATTGGCGATGAAAACTGCCCCCTTGAATTTTCGTCGATACCAGTGCGGTCCTGGTCAATGACCTTAGCGCCGTCCCACAATATTTAATGGTGTTCTTTCTATGCGTGATCAGGTATTGCGGATTTTCCTGTCTCTTCATTGTGTGTGCAGTTGTTTCCTCAATCATTCTTCATGCAGTTCTTGGTTTCTTGATGTTCATTCTTGGGTTTAGTTTTTGTAAAGATACTTCGGAGTGTAATATTTCTGGAAAATCTTCTTTCAATTTTGTACTACTGTCCTAAACCTCGAATTGCGTTTGATATTCCTTGAACGTACTTTGGTTCTTCTTGACTTGTTCTTCAATTTGCCGTAATTTCTTATATTGTTGTTTCTTTGGATATGTGTTTCTTCTCACATCTTCTTTGATGCGGTGCAGCTATTATATACTAAATTATACATAATTTTTTCAACATTAGTATGCGTTATTTATCCTCTTTTTGAAACTAGGCTCATTTGGATTTATAATCTTCAGTGCTATCAAATTTTACATTAAACTCACATACGATTGTTTGACTACCTTTACGTTTTGGCTGCCTCGATAGTAAAAATATTTCAATCATATGTAGCTTTATTGACGATGTCCTTCCTACGCAATGGTATCACTTTGTAAATGAAGATCTGAATCGGTAGTATGAGTTTCCAAAACTTACTTCAACAGGTCTGAATTCAGGTAAGAATATTTAGTAAACTGATAACAGTGCACGTAAAATACAGAGTCAACCTCCTTCACGCCGTTATTTCAAAGACCAAGTATCACTTTCTTAATTGTTTATTTTCCTTATTCAGGTGGAATACGGTGAAGTGTAGCATTAGCAGTCGTTGAAACAGAAGCAAGATATACTGAAGTATCAGAGTAAACATGGCAACCTGACAAAAGCCGGGAGCGACTATCTATATTATATTTACAGACTTCTTATGCCACCGTCAGTATTGCTTAAATGGTAGACTAAGGATGTTGACCAATATATCGAGCGTTGTTATATGAATACATAGTCTCAGTATTACTATGAGGCCACTAGATCGGTAAAACTTGAGATTTACAATGTCATTTTAATTTCACTTAGTAAAACGCATCAAAATCAAATTTACTTCAAAAACCATTGTTAATTTACCTTATTTTTAATGTAAAAGTATTGTAAATATACAATTGTTTTTCTTTGCATCTCAATAGTACGAAGTACTACCTGGGTCAAAATTTTATTTCACTTTCACCAACATTTTTTGAGATGTCCCAGTTACCACCCTCCCCCAACCTCAATTTTAGACCGCCGAATAATTTTTTAGAGAATAATCGTGGACCTCGAAAACGTCCAAAAACGAAGTTTGAGCGTTTTTGTTTCGTTGTTTGACTAAAACTCCATCGACCCGGAACCGATTTCCAAAAACTTCAAATATTTTTCGTTCTTGTCATAATAGTAACCTAGTGTCAAAGTTGCAACCAATATAAAAGTTATTCCCGGCCATGCAGAAGCCAAATATTACCGGACGGAGTGCATACAGACAGACCGACGGAAATTAGTTCTTTTTCATTATACATATATATATATATATATATATATATATATATATATATATATATATATATATATATACGAGTATATGTCAAAAAACATCAAGAAAACACAATATCCAGAATTCACCAATTTGTGTGGGGCGTAAACGCGTCATTACTTGTGCAAGTGTGCTGATGACAACATTCTCCAGCATTCCTTGTATTTTTATCAAAAAGTTCCATATATTGATATTTTACAGTTTTGAAACTCTTTTGATTTATATTCCCTAATACAAAGAAAACCGAGTCCTGCTGCATTGTAACCATAAATTGCACTCAAGAGCTAAAGAATAACTCTCCTTTACCATGAAAAGTATAGAGCTTATAATATTCCATCTTCATACGCAATATCTCATGTATGCTCCTATTCTCTCGCTTGCACTGAAGCACCAGCTTTCATATCGCTGTGTAGATAAAAATGAATAAACCGGCAAAAAGAGCCTTCGTTTTTATTATGATTATATATCTGTTTGCGTTTACTTATTATACCTTTTTATTCCGTACAGCCTCAGATTATTTATGTGAAACTAAATATTTGCTCTGATTACAATGGCTCTTATGGCGCCAAATTTATTTAAAATGTACCTATATGGAACACAACTGTATGTGAGGTAAACTAACTTAGTTTTGATTACATAAAAATGTAGTTAGAGTAAACAATGGCGTATATCTCACAGACAAAAAAGCCGTAGACATTATTCAGAACGCTGTACAGATAATAATCAGAGAATTTTCCGTCCAGAAAAGATCTGAGCATCAGAAAAATGAACACCAGGTCGAACCGCCAACCCCCCAAACGAACTTCTTCGAAAAACCAATACTTTGGAGAACATCAGCATTGTGGAATGAGTCTTAGAAAAGTTCACTGACTCAGTTACAATTTGCAGCGTTTCGAGCTCATTGACATTAATCCTCTCACAGCGCTTTTGGAGTACGATAGGTCTGCCTTTGTGAGCGGTTATCGATCAAGAAAAAAGTGGAAGGTCCCAAATCATCCGAATAATCTATGTAATAATTATTATTTATCTACCAATTTGTCAAATTTCTAAACTGATAATTCTCCAATATCAAGCTTTAGAAATATACTCGATAAAACAAGAAAAAAATGTTACAAGCGGTCAAATACAATTTTCAAATGAGGTTTTTTGAGGTACGATTCAATTTTTTTAATCAACACGTTTTTTGTATCACCTGCAAGAACGTCAGAACGTTCACAAATACAAAAATAAATTATCAAATCAATTGAATTATGACAATAAAGATCATTAAAATTAAAAGAAATGATTAGTTCAAAGAATTGTTTCCAAAAACAGGCTAAATTGCTCTTAAATTGAATAAAGTACTTGAGGTACTCATATTCCCTAACCAACGTTTAAAAAAAATTGGGAATTTGAAACCTGAAATGATATGGACGTTGAAAGAACGTTATGCAATAAACATTCATCCACATTTGGCAACTTTTGTTTTTATTATTAAAGATTGATTTTTTCGTACTGATTATCATTTTTCTTTACTATTATTTTCATATGGTGTAATACCTAAGAAAACAGGGATTGCAAAATGTGTTGATGTTGTTATTTTTCAAACGCTGATGACGTCACAGGTGCAAAAGTTATGTCAAAGAAATGTTTAACCTGTATGACCGTTTTGCTCTCTTTCACTGAAATAACGTAAACTCCAACTTTTACGTAGACATTATAATATTATATCTAAGCCTTAAAATTCCAAATTTCATTCATTCTGGGCTGTTATAGAATTGCTACAAATAAATTATGTGGGAATAAACATTATCAGTAGTTACCAGAGTCATAAGACTTTATAATAGTAAGCAAGCAAGCGTAAACTGACATTTAAGCCACACATACAACTAAAGAAATAACAATGAATGAATCTAAATATTTGTTTATCCTTGTACGGCATTTTAGCCATTTATAAAGAGGACTATTTGTTCCACTTTTGTTCTAGCAACTACTCCAACAGATTACCGCATTTTAACTAAATTAAGATCACAAATATTTATGAAATAATTCATAACATGAAAAGGTCAGCACATTCCAAATTCGAGTCAAAAATTAATTCCACAAGAGTGGTATGTTTTAAAGAGCAGCTCTACGCCAACAGAACGAATCATTCCTTAAAGACAACACATCTCAGCTCGTGCTGATTAAACACAGATAAATCCCGCACCCTGCAAACTGTTCCGGTGTCCGTGAAAATATAATAGGGGAGGATACCAAGGGTAGAGATCACCCTTTACAGTTACCCAGATGAACTGCAGGCGTCCGAAAGGACATCCGGAAGGGCACTGTTTCATCGTGCCTCTGGGAAGACAGTACTAACCTAGTGACCATACCGATTTCGCGCTACTAATGCCCCCACGATCGAAATAAATTAAGAAGGAGGGATCTTTATTGGAGAAGATATTAGAGGGCTAAACTAAGCGTCGATGTAAGACAAGAAGAAGTGAAATTTGTATATTTATTTAGCAGAACCAAATATATAAAAGGCAGAGGCACTCAGGGTGTAGTGGATGGGGGGCAAACTGTGGGTTGACAAGAGTAGAGCAACTTACAGAGGCAAAGAAGACGTGGCAAATTTAAAGTTAGAAGAGTTAGATGACCAGATCATAATTAAGGACTGATTAAACGCTAATTGAGTTCCAATTTAAGAACTTGATTGCTCCACTTATAATAATATAAAACAGAATTTTATCGGATGACACTGCAATGTGGACAACTAATGATATTTAGAAAAATTAGAAAGAAAAAAAAAATTTCACGGATTGCAGTGTAATCCGATAAAATTCTGTAATAGTATTTTCTGAAGGCGGCAGATTTCCGCACTTGGCTCAAATCAACTTGATGGACTCTGCTAGTTATCGACCGAAGATAGTATCGGCCTCTGGCACTAGATGTCTAATCAAAGATCGAGCTGTATAGGTTAGAAAATTAGGAAGAAGAATTGCACAGGAGGGATGTACCTTCCATAGCGCATTTGCCGTTCTACCTGACCAGTTCGTCATGGTCTAACGGTAAAGGCGCCTGCCTAGAATGCAGGAGGTTGTGGGTTCGATCCCCACTGACGACAAATTTTTCTTTCTAATTTTTCTAAATATAATTAATAAAGAGCTAATTAAAGACTAATCACGTGCCACATGGAGAATATGAATCTACCAGTTTTAATAATTAAAAGATGGCTTATTGGGCAAAACAAGAAATATAAGGGCAAAATAAAGAAATAATTAAATTTTAACTAAGTGCTTCATGGAGAATATGATGGCTTCACTTTTATTTTAGAAAGTTGGAAATTTTCAGAAATATGCTATATTTTTTGAGGGGAAGATTTTTTTACGCTTGAAACGCTTCCACCATGCAAATAAATTATTGTGTAATTTACACACAGTTTCACAAAAAAAACTATTTTTTTATATTTATTTTAACATATCTATTTTAACATGTTTTACAAGTTTCTGATCGACTTGCTGTGTCGTCAGCAACAATTTTTGAGGAATCTAATCCTTGATTACTTTTTTAATACTACTCTAGTCCTACTAATACATTTTACTTTATGTGCTTCACAAGTATTTATATATTATTTGACGGGCAAATTGAATTATTTTGAGAATATTGGAGCACCGTCGGTAAATCTACTAGAGTCCATTTTTTATTTCAGGTTCTGTTTCTTCAAGATTGATAAAATGACGCCTAATTTCAATTTAAAAATTTCGAACTATAACGCAATATTAATTCACACCATACAAGTAATTATTCTGCAGCAAAAATGCTTTCCACTGTTCCTTTTCCAAGCGGACCCGGCAACTGAATTACTTAATTTCAGTTAAATAATGGAAAAAATGTTCCACCCAGGAGGTTGAATAGAATTATTATATCATATAATAGACTAATAATAAGAGTGTGCAAATTAAGATTTTTTTATAATGTACAACATGATTTGAATAGACAATAATTATAAATCTACCACCAATTAGTGGAGCTATTGAACTTACGGCGTATATGCAAACACTGAGACTCATCATAAATTTTATCAGATTTAATTAGTATGTGAAAAATAAAGTACGGCGTGTTGCAAATGAGCATTTTTGCATATTGGTGAACCATGTCATGAAATAAATAAGAAATATTTATGAAAGCTTCGATGAATATAAAACATTTACGGTACGAAACATCACACAATGCACATTTTTTATATACGTTTATGTACAATTAAGAAGAATTAATTTGAAAGTTGCTGACTCTATACTAACAATGAGAACACCTTGACCAAGGAGACGTTATATGATTTACAGTCAAAGTTTGCTGCTTCTTTGTCAAGTAAAGCAAAACCGTCTGACAACATAGGAACGAAAACGGAAAGAGAACTCGGAATAGTAAAATTCGCTGTCTCTTTCAAAATAGTTTCCATTGTTTATCCTTTTTATATGAGTTTATTCCATGACTTGTAGTTAGAATTCATATCTACACATATAAAAAGAAAATCGCAATGCAAGAATTTCGATATTCTTGTAAAGATATGCTCACTCTGTTACAAATGGTGGACGTAAGTCTTTTGGATTAATTACAGGTACATATTTTTTATATTCTGTTTATCTGTACAACACCTTTCAAACTTGAATTAGCGAAACTACTATATGGAGCAGATAAATGTAAGAAGGAAGTCACATTGGTACAGTTCTGATACTTTTTTGGTGCTTCAAGTTATGAGCCAACAGTAGCTTTAATAACAGCTCATCAAAATTACAGAATGTTTAAGTCAATAATAACTGATATAATTATGTTGAGCTATTTGCGTCAGGATCATTAGATTATCATATGTTCAAATTGAGATTTAGGTATTCTCACTTCCAAGACTTTCCCAGGTTTTAATTGAATATAAGTAATAAAATTAACTCTATATGATCAAAAGTATAGTATTCTTACTTTAAGATTGTTATAGCTTTGCGCATATACGAAGATATGGTAGATATACTTGAACGGAAGCAAATATTCTTGGTCTGAGAATTCACTTTTATGTATGTATACTCATCACTACACGTATAGGTTGTTTTGTGAGTGATTTAATGAATAACTGAAGATATTTCGGAATAGCAAACTTCTTGGTGTCGCTTTTCGAAGCGGCAGCGCCAAGCATCAATATGAATAAGTGTCATTTACAGTCATCAAAAAATACGCTGCAAGGTTCTCCTAAACAAAATTAAATCTGGGGGGGGGGGAGGCAACTACCCATCCTAATGCGTACGCCTTTGCATTCCCCCTCGACACAATGACTGTCTTTCATATGAGAACCAATACAATTTAACTGAAGTAGCGTCACAGGCAGTGTTTTTACGTGAAGACTCCACCAAAATATGTGTTAATTTACAATATTGGTGAATGCACCCAAATATTCGAAAACTATGATTTTCGTTCATTATTAGCTTAATGCAGTTAACTTTGAAGCATTTTCAAAATGTCAGCGTATAGTTACTATGACATAGAGGGGTTGAGTCGACACGTAATATGGGAATCTAGTTTTATAAAAATATATAAGATGCTGTCGCTTCGAGAATCCATTCTGTGGGAGCGTTGGCCTTCTATGTCACCACCTGGGAGGACGTACAAGCTGCCCAATTGGATCTAAGTGCCCTCCAATACAGAATACATAATATCGGCGATTCCCCAGTTATTGAAATGAAAGACAAACTAATTATAAATCGCTTGCATTTCTCCTCCCATCATTCATTAGACCGAGTCCCTTTTTCCACTTAGTCATCACACTGATGGGTTGGCAACCTAATCGAATAATAAGATATTAAAATGTCCAACGATGACGGGACGGTGCTGTGGCAAAAAATTCCCGTCGGCGTCGTTCATACACACACCGACAGAAATTATAAGCAAAACATAAATCATCATTTGACGGGCACGAATTCAACCCTATACGGGTTGCGAAATCCGGCTGCGCGACATCTTCGGCGGTCAAATAGCGAATCGAGACAGTGACGACTCATTTTAAGGGGGATATGATGCCTAAGATTCTCTCCTGAGAGATACCAACTCTGTCGGAAGACGGGTTCCATCTGATGTAATGGAGAACTTAGTCCTCCACCATTTTCCTTGAGCCTCGGTGTTCATATACTGGGTTTACAGTTTGGAGTATACGGATGTACATGATTCTGGTGAAGAGCTTGTAACATGCTGACAAACATGTTATTGGCATGTAGTTCTTGGGATCAGACAAATCTCCAGTCTTTGGGAATGGTCTCAACTTTACCTGTCTAGACAGCCTCAGAGCCCCAGGCTCTTCTAATAGACGTTTACCAACAACGACGCTCTCTCTCTCCAATTCTGCCAGTGTTGAGGATGTTCTTTTGTTGTGTAAAGCATTTCAGTCACCGAATCCCTCAGGTGGAATGACGCTGACCCTTTTCCTCTACGCGGGCCTTAATAGCGACCTTTCAGCTCGTGCTACATCCCTTTTATTGTTCCGTAAGAATTCTATTCTGTGTAAGATTTTGTTATATTCTTTTGCACATTGTTCCGTTATGACCTTGTATAACCTTGGGAGGCAGGTGATCGGGGGATAACTTGTTTTTTGGGGTTTTATTGGTGTTATACAATGTGTGGGGAGTTTGGGAAGGTGTTGTGGTAGACTATGGCTTTGTTGATTTGGCTTGCGAGTGCTTCATATGCTGTGATTGTGAATGGCTTGTACCAGAGATTTTATGCGTTGTCCACTACTGGCCTGGACACTTTCAATTGTGGGTGTGTTTGATTGTGTTTGCTATTTCTTGTGGTGTAGGTTCCTATTCTTGATGTGTTACTATTCTTCCTTTTCCTCTCTGATCCATGCGGTGTTTTCATTGTGTATCCTTGGTTCTGGCCATATACTTCTTCAGAACTCGGTTAGTTCTTGTATGCTTGGGCGTTTTATTATTGTTATCTAATATAGCCTTTCGGTACAACTGTTTTTCATTCCTCCGAAGCAGATTATTAGCATCATTTCTTCCATTAGATTGTTTGTATCTACGGAGTCTTGCTGCATAAATCGATAGTTTATGTTGTAGTGAAGCGTACATTTCTGGTAATGGTGGTTGTGGAGATCTCGAATTGAGTCCAATTAATGTTGCTGCAATTTATAAAGTGAAAAAAGGTGTACATCCTAGGCTTTGACACACCGAGTCGTAATTCCGTTTTCCAGCGAATGCTCGCCACAACATGAGGTAAGCCATCACTGGGTCCATAAATCGTGAGCCCTGAGTAGACAGAAAGAACCGAGGATGACTGCTTTTTGTTTGCCGATGCACGACATACCGGTATACATGCCTCACACCCCTGCTGCCTACCCCGCTCATGATCTTATTGAAACCTCTCCTGGAAGACCTCTCGCGCCATATTGTCTAGCTATCCATCATGCGACTGTCAGCCTTTATTGTTGTCGAAATCTACACGGCAGGCAGCCAACGCGGCCCAACAAACGGCGTGCGGCGATTGTTGCCTATGTGTGAGCGGGCATAATCACCGCCGTTTTAAAATCTGGAAATCGTCTTCCGCCACCTCCAACATTGTGTCATTAAAGGCAGTCGACGATATTACAGATCAGGCCCAGCGGTGATGGATCTGTGGATTTCCAGAGGACTGTTTGCATACGACATGCCAGATGCGAAGGGTTCGGCAGATCAATAAGCGTGCCGACACCCTATAATTTTTGCTTTGCTTTAAGATTTTGCTATTAAGCTTTTAGAAGGACACGAAGTTGACTTTTAAATTTCAATCAAAAAGTCTCCTGATTCCTTGTGCTAGTAGATACTAGATTGCTTAAAAAATTGGAGGAGTCAAAATGTTGCAGAGGAGGAACAAATCGGCATTTAAAGGCGTCCCTTAAGTTAGTAAAACAAGGGTGGCGTATATACCCGCTTTGCATACAATTTTTTGGACCTAAAATATTAAAGGTAATTTTTTTCTACCTTTGTAAATCATATTTTGCTGATACTGAGATAAAACAATTTTATTATTTTTAATTTTTTTTCGTTTGCATTTCTCGCTCACACTTTTTAATACAGACTTGGGGTTGTTAGTCCTGAAAATGCATTTCTTTATGTTGGCCTCCTGATAAAGGCTAACCAAATCAATTTAATTGTATGGAAGAGCTCTTGAATGTTTCATGCATAAACAATTGTTTCGAGTGATTCAGAACTTCTCTGCCTTTCGAACTTGTAAATATCAAAATTCTATTTTGAACACCGCAATTAATAAGTAAAAAAACTGGATCCATCTAACATTCTTAAGATGTCGTCATTGAGTTCAATATCTTTTGGTTCCCTTTGCAATCCTCAAAATTTGATTTTATTATTGTACAACATATTTTCGATGTTTGATAACTGGGGTGCTTTAGTAACAAATTCATATCCTTGGTTTTGCAATTGCGAAAACTTTTGGCTATAAATTTGTGATACTGGAGTGTCCAGTTCTGTTCAAGCCTTTCTTTTGCACAGTACACTGCTTTTTGAACGTTGATTTTACACTCGTGAGACTTTTGTTTTTTGCTGAGACAAACAATTGTTCCATTTTTGTTTGTGCGAAACTCACGATAAGAGTAACCATCGTATAATGCACCCTTTGTTGTTCGTATAATTTTTAATTCCATATTGAAAGTCTTAACGAAGGTTAATACTTTAATAAGAAAAAGATGAAACTTGAAACAAAATTTGAATGATGCAATTTTTAAATAAAGGATGAGTGCTCTATTATACTTGTATCTCTATGATTATGATACTTTTTAGTTTTTCTCATTTTTATAGGGAAAGTGGGCGAGGGTCATAAAAAAAAGTCTTTATAATTTTGGGTATTTTTATTTTTTTTTAAAGTGTACGCAAAGTGGGTATATTTAGGTGGTGCACGCATTCTTGTTATACGCAAATAGTTGGATACAACAGAAAAATGATATTATCCATAAAATATTTGAAGTGCTTCACATTTTTTTAAGTAACTATTTTCTTCGTTAAGATCAATGTATGAGACTGCAGTCGTGACTTCCAGCATATCCAGTTTCTTTTTCAGTTGAAAATTGGTGAATAGTTAAGGACTGAAGGGCGACCTAGCTAAAAGGACACGGTTCATATCTATTTGAAAATGACTTTTCTGCTAGATTAAAATTGAGGTATAATAGTCGCAATCAGACATTAAGGACTAAATAGTGATGCAACAAAAAATACCAGGAAACTTATATTTTTTTAAATGACAGTTCTGTTAGATTAAGATTAAGTTAGCAAACTTATTTTTCAGGCAGAAAGTGGAAGCGAACTAAGATTATGGTGGCTTTGTAGCTAACAACAAGGCTTCAAGTTTAATGACTTTATTTTTAGGCCTAAAGTAAGAACTAGTTTAGGGTTGAAGAGTGTAAACGCTTTTGCTGGTGAAGATTAAGATTGAGGTAGCTGAGCACGATAGCTATAACCAAGACATTCTGCGTATCCAATTTTCTTTTCAGTCGGTGATTTAATCAAGCACTAAAAAGGGACATAACAAAAAAATTTGAGGATCTTCTATATTGTTGAAAATAACTGTCCTGCTAGTTTAATGTCACCGATAACACTGTCGAAACATTTTACAAATTTTATAATAAATTGGTATTTGATCACTATCTCAATTTGTTCTGTTTTAATCTATGTTGATTGTGGATATAGCACACGTTAACCCATGTCCACGTCATTTATGCTTAATACACTTCTGATGCATTTCCAAATATAAATAATTGTGGTCATAACAGAGCAACCGTTTAAGTCTATCTTGGTTATAAATGAAAAACAAGTTAACCCCGTGTACACGAGCCTTTAGGCTTACTACACTTCTGCTGCTCCTCATAGATAAATGAAAAGCACTGGTGGATATTTAAGTGCTCCTATATCGAGATTTTGTTCAATAGTATCACCAATGACACTGTTAAAATAAATGGTGTCCCACATTTTACAAATCTTATAATTGGTATTTTCACGGGCACATCTTATTGTCCCTTGTCCATGAATGTTAGCAGAGATGAGGTGCCGCCATAGTTTATTCGTAAATGAAATTAGTATTTTATATAGATTATTTGTGTTCGAAAACAGATATTCGCATGCAATATGGATAAGTTAAACATAACAGAGCAACTGTTACAGTCTATCTTGGTTGTAAATATAGCACACCATGACCCATATCTACCAGCTTTCAGATTTACCACACTTCTACTGCTCCTTGTAGATAAATGAAGAGCACTCCTAAATCGACATTTTGTTCAATAGTATCACCAATGTCACTGTCAAAATTAATGGTGTCCCACATTTTACAAATCGTATAGTTGGTATTTTCACGGGCACATCTTATCGTCCCTTGTCCATTGATGTTAACAGAGATGAGGTGCCGCCATAGTTTATTCGTAAACAAAATGAGTATTTTATATAGATTATTTGGGTTCCAAAACAAATATTTGCATGCAATATGGAAAACTTAAACACAACAGTAGTCATAACAGAGCAACTGTTACAGTCTATCTTGGTTGTAAATATAGTATACCATGACCCTATATCTACTAGCCTTCAGGTTTGCTACACTTCTACTGCTCCTTGAAGATAAATGAAAAGCACTGGTGGATATTTAAGTGCTCCTAAATCGACATTTTGTTCGATAGTATCACCAATGACACTGTTAAAATAAATGATGTCCCACATTTTACAAATCTTATAATTGGTATTTTCACGGGCACATCTTATTGTCCCTTGTCCATGAATGTTAGCAGAGATGAGGTGCCGCCATAGTTTATTCGTAAACGAAATTAGTATTTTATATAGATTATTTGTGTTCGAAAACAGATATTTGCATGCAATATGGAAAACTTAAACACAACAGTAGTCATAACAGAGCAACTGTTACAGTCTATCTTGGTTGTAAATATAGTATACCATGACCCTATATCTACTAGCCTTCAGGTTTGCTACACTTCTACTGCTCCTTGTAGATAAATGAAGAGCACTCCTAAATCGACATTTTGTTCAATAGTATCACCAATGTCACTGTCAAAATTAATGGTGTCCCACATTTTACAAATCGTATAGTTGGTATTTTCACGGGCACATCTTATCGTCCCTTGTCCATTGATGTTAACAGAGATGAGGTGCCGCCATAGTTTATTCGTAAACAAAATTAGTATTTTATATAGATTATTTGGGTTCCAAAACAAATATTTGCATGCAATATGGAAAACTTAAACACAACAGTAGTCATAACAGAGCAACTGTTACAGTCTATCTTGGTTGTAAATATAGTATACCATGACCCTATATCTACTAGCCTTCAGGTTTGCTACACTTCTACTGCTCCTTGTAGATAAATGAAAAGCACTGGTGGATATTTAAGTGCTCCTAAATCGACATTTTGTTCAATAGTATCACCAATGTCACTGTCAAAATTAATGACGCAGTTAGTATTTTCCGAATATAGATACTTGTGTTTCGGAAAAAGCTATTTGCATGCAATATGAAAAACTTGAACACAACAGTGGTCATAACAGAGCAACCGTTTCAGTTTATCTTGATTGTAAATATAGCACACATTGACCCCATATCTACAAGCCTTTAGGCTAATTACAATTCTGCTGATCCCTGTAGATAAATGAAAAGCACTGGTGGATATATAGGTGTTCCTATATCGAGATTTTGTTCAATAGTATTACCAATGATACTGTCAGAATTAATGGTATCCCACATTTTACAAATTTTATAATAGGTATTTTCACGGGAATATTTTATTGTCCCTTGTCCATTAATGTTAACAAAGATGAGGAGCCACCTTAGTCTATTCGTAAACGAAATTAGTATTTTATATAGATAATTGTGTTTGGAGAAAATATATTTGCACGCAATATGAAAATCTTGAACACAAAAGTGGTCATAACAGAGCAACCGTTTCAGTCTATCTTGGTTGTAAATATATCACACCATGACCCCATATATACCAGCCTTCAGGTAGATAATTGTGTTTCGGAAAAAGCTATTTGCATGCAATATGGAAAACTTGAACACAACAGTGGTCATAACAGAGCAACCGTTTCAGCTTATCTTGATTGTAAATATAGCACACATTGACCACATGTCTACAAGCCTTTAGGCTAACTACAATTCTGCTGATCCCTGTAGATAAATGAAAAGCACTGGTGGATATATAGGTGTTCCTATATCGAGATTTTGTTCAATAGTATTACCAATGATACTGTCAGAATTAATGGTATCCCACATTTTACAAATTTTATAATAGGTATTTTCACGGGAATATTTTATTGTACCTTGTCCATTAATGTTAACAAAGATGAGGAGCCACCTTAGTCTATTCGTAAACGAAATTAGTATTTTATATAGATAATTGTGTTTGGAGAAAATATATTTGCACGCAATATGAAAATCTTGAACACAAAAGTGGTCATAACAGAGCAACCGTTTCAGTCTATCTTGGTTGTAAATATATCACACCATGACCCCATATATACCAGCCTTCAGGTAGATAATTGTGTTTCGGAAAAAGCTATTTGCATGCAATATGGAAAACTTGAACACAACAGTGGTCATAACAGAGCAACCGTTTCAGTTTATCTTGATTGTAAATATAGCACACATTGACCACATGTCTACAAGCCTTTAGGCTAACTACAATTCTGCTGATCCCTGTAGATAAATGAAAAGCACTGGTGGATATATAGGTGTTCCTATATCGAGATTTTGTTCAATAGTATCACCAATGACACTGTCAAAATTAATGGTGTCCCACATTTTACAAATCTTATAATTGGTATTTTCACGGGCACATCTTATTGTCCCTTGTCCATTGATGTTAACAGAGATAAGGTGCCGCCATAGTTTATTCGTAAATGAAATTAGTATTTTATAGAGATTATTTGGGTTCGAAAACAGATATTTGCATGCAATATGGAAAACTTAGACACAACAGTAGTCATAACAGAGCAACTGTTACAGTCTATCTTGGTTGTAAATATAGTATACCATGACCCTATATCTACTAGCCTTCAGGTTTGCTACACTTCTACTGCTCCTTGTAGATAAATGAAAAGCACTGGTGGATATTTAAGTGGTCCTAAATCGACATTTTGTTCAATAGTATCACCAATGTCACTGTCAAAATTAATGACCAAGTTAGTATTTTCCGAATATAGATAATCGTATTTCGGAAAAAGCTATTGGCATGCAATATGAAAAACTTGAACACAACAGTGGCCATAATAGAGCAACCGTTTCAGTCTATCCTGGTTGTAAATACGCATTGACCCCATGTCTACAAGCCTTTAAGCTAACTACAATTCTGCTGATCCTTGTAGATAAATGAAAAGCACTGGTGTATATTTAAGTGCTCCTGTATCGACATTTTGTTTAATAGTATCGCCAATGTCACTGTCAAAATTAATGACGAAGTTAGTATTTTCCGAATATAGATAATTGTATTACAGAAAAAGCTATTTGCATGCAATATGAAAAACTTGAGCACAACAGTGGTCATAACAGGGCAACCGTTTAAGTCTATCTTGATTGTAAATATAGCTCGCATTGACCCCATTGGTACGAGCCTTTTGGCTTACCACAATTCTGCTGATCCTTGTAGATCAATGAAAAGCACAGGTGGATATTTAGATGTTCCCATATCGAGATTTTGTTCAATAGTATCACCAATGTCACTGTCAAAATTAATGGTGTCCCACATTTTACAAATTTTATAATTGGTATTTTCACGGGCACACCATATTGTCCCTTGTCCCGTTTCTCATTAATGTTAACAGAGGCGAGGCGCGGCCGCCATAGCTCATTCGTGAACGAGATTAGTATTTTTCCGAATATAGGTAATTGTGTTTCGGCTATCTGACACTCGGCCATTGTTTACGGCGGCGGGTTATACACGTCGGATAATGGGAAGGGGTTGAATCTGTCGATCTACAATAGATGAATGCCCGCTCCCCGACAAGTTTATATAGCCATTGTCATTATTTCGATATGCAAATAATAATCTGTATTAAAGGAATTAATTATCGATCGGTTTTGCATACATAAAGAAACCGTAAACAGCGCAGCACGCACATATGCCGTGCTGTTGTTGTCTCTAAATCATGTGTCTGATCGACTGAATGGAAATTCCATAAGCTGCAATGCAATCGTTACTTCCCACGTACCAGCGAGCAGGTGTTGGAGAAACCTCACCAACGGGGGTGATGGTTATTGTGAACATGAAGCAAGGAAGATTTATATGTATTTATAGACGTTTTTAAGATCTTCATGAGTCTCAAAGGAATCTTGTTGATGGAACGGAATCTACTGTTAGCTAAAGCTGCATTCAAGCATCCTTAACTATAAGGTAGCTTGGTTGATGCCTTGCGGTTACATTAATGATGGTTCATTTTTTTACTGATAGCAATTTATTGAGGTCCAGCTAGAAGTTCTACTATGCTTTTTTATTCATGGTCTTCTTCTTCAAGTCCCATCTCCCATTCGAATGTCGGCAACCATCATTGCTATTTCTAATTTGGACGCGACCGCATTAAAAAGTTGGTGTGAAGTATATCCAAACCACCTTCTCAGGTTCCACAACGACGCGATCCTTCTTCTGCCTATATTGCATTATCCCTGGATTTTACCTTTGACAATCAACTGTAGAAGATCATATTTTTTTCCTACAATGATGGCCCAGCCATTCCGTATACGGCTTCATGAATGTATTCACAACTTCCATTTTCCTGCGTATGCATCTCAGAACTTCTACATTTGTTACCAATTCCATTCATAATATTCTGAGAATCCTTCTATATACCCACATTCCAAATATTCCCTTTTTTTAGAATTGCAGCATTTGCAGTACATGCTTTCGCTACATGAGATGTTTGCTGCGTGAAACTTTGTTCATTTCAATGAAGTTGGATCAAGATTTTTGTATTCTTATTCCCTGAATGAATTCATTTGTGCAGTTCACCATCGCTCCAAGGTAGGTATACGGCTCTACTCTTTAGACATTTATTTCGTCTCTAGTTAGGCAAAGATTTATCGGATTTTTCTTAGACATCACCATCATTTTTGTCTCTTTAATATATATTAACCAATATACCGAAGTCCTTACTACAATTATAGACTATTACTACGAACCATTCTCCTGGAATATTCCTAGTTCTATATATTTTATTGAATATCGTGAGCAAGGTGACGATATGTTAACCATCAAACATTCTAGAAAATCACTGGATAATTTAACTGGCCCGGAGATTTCCTGTACTTCATGCTCTTTAATGCATAACTTGATACATTTTCGAAAAATTAATGTACCAGTAAGCAGTTGTTGGTGAATATTTACCATTGCAGTTGCAATTGATTGTAAACAAGGGGGAAGTAAGGCATACGATTTCTATTGAAAGTATGAAACATCCTTAAGTAGCTTGGACGTTACCTTAAAATCCATTAATGTTCGTTCATTTGCCAATTGATAGCTTTTATATGGCTTTCTCCAAGTGTATGTCAATAAACTATTTGCTTCTAATTTGGAACAGTTGGCGAGGAGGTATTGTAATCGTGACAAATTTCCATTTGGAGAGACGTTCTTTTCTTGATGTTTCAAGACATATACATCACATACAAACACGTCACTCATTTCCGTCGGTCTGTCTGCATGTGGCTGTCTGTTTGTCTGCCAGACTTTGGAGAGATTTTGACACTACTGGGATGAAAGGGATGGAAAATATTTGTAGTTTTCTTTTCTGTTTTGGATTTTCGATGCCTCAGATAATATTACATGTTTTTGGGTGAGAGAGGGGGGGGGTTGAGTGAGGGTGTGGGGTCAAGTAAGTTGACTACGTATTCACACGCAGTTTCATCACCTATTCAAATTTGTAATTGAATTTTGAAGTAACTGATCCGCTTGAAATTTTTTTTTACACCAATATCCGCACGTATGCAAAGAAATTTTAGAGACGAAATGAATCTAAAGATCTCTCGAAGAATATGTCTGGGTTAGAGTTTTCTGTGTGAAACACACGTTTTAGTTCTGAATCCTCAACCGTTCCAAGACAAACTGAGATCAATTAGATGAATATTGGTTCAATTTTGATGGGATGGACCACGAGTAAGTAGATCGGTAGGACTGTTGCCATATGAGAGGTGTCTCAATTCAAAATTAGCAGTGGTTTCCTAAATCTGGTTATTAACAGATTGTTTTATCATATGAGAAGCATTTTTCGCCAATTAAGGATTATCTTGGGATCATAGAAGCAACCGATTTTATCAAAAAACAAATTGAAGTAGTTTGTAAGTTTCGTACCTAGCTGAAATAAATCAAGCAAAGCAATTAGCTGTTAGTACGAAAATCCGATTCTTATTGTTGTTTCTCAGCTGATACCATTAAAGTACAGCATCAATTTACTTGACCCCATTTATTTTATCTATGGCGCTTCCAGTTATATACATTGTATAACTGGATAATAAAGTTGATATTGTTATTATTATTACATTGGTCACTATTCCATTAAAACACAGCTTTCATTATTGACACAATTATAATGAAAAATACATGTTGCTTCTATTTAGCGTAGATCAAGCTATATCTGAGCATATATCCATTAGAGATATATGTATATATATAGGTCTATAGACAATAGCATAATCCTTCAATGCAGGAGTACTCACTGCTTCCTGCATTCACACAACACGTGTTGCATTGTTGCAATGATGATGCAGAACAGCTTACTCTGGAGCCTCCTGATGTACAGAATCCTAGAAATAATAAGAAATGTGTGTAAGTTTTTATTATAAATATCTTTCAAAATGCGACAAAAATATCCAAAACACTTGGTGGATGAAAGGGACCTACAACGAAACAGCTATTCATCCTGATAAATATGGTGCCGTAGACTAACTTGTTACTTGCCTCTCATTTTTAAGTTATACTCGCATCATAATTGTAGGCTGAATTAAGAATGTTTTTGTATGCCCAAGAATAGTTGAGGACCTTACAAACAATGATTACAGCTATTCCAGAGAATTTTATCTTTTGTTATCAAGGATTGTGCTGATGCTCCTTATGTTCCTTTTACGATGAGCTATCTCCTATTTGTTAGAAAACCTATACCGTCACTAGAATATTTGAAATAATTGTTTTCCATCATCAAACTTTTGCAAAATCCACCTTGTCTTCAAGTTTCAAGCAACAGCTAGAGTTTGCATGGCTTGTTAAGAACTGGTGTAAGGTCTGCTACGTAACGTTTCAGGAGAATTGCTAGTATTTGAGCTGGACCAGTAGATCTTCTGGAGTTCAGTATTCCAAGAATTTGTTTTATATATCTGTGTTAAAATTTTATTTCAGACATCTTTGAGTCGATGTTGATGACAGTGGGTGGAGTAGCTCTTTGAAGGTTGATGCAAAATTGTTGCAGAAGCCTGTCCAAGGTATCTGCTTTTTCTTTAGGGTGAAGACAGTGAATCCATTTTCTCTCATCAGTGTTGATATGGACGAATAACGTATTTTCTGTTCAACAGCCTTGGCTATAGACCAAAATCATCTGGATGACTGAGGACATAAATAGAGCTCATACTTAATTTTTTGGTTATGTTCTCTTTGCTATTATCCATGACTCGTTTACAGTGGATTCTGGCATCGATGATACTGCGGTGACTCTCTATGCTTCAATTTCTCCTTCATTCCTGAAGTCTTGTGTATTTTTACAGTAACTACGTCTTTGCAGATCCAATTAAAAAGAAGTTTTCTTTTGGAGAGTTGCTTGACAACGTTAGTAATGTCAGCTTCTATACCCGATGTCAACACGTCTGTTGATTCTTAACCATCGGCTGAAGTGTAGATTTAGCGTTTCAAAGTTCCTGGTTACTATAGGGTAGTTTATGATTATGATCGTCGCCCTTTAAGTAGAATTATTCTGTTAGGCAAAATATTCTTCCATTATCTACCAATTCAAACTCTTAATTTTTGTCTGAAGAGAATCCACAAACATGCGTCACTTTCCGGTCATGTTCAGACAAAAAAATAAAGAATGTGATTCCTCAATCCTTTTAATCTTCCCAAGATGTCAATTCATATACAATATAATATTAAAGTTATTTCAACTCACCAGCTCCAAGTTTATTCGCATTACCATCAGCACCGTCAGCTAAAGTCATAGCTACCAAAACAGACATCATAAAGCAAAACACGAAAAGAACTTTCATCTTGAATTCCTTCAACTGACTTTTCGTTATAGTAGCGTGAGGCTGAATTTATATACGGATGTAAATCAAGTCATAAGTACCGTACTTCAAAACTTGTTATCATTATTCCGTCGTGGCATATACCTACTTCATCTGGACTGCGGATGATTTTGTCAATTTATCGACAGAGGTAGATTGGGATCTATGATTCCACTTCACGACCCTGAAGTCTGATGTTTATCATTTTCCAGTTCACGGTCTGTTGGACTTAGCAACGTGGAGAATTCCTCGTTAGTAAAAGAAGAGCCACACGCAAACCACTTGAGGTAGTATTATTCAAGGCATTTTACTCTATTTTCTCATAACCCGCCGAAGTTAGTGCTGTCTATTGGGATAAATTGCCATTCTTTCTCCATCTAATCTGACCAACCAATGATGTCAGATGAACGAGCATTTTGAATTGTTTTATCTCGTTAGCGGCGCCAATGAAATTTAACCCGTTGTCGGAAAAAATGGCCTACGGCTTGCCTCGACGGAAAACGAACTGTGTGAAGGTCTTGGAAAGATCCGAAATCCTTTACCGCGACTGTCCTTGATCAAAAAAGTGCCACAATCGTGATAAACAATGCAGGCTTCATTCTATTGTGTGTTAAGTCACCCATAAACAGGTTGAATAGTGGTTTTTGCAAACCTAGCTTACCTTACGCATGCTCGGACCGCGAGAGATATCTGCTGCAAATTATACATACCTAACTTCCCGCTTCAATTACTGAGAAGCAACTAGCAATACAATTTTTGTAGTCAAAAATGGAAATCTCTTGAATCATATGTCTGGGTAAGAAGTTTCTGTTTAAAACACACGTTTTAGTTCTGGAACCTCAATGCTTATAAGACAGAATGAAACCAATTAGACGAATATTGGTTTAACCAGGTGGTCCATGCTCGAAAATGTAGGGAAGCGCCCCAAAGCAATCCCTGAGGCTTCTGGCCACAGTCCAGGAGCGAGCAACACACAGTCTGGAACATATAAGGAAGGATTAAAATCTACAGCATTTTAAGGTCAATATGAAGGAGCATTTACCCTCGCGCACTGCTTATGAAGCGCAACAAACTATCTGCCTTTACGTGAGGTAATCTATAAAAAAAAACAACACAAGAACAATTCGCATGATTGCGCCTAACGGGGAATTCCTGAATCTGGATATTAATAAATTGTTTTAAAATATGAGTAGGCGCTTTTCGCCAATTTAGTATTATCTTGGAATCAGAGGAACAACAGATTTTATCAAAAAACAAATTGAAGTGGATCAAAAGTTTCGTAACAAAGTGGAACATAACAAGTGTAGAGAAAAAAAAGGTAACAGTTAGCAGTTAGTACCAAAATCCAATTCTAATTGTTGTTTCTCAGCTGATACCATTAAAGTACAGCATCAACCTACTTGATTTATTTCATTTATGGTGTTTATATATGTTGTATGAGTGGATAATAAAATTGATATTATTATTATTATTACTTTGGTCACTATTCCATTAAAAGCACAGCATTCATTCTTGCCACAACTATAATGCTATAAGCATATATCCATTACAGTTACAGATGAAAGTATGAGGTTCAACAGTTGATCTATGTTTTAAGAATACATCATGAAAGGGAGAAATCTGACTCTAAGCAAATGTATATATATATATATATATATATATATATATATATATATATATATATATATATATATATATATATTCAATGTGGCTGTTCTATATACAATAGCAGAATCCAGTTAAGCAGGCGTAGTTGCTCCTTCCAGCCGCCTGACAACACGGGAGGCATAGGATCACACTTGATTTCGAACAGGATACTTTTGGGGAATTACAGTAGAATCCTAGAAATAATAAAAAATGTGTATAAATTTTTATTATGAATATCTTTCAAAATGCGACAAGAAATGTCCAAAAGACTTGGTGGGAAAAAGGGGCCTACAACGAAACAACAATTCTTCCTGATAAATATGGTGTCCATTAGACTAACTCGTTACATACCCCGCATTTTCAAGTTATACGCGCATCACAATTGTAATTGGAATTAAGAATCTTTTCCTATCCACCAGAATAGTTAAAGAGCTTACAAACAATGATCGCACCCATTGCAGAAAAATTTACAACATCCATTTTTCCAGCTTCAGCTAAAGTAAATCGAAATCAGGACAGCATCCAAGACTAAACATTGAAACCTCTACTTTTAGAGCTAATAACCTGATAATTGTAAACTGAATCAAGAATGTTTTCATATGCCCAAGAATAGTTAAAGATCTAAAATGAAAATTATTTATAAAGCTAAGAAAACTCTTAACCTGATGGAATTGCTTTAGTTATCTAGGAGTGTGCTGGTGTCCTGGTGTTCCTACTGTTTTGTTTACGCTGATGATAGTTCAGCTGGCACAAAGATCTCTATCTACGGTGCAACATTCAAGGAGAATTGCTGGTATTTGAACAGGACCAGTAGATTTTCTCGGGGTCAGTGTTTCAAGAATACGTTCTATATCTCGTTGTTGAAATCTCTTTCCAGCCTTTTTTGAGCCCATGTTGATGGCAGAGGGTGGAGTAGCTCCTTGAAAGTTGCTTACAAGATTGCTGCGAAACCCTGCCTCAAGGTATCTCCTTTTTCTTTCGGGTGTGTGCAGTGAACCCATTTTTTTCTCTGGTCAGTGTTGATATGGACGAATAACATATTTTCTGTTTAACAGACTTGCCTACAGACCAAAATAATCTGGATGATTAAGAACGTATATAAATCAAGTTGAAATTAGATAAGTTTGAGGCACGTGGGATAAAAAAAATCAGAAGAAAATAACTTTTTGTATAAAACCGTAGTTCAAAACATGTTGATATGATTTTGTCGTGGCAAATACCTACTTTATGTAGATCGCAGATGATTTTTTCAATTTCTTGTGGCATGCAGATTGGGACCTATGACTAAGACCGTTCCACCGATGTGGAGTCTTATGTTTGTCTTTATCCAGTTTTTGCATTGTTGAAGCTCGTGTTCCTTGTTCCGTCGTACTAAAAAAATCTACATTAACTTACAAATAAGTTCATAAAAGGACAGGCTGTTAACTGGTATCTGGGTGAAGTCAGCTTCTGGAGGCGAAAATGGTATGGAGTGAGTGGAATTAAGGTCGTCTGAGTCTAAAAATACAGGAGAAATAGACTGCTATTTAGAGCAACTCCTATTTGACTTAGCAACGTTAGCCAAAGTTAGTGCTGTATATTGGGACAAATTGCCATTCTTTCTCCATCTAATCTGACAAACCGAAGATGTCCGAAGAGCAAGTATTTAGAATTTAGAAAAAATGGCCTATGGCTTGCCTCGGCGGAAAACGAACTGCGTGAAGGTCTAGAAAAGATCCAACATCCTTTACCGCGTATCTCCTTGATCAAACAAAGGCCAGCATAGTCGATTCCCACACTCGTGAAAGGCAATGCAGGGTGTATTCTATTGTGTGGTAACTCACCCATAAACAGGTTGAATATTGTCTTTTGCAAATCTAGCCAAGATCGACAATTAGATATGAATTTTAGCATGTATGTAAACAAATTCTGGAATCGAGACAAAAATAGAAATCACTCGAATCATACGTCAGGCTAAGAAGTTTCAGTGTAAATCACACGTTTTACTTCCGGAACCTCAATGCATTCCTAGACGGAGTGAAGCCAATTAGGTAAATATTGGTTTTTGAGCAGCTGGTCTCCCATGTCTGAGGATGCGTCCCAAGTCAATCCGTCAAGCTTCTAGCTACAATCAGAAGCGAGCAATACGTCTAGTGGACGCGACTTACCTCACAAAGGTCCTCCACAGTCTGGAACATGGAAGGGTTGGCTGATCTGTTCTTATTCTATAGATATTATCATGGCAGATGTGCGACCAAGCTGTCCAGGATAATAACTCCAAGAGTCGCCAGCGCAGCGAATATTAGAGGAGCTCAACGGGCGCATCCTCACCAGGTCGAGCTTACGACACCTCGAACAAGCATGTTCCTGAAGTCGTTCCTTTGGAGAACCTCGGCGTCCTGGAATGAGTTACCGGGCACTCTGTACCGCAATGATTCAAATATACAGCGTTTTAAGCTCAATGTGAATGAACATTTCTCCTCGCGCTTCCCTGATGAAATTTTGTTGGGTTAGACCACGAGCAAGTATCTTCGGGAGGACTGCCGCCTAACGGGAAGTGTCACAATTCAAAATTAGCAGTGTGAGTTTTTGCTATCCTCTTATTAACAAATTGTTTTAACGTAGAAGCAGGCACCTTTGACCAATTTAGGAATATCGTGGGACCAGAAAATCGACAAATTCTATCAAAAAACAAGTAATGGTAGCTTAACAATTTCGTATCTAAGCGAGGCATAACGTGCAGAGCAAAGCAATTCTATCAACAGTTTGTCCCAACATCCCATTCTAATTTAATTGTTATTTCCAATCTGATACAATTGAAGTACAGCGTCAACCTACATGACCCCATTTTTGTATCACATGCCGTCCTGCGTATTTGTTTTTACGTATTTTCTGTTATTTTCTAAATATTCATATATCTAATGTCAGAATAGCGTAAATCTAAATCCCGCTTCTGGTGTCTCCACTTACAAACATTGTATGAAGTGGATAATGAAGTTGATATTGTTATTATTTTTACTTTTTTATACAGAAATCATTCTTGACACAAATATCTTATACTCAACTACATATATCTTTCAAAATGTGGCAAAAAAATATTTAGAAAACCCAAGAGGGAAAGACGGCAATTCATCCTAATGAATATCGTATCCAGTAGACTAACTCGTTAATTGCCTTGCAGTTTCAAGTTATGCGCGCATCAAAATTGTAAACACCATTAAGTATGTCATCCTATGCCCAAGAATATTTAAGAACTTTACAAGCAATGGAAAAAGCTTCATTTTTAGCCGCCCCTCCGATCAACCTAGTGATAACTCAATTAATTTGAATTTAGATGTGACTCAAGAAAAAATATCTATGATTTCCAGGTTTAGAAAAACCTTAAATATCAATAATTTACTGCTGACCTTGGAATTTCATCTGTTTTTATCAAGGATTGTGCCAGTGTCATTTCTGTTCCCTTGACGGTATTATTTTATATGACACTAAGATCTTAAAAAGTTCCTACTGCCTGGAAGTTAATAAAACTTTGCTGTTTTCAAAAATGGTGACAATTCAGTGATAAAAAATTATAGACCTATCCCTTCACTGTCAATTTTTGCTAAGGTATTTTGATATATGGTTAATGGCTACTTACAGTACTTCTTTCGCGATTTTCTCAACAGTTTCAAGACGGTTTTGGAAAAACTTTACGTTTAAGGTATATTTTCGAGACCACCAGATGCTTTTATGACCAAAGGATACTTCCAGGACCAACTCCATATACGTAAGGGATAGTTCTGGAACATTTGTGTCTTGGCAAAATTCTTGACTTCCGTATGAATAAGTGATAGTTCGAAGACAGTAATTTCTATTAATTAGATTTAAATGAACCAGTGTCCTCAGCAACGCTCCCAATTAAAAAATGGACATGGACTCATTGCAGTTACAGAACACATCCAAGTACGTGATTATACCGACCTTCTAGCCGCGGCCTGGCGCCGCACCTGCGATAATAGATTCCAAGATTGATATTACAGATGATATGAATCTATTTCAAGTAGATAATATTTTTTCATTCATTTTTTGTTTTGTTTGCTCCATATTGTTGTTGTATTTGATCTGCCAATCAGCCAAGTAGTTAATAAAATTATTTCACATATAAAAATATTTGTTCATAAAAAAGGATCACCACTGGAAGCGTGAGACATGCTTGCATAAAAAAATGAAATATTGTGATGTTGATTGAAGGACACTGTCGAGTTTGTGTTGGTGAGTATTTGTTCAAGTGTGTATGTTCAGATAGTTGGCATCAGCTTTCGCTGTTTGTTATGAAATTTGAATGGAAATATTAGGATGGAAACACTTTCAAAAAGTAAAACTTCAACATCGAAATTATTTTTTTCCCGTATATGGAACAAAATTTCACAGTTTTAAATGAGCAATTTTAACGGAAAAAAGAAGATAAATATGTTGCAAATCAATAGAATGCGCGAATAACTTCGCTATTCATATACCAACAGTTTTACAATGACCTACCCAGAATAAAACAACTATTAATATATACCTCAACTAGTTGATATGGTTGATATGCCATAACACTGATTTAGCCTACAATAAATGGGAGTTGGTGCAGTGCATAACCTTTAATAATTTTGTTATCGCCTGGGTTCTCGAGTTACCTGTGCCAGTCAAATTTCATTCAGTCTATCGGTATAAATACCATTACATTTCGAACAAATTTTACGATACTCAAGTATGAATACGAATATGTGTGGAACCAGTCGATATATATATGGTTTACAAAAGTTTTTCGGCATTGAACTCTTTTTTTGTTTTCCTGATTGTGCGGACCTTTATGCCAATGTCACCAATGTCCACATCCTCGGTCACCTTCTTGAGGATCCCCGCATAGGTCTTGCCTTCCGCTGGTATGATTAGCGCTGCGTCCAGCTGAACCTTTCCGGTGACTCCTCGAGTGTTGGACTTCTTCTTCCTGGCCTTGTTTTGGCCAGCCTGGTCTTCAGCCTCCTTCTTCACCTTTTTCCTTCTTCTTCTTACTGGACTTTTGGACTGTCCACTCCTGGTTGTTGTATTGTTGGCCTCCTTCGTCACGTCGATCCACCGACCTAGAGGTCCCCAGGGCAGCAGGAGCCGTCGGAGTTGGTGTGGCAGCACCCTAGCTCTCCGTGTTAGCTGCCTCCTGCCTTCGCTGATCGGGAGGTACTTCCGCGAATGCCTTAGGAGCTGTTACCTCTCGGGCAACATTTTCTGCGGCAGGGGAAAGTCTAGGAAAGCACGTCCGAGATGTTCCCGAAAAGCAGCCCTCACTAGCCATCCTCTCCATTCTCTCCAACTGAGCAACACTCTGCTGTCCTTTGTTTTTAGGACTAGGCGTCTCCTGCCTACCCCTTTTTTTCCTGGCGTCTGTGTTCGCGACACTCTGCACCAGCTTTTTCGATCCCGTTCTTGATCTCCGTTTCTGTGTTGCCAACCTTGGCTATTATCACACTGCTTAGATCAGCCAGCACAGTTGCCCCAGTGCTGGCTTGAACTGTCATCCTCTTTCCTCCACTTGCGCATCCTTGTTTATAATTCTTCATGTTGATTCCCACGAGTACCTAGGGAAGTATGCGGTCCGCTCCGGCAGAGCCCCGATTGCCGGAGTAAGGCTGATTACGATGGAGGGGTGCCTGACCCTCCCAAGGCTCCGTTTGAGACTCTCGGTTACCCCTGAGAGCCAACCAAGCTACACGAAGCACGAGATCGCATGACACCTCAGCTTAGGGGGTCGTAACCCTGACAAGGGTTTACCAATTTCATTGCCAAGTCGTCATCTATCATCCGGTTGGCCATGTATTACGTATCCATGCTCATCTTCTCTTCCTCGCCAGGTCGTCATCCGCGTCGTCGTCAGTCAACCAATCAAAGCGTCAGTCGGTTGGTCAGTTTCCACATGATCCGCAGGTAGTTATTCATTGGCCGTTGACAACTTATTTGCTACCTCGCCAAAGGGCGAACGAGAAGGCACTGTGCAGCATGTCGTGCTGGACCAGAGTACTCCTTACCCCCTCAGGTGACACCCTATCAGCCATAGGGACGCGCCAGATAGGTTGTGGAAAGACCTTTCCGTCGGAGCCTTGCTCGCAGGATTTGGTCCTGCAAACGACACCCAGCAGGTCGCCGTTGAAACCCCCCTTGCAGGATTTGGAACCTGTCAGTTCCTGCCTCCTACTAGGGGGCTACCAACGAGCGACTCTCGGCTGGACGGTGCTGATTGTACGGCGAATAAAGTTGGAGCGGGTGAGTTATTGAGATAAATTTATTATTCTATTGTCAGTGAATTGACATCTTGGGGAGATTACAAGATTTGAGGAATAATATCTTTCATACTTTTTTGTCTGCACATGACCGGAAGATAACGCATGTTTGTAGATTCTCTTCAGATAATAATTAAGAGCTTAAATTGGTCGATAATGGAAGCATTCATCGCCAACAGAAAAATTGCATTTAAAGGGCAACGATTATAATCATAAATTAACCTATAGTAACGAATACTACAGCAGCTCAACAGGCGCATCCTCACCAGGTCGGGATCACGAATAAGCCTGTTCCAAAAGTCGTTCCCTTGTGGAACCTTGGCGGTATCGAATGAGCTACTTTGTTCTTCGATGTTTGAAATCTACAACGTTTTAAGGTCAACGTGAATAAACATTTATCCTCGCGCACTGCTTGTGAAGCGCGATAGGCTATCTGCCTTTACGTGAGGTTATCTATAAAAAATAGAACTCATTATTGATCAAATTTTGATGGGCTATACCACGAGCCTAACGGGAAGTGTCTCCATCCAAAATTAGCGGTGTGTTCCTGAATTTTTGCGATCCGGTTATCGCACAATTAACAGATCTTATAAAAAAAAGTAATAGTAAAAGTAGTTTAACAATTTCGTAACTAGGTGAAACAAATCGTGCAGAACAAAGCAATTCTATAAACAGTTAGTCGTAAAATCCTATCCTAAGTGCTATTTATAAGCTGTTACCATTGTGGTAAAACGTCATCCTACGCAACCTCATTTTGCTTGTATCAAGACTATCTACCTATTTGTGTTCACTCATAACCAATTATTTTCTAATCAGCGCGATGTGTGAGAATAGCATGAAGCTGGTGTCTCCTCTCATATACAATGTAAGGAGTGGATAATAAATTCGATATTTTATCATTTTTATCATTTGAAAAAAAGACGCTGACAGGAGATGCATAGGCGCCATAGGCAAGCTCTACAGCTGGTATCCGTACAGTAGGGTACAGTACGATACACCAAAGGATCAAAAACACCATCCTGGCAAGCTCCCAGTCTCTGACTTCAACCCACTAGACCTCAGGAAAGAAAAGGTTAACTGCTTAGACAAGCCATGCTCTGCTTCAGCAGTTTTGATGTCGGTTTTAAGTTGGACAGGAGCCTGGCCTTTGATGGACTGCTCATGCTCCCACTTGAAGTCTAGTGTGATCATGCCCTCTTCCTGCTCTGCTTGCTGCCCTGAGAAGAAACGCCCTCATTTTCGAGCTCCCGCACAAAGCGAATGAGTGGATCGGTGCTCCTCATCTCTTCGCAGGCTGTGCTCAAAACCACTTTGCTATGCAAACGCTCAAAACTCAATAATGTGCGCCCTCGCAGGTGTTTTCGAAGGCATATACGCGGGACTGAGGACTTAGGATTCAAACATCTCTCCACATTCATCCTTTTTTGGGTCTTAGTGTCAAGTTCTCGCTGCTCATCCACAGTCCAGTAGATGGCACCAAAGGTGTATAACTACAGTCGAACCGCATGCAATATTTGTGAGCTTGTTCTTAACGGACAGTTCTGATGCCCAGATCTGCCGAAGTCGATGCAGATACTTGCGGCGGATGGAAACTTGATCCGTACTACTGGATATGGCACTGCGCCGCCCCGAGCTAGGTATATGTTGCTCCGGCATGCAAAATGCTCCTATCCACTAGCTTCTCCTCCTCTACACTATCACCGAATGGTCCTTTCATGAGACGAACCATTGCGTAGGTGTTAATCCAAACCTACATGCCAATAGCATGACCGTACTCCTGCGCAGCCCTTACAGCGATTGCTGCAACTCTCGTTGTCTGGTGGCATAAAGTCTAAGGTCATCTATGTAGAACCTTGTGCCTCCATTAATTGGGTGTGCCACAGCTATATCCTCTCATATGGACAACGGTAAAAGTAAAATGTAGAAGAGCAGACGACTGAAATGATCTCCCTGAAAAACTCCTCTCCTGCATGATACCAGCTCTGTCCGAACAGTGGTTCCACCAGATATGATGGTGAGCCTAGTCTTCCAGAGATGAATGAGTCCATGAGACGCTGTGTCGAATGCCTTTCGATAGTCAATACAGGCTATAGAAATGTTTGGCTTATACCACACGGAGTCCTGTGAGACGCAACTGTCGATCAACGGATCCTCGTTACTGCCCGCTACGCCCTTTTTTGACACTCGCTGTTCATATGCGCCGAGAAATACGAGGCTTACTGCTTGGACTATACGAAAGTACAAGATTCTGGTGAAGAACTTGTAACATTCGTAACGTTCAGACATTTTTGGCCTGTTATTCTTCGTATGAGATAAATCTCTGATCTTCGGAGGAAGCACGGATCGGCCATCGACAAACCAAAACAGGAACTGGCTGCTCCTGATTAAGCCGGCTGAACGCCGGCAGCAACTGGAAAACTTGTTCAACCAGTAGGTGCTTATGCCATCCGGGCCAGAAGCAACGAAATTCTTAGCACCTTCTGAGGCACTAAGAATTTCTTCCGTGTTTATCGGATGACACAGTACCTCAGGATGAGCAGTCCTTCTACAGGTGGACTCAAACTGAGCTGCGCTGCTTGGAAAGGCTTTGGCTTATGGTAGACGTCTCTCCAGAAGGCCTCCACGCGTACAGCAGTTCGCGACTGCTCTATGATCGGTGGTCGCTGTTGAAAAGGACGAGAAAGTCTTTGAGAAAACAATCTGTTCTCCTTCAAACCTCTCGCTCGCACCACCAACGATCGTTTAGCAGAAATTAACATCCGTATGCTGCTTGACAACGGCAAGTATCGCCTCATCAAGTGTATGATGCTTGCATCCTAAGTCAGAAACGTATGACGCACTCGAGACGTGAAACGCCTTTCGCCTGCTCGGTATTTCATCACACACTGGATACGGGATGCTTCCTTGCGATCCAACAATTATATCATATAAATTGTGTAATGACGTTGTAAGTTGATAGTAAAAGTTTTGAAAGAAAAGTTTATTTTATTCGTTCTAGAGTAAAAGCTTGTTTTCTTTTAGTTAAAATTTATTACTCCGATCTGAAGAACCGATGATGCTAGAGAAACATGTATTTTGAAATTTTTCGGTCTCGTTAGCAGCGTCAAATAGCCTACGGTCTCGACAGCAAACTAAGTGTGTCTTTGATCAAAAAAAGGTCAGCATTATCGATTCTTAGACTCGTGGAAGGCAATGCAAACTCTAATCACCTATAGTAGGTTGAATAATGCTTTTTGCAAATCTATCACACCTCAATAACTCAAGCGCGGACCGTAAATCGTGCGCGATTTCTTCCGCGAATGAGCTTCTCCCCAGATAGCAACTAATGAGAGAGTAGGACCATTTTTGTCCAGAAAATAATTTAAAGATAGTAACTTACTTTTAGCACTTAGGTTACCCTCCTTTGAAGGTATTTATATTCATCATAAAAACACTACATTTAGGACATTTTTAACGAGACTTGTAGACTGTGGCGCAATTCTTCTACTGTGAGAGGCGAAGTAGTGCGATTCTCAGCAGATCGACAATTAGATCTTAATTTCTGCACGTATGCAAAGAAATTCTGGAGACGATACAAATCTGAAGATCTCCCGAAGGATGTGTCAATATTAGAATTTTCTGTGTAGAACCCACGTTTTAGTTCTGGACCCTCAACACGTTCTAAGACAAAATGAGATCAATTAGATGAATATTGGTATGATTTTGATGGGATAGACCACGAGTAAGTAGATCGGTAGGACTGTTGCCATATGAGAGGTGTCTCAATTCAAAATTAGCAGGGTGTTCTTGAATCTGGTTATTAATAGATGGTTTTAACATATGAGTAGGCACTTTTCGTCAACTTAGGAATATCTTTTATCTTGGAATCAGAGGAACAACAGATCTTATCAAAAAATCAGTTGAAGTAGTATAAAAGTTTCGGAACTAAGTGAAACGAAGAAATGTAGAGAAAAGCAATCAGCAGTTATTTCCAAGATACGATTCTAATTATTGTTTCTCAGCTAATACCATTCAAGTACAGCATCAATATACTTTTTATTTAAGTTATCATTTCTCAACTTATATACATTGTATAAGATGGATAATAAGAATATATCATTCAAAGTGGCTGTTCTATAAACAATAGCAGGATCCAGTAAAGCAGGCGTTCTTGCTCCTTCCAGCTGCCAGACAACACTGGGTGCATTTGTTCACTGTAGATTGGGAACAGGATACTGCAGGTTTACAGTAGAAACCTAAAAATAATAAAAAGTGTGTGTAAATTTTTATTATAAATATCTTTCAAAATGCAAAATATATCCAAAAGACTTGGTGGGGAAAAGGCACCTACAAATCATCCTGATAAATATGGTGTCCAGTAGATTAATTCGTTACTTGGCCCGCAATTTCAAGTTATACACGCATCACAATTGTAATTTGAATTAAGAATCTAGTCCTATCCACAAGAATAGTTAAAGAGCTTACAAACAATGATCACACCCATTGCAAATGCAAATCTAAATCATTCTAGTGTGCGGAATATGCTGATTCCTTTATAGAACACCCCTTTTTCCGGAAAGGCTTTTTTCCGGGAGGACCTCTTCTTCTTTTTGGGAGGACCCTTTCTGAGGAGGACCCTTTCCTTTTGGGATGACCCCTTTTTCTTCTGGAGGATCCTTAGAGGAGCCCTTCTCATTCAGCTTTTAACCAGACCTTAATGCAGATTTCATCGGCGCTAACCTGCTTTGTACCTGCAGGGGAAGACCATTGACGCCATGAACGAATAACATATTTTCTCATGTAGATTGTAGATGCTCTTACTTGGTGAAACTCTTCAATTACGTCAATAAAAAGTTGTGTAATTATCACACAGTTTCACAAATAAAACTCTTTCTTTTAGTGACACGAATCGATTTTTTGTTCACTAAAAGTAAGAATTTTATTTATGAAACTGTGTGATAGTTACACATTTTTTTAATATTTTCTGTTCAACAGCCCTGGCTACAGATCAAAATAGTTTGGATTATTAAGAATATGAATAGAGCTTATGCTTAATTTTATGGTATTGCTCTTCTTTGGAAGCGGTGACTTTCTATGCTCCAATTTATCCTTCATTCCTTCAACCTTATGGTTTTTTACCGTAACTACGTCCTTGCAGCTCCGGTTAAGCAGAAGTTTTATTCTGGATAGGCACTTGACAACGTGAGGGATGTAGGCTCCCCCGATGTCAACAAGTCTGTTGATTCTTGACCATCGGTTGAAGTGTAGATTTAGCGTCTTAATGTTCCCGGTTACTATAGCGTAATTTATGATTACGATTATGATTACCCTTTGAATGGAATTTTCCTGTTCTTCCATTATCTACCAATTCAAGCTCTCAATTATTGTCTGAAGAGAATCCACAAACATCATATCATTCCAACGATAACTAAATATTAAAATTATATCAACAACTCACCCCCTACAAGTTTATTCGCCTCACCATCAGCACCATCAGCTGAGGTCATACCCAACAAAACAGTCATCGTAAAGCAAAACACAAAGAAAGATTTCATTTTGAATTCGTTCAACTAGCTGTTCGTTATAGAAGAGTCGGACTGAATTTATATACGTATGTAAATCAAGTTAAAAGTAGATAAATTTGAGACGCGTGGGATAAAAAAAAATCAGAGAAAAACAACTTTTTGTATCAAACCGTAGTTCAAAACATGTTGATATGATTTTGTCGTGGCAAATACCTACCTTGATCCAGACATATTGGGATATATGACTAAGGCCGTTCCACCGATCTGAAGTCTGATGTTTGTCTTGATCGAGTTTTTCCATTGTTGAGGCTCGTATTCCTTGTTCCGTCGTTGTCGAAAAATCTGCATTAACTTACAAATAAGTTCATAAAAAGACAGGCTGTAAACTGGTATATGGGTGAAGTCAGCTTCTGGAGGGTCTTCCATGGAACGACCGTGGAGAAAATGGGATGCGGTGAGTGGAATTAAGATCTTCAGAGTGTAAAAATGGAGTAGACGTAGACTGCTAGTTAGAACACCTCCTTTTAGACTTAGCAACGTGGAAAAGTCATAGCAAGTGAAAGAAAAGCTACCCGCAACCCATTTGAGGTAGTATTTAATACCTTTTACTCCAGTTTCTCGTAGACCACCGAACTTGGTGCTGTTTATTGGGATAAATTGCCATTCTTTCTCCATCTAACCTGACAAACCGCATCCTCATCAGGTCGAACTTACGACGCCTCGAACAAGCCTGTTCCAGACGTCATTATTTTGGAGAACTTCGGCGTTTTGAGGTCAATGTGAAAAAACATTTATCCTCGCGCTTCCTTCACATGACGTTATCTATAAAAAACAACTCATTATCGATCAAGTTTTGATGGGTTAGACCACGAGTAAATAGTTTCGGGAGGATTGTCGCCTAACAGGAAGTGTCTCAATTCAAAATCAGCAGAGTATTCTTGAATTTTTGCTATCCTGATATGTATAAAAAAAATATTTTAACGTAGGAGAAGAAAAGAGAAGACTTTTGACCAATTTAGGAATATCGTGGGACCGGACAATGGACAAATTTTATCAAACAACAAGTAATTGTAGTAGTTTAACAATTTCGTATCTAAGCGAGACAAAACGTGCAAAGCAAAGCGATTCTATCAACAGGTAGTTCCAACATCCCATTCTAATTTAATTGTTATTTGCAAGCTGATACAATTGAAGTACACCGAATGACCACATTTTTTATCACATGCCTTCCTACGTATTTGTTTTTACGTATATTCTGTTATTTTCTAAATATTCATGTTTCTCATGTCAGAATAGCGTAAATATAAATCCTGCTCCTGGTGTCTCCACTAACATACATTGTATGAAATGGATAATGAAGTTGATATTGTTAGGTGTTATTTTTGCTTTTTGCATACAGCATTCATTCTTGACACAAATATCTTATACTCAACTACGTATATCCTTCAAAATGTGGCAAAAAATATTCTGAAGACTTAGTAGGGAAAGGAAGCCACAACTGAACGGCAATTCATCCTGTTAAATATGGTGTCCATTAGACTAACTCGTTATTTGCCGTGCAGTTTCAAGTTATGCGCGCATCACTACTGTAAACACCATTAAAAATGTTTTTCTATGCCCAAGAACATTTAAGGACCTTACCAGCAATAAAAAGAGTTTCATTTTCAAGTCTCCCTTCGATCAACCTGATCATAATTCACTCAATTCGAATTTAGACGTGAATCAAGGAATAATATCTTTGTATTCAAGTTTTGAAAAATCTTAAATATTAGATAATAACTTAATTATGACCTTGGAATTTCATCTGTTTTTATCAAGGATTGTGCCAGTGTACTTTCTGCTCTCTTGATGACACTAAGATTTTCGAAGGTTCCTACTGCCTGGAAGTTAATAAAAATTTGCAGTTTTCAACCAACCAAAGGATACTTCCAGGACGTACGGGTATTTCATATCCGTATGAATAAGTGGTAGTTCTAAGCAAGTCATTTCTATTAATTAGATTTAGATGAACCAGTGTCCTCAGCAACGCTCTCAATTAAAAAAATGGACATGGACTCATTGCGAATAGCTGGTATTTTGTTTCCGTCTCTAATTTCAATTAGATCTTAGACATGGAATTTTAAGTTGATCTTTGCATAGAATGCCGAAGTACTGCTGTATGTCTAAAGCTATACAGTTACAGAACACATCCAAGTACGTGATTATACCGACCTTCTAGCCGCGGCGTGGCGCCGCACCGGCGATAATAGATTCCAACTTTGATATTACAGAAGATACAAATCTATTTTAAGTAAATAATACTTTTTCATTAATTTTTTTCATTTTGTTTTCCCCATTATGCTGTTTTATTCGATCTGCCAAGCAGCCAAGTAGTTGATGGAATTATCATTCTATATATAGAAATATTTGATGATGTAATGAAATATTGTGATGCTGATTGAAGGACACTATTGAGTTTGTGTAGGTGAGTGTCTGTTCCAGTGTAATATGTTCAGATAGTTGGCATCAGCTTTCACTGTTTGTTATGAAATTTGAATGAAAATATTAGGATGGAAACATTTTCAAAAAATAAAATTTTAACATCGGAATTATTTATTTTCCCGTATATGGAACACAATTTCACAGTTTTGAACGAGCAATTGTAACGGAAAAAAAAAGATAAATATGTCGCAAATTGTTGAATGCGCGAATAACCTCGCTATTCATATACCACCAGTTCAACAAAGACCTACCCAGAATAGAATAACGATTAATATATGCCTCAACAACAACAACTAGTTGATATGGTTGATAAGCCATAAAACTGCTTTAGCCTACAATAAATGGGAGTTGGTGCAGTGCATAACCCATAATAATTTTTGTGATCGCCTGGATTCTTGAGTTACTTGCGTCAGTCAAATTTCATTGAGTCTATCGGTATAAATACTATTCGATTTCGAACAAATTTAATGATACTCAAGTATGAATACCGAAATATGTGGAACCAGTCATTGGCCTCTATACGGTTTACAAAAGTTTTTCAGCATTGAACAAAGTAAAAAAGATAACGAAAGAAGACCATGGATTACAAAAAGGATGATTAGACAGGGATTAAAAATAAGCCGCAAATATTAAGAAATAGAAATTAAAAATATGATAAGCTTGGTGGTGCAGCCACCAGTAACAGCCTGGCAGCTAGGCAATGTATCTATGCTGCTCCATGTTCCCTTATATAGGGGCACATTCCCAGCTTTCCATCAGGGCGATTAAAATGCCGGATTACATGTGGACGGATTGATGAATGTAACACACATTCGTTAATATATATCAATCAAATAAAACGTTGATATATTCTTCAGTAAAGGAGCATGATGCAAGCCGATAACTTTTAACTGCTTAGAAACACAAAATGTGTATAGTTTTCGCCAATTGTTAAATTGAATCCTTTTTAGTTCGTATTACATATTGTAATTATGGTTCTTTGTATTCGTTTAATTGTTAAAAAGGAAATACCAAAATTATTACATTTCAACCGTATTTAGAAAGCAATCAAACTGAAGCAAAGTGCATGGTGCTTTTTATTGCTAAAGTATATTTCCAAGACTCATGATATATGTACTCATATACGTATACACATACCTTACCTAAGAGCTCCAAGACAAGTATTTGAACTCTCGTTCACGTATATATGTATATATGTATATACGTGAATGATAGTTTAGACACTTGTCTTGGTGCTCATAGGTAAAGATTGTGCAAGTTACAGCTCCAAGGGAGTCAGTTTTGTGTATTGTGCACAATTTCCGAGTTTGCATTAGTAACATATTTTTATTCAGATTTAAGGAGCGATATGATTCCAATTATTAGTTGTACGTACGTTCATATGATTTCCAAATAGTCCCAGCAGAAGGTGAAGATAGTTACGCAGAATTATTGAAGCTCAACAAATGGTTAATTCCTTTGATAGAGTGGAATATCGAAGAAGGGTGGCTGATCTGATTATATAGGGTATGATCATGGCACATGTTCGAACAAGCTATCTTGCATACCAAAGGTTATGAGTAAAGCGAGATGGACCTAGAGGGACACATCCAGTCTTTCCAAAACCATTCTTATGGAGAACCTCGACATTGCGGAATGCGCTTTTGGAAAGTATGTTCACTGCGAATAAACGTTACTCTCGCAGCGTATATGAGTCGTGATAGGCTTTCTGCCTTTCGTGAGGTTATCCACGTTATCTTAGATGGTCCCTAAGAAAATGGATTCTAGTGGTAAGCAACAATAGATAATCGTCGACGATTTCAGAAATTCCCAGAAAAGTAAAACATTGAACGATCGGTACTGGCTTCCACCAAATCCAAATTTCATCATTCAGAGAACTACCTCCGGCATAGGAAATCCGCATATATGAATACCGCAGGTAAGGTTGAAAAACTCTCCGGTGCCAATCCAAGGAGTTATGGACAATGTCGTATAAGAACTCCAAGGTTAAGTCTGCCTGGACCATAATTATACGAGTAGATGATATGATTATCTTTTCTAATAGTTCAACTGAGCACAAAGCTAACTTCAAATTAGTTTTTTAAAGCTTCAAGGATCAAAATTAAAGATATAACCCCACAAGTGCAAGTTTCTTCGCGAAGAGGTAAAATGATACATAAATTCGCATTTAGAAATCCGAAAAGAGGATTCGAACCCGCATCTCCCGAATCCATGTCGGACGCTCTGACCAACTGAACCAACTGGGTAGCTGGTCAGTCGTTACAGAGCGCGGATGATAAGCAGAATCAAAGCCATCCTTCCAAATTTCAAACTGCGCGCGTCGTTCGTATCTCGAGGTGCCGCAGCGCCAGTATTTGGGTTGGTAACCATCTCCTACCGCGATTACTGACAGCAAACCTCTTGTGTCGAACAGCCATAGTGTCTAACTATGCAAAGGAAATCAGTTGGTCGGAGCGTCCGACATGAAATCGGGAGTTGCGGGTTCGAATCCTGCTCTGGATCTTCTTTTCGGATTCCTAAATGCGAATTTATGTATCAAAAACTCCATCTTGCGGGGAAAAGCAAGTTATGTATCAAGAGGTAGAATGTTACTACGGTTAAAATAGCGCCAAAACCACAAAAATCGAAAGAAGTATAAGAATTCCATTATACCATATTTGCGTAAATTACATAAAATACAATGAATAATTCGAATATCAGCAGTTTCATTAAATTTTTCTATAGCACTATTTCGCAGATGCTCAGAATTAATGTTAACACGCCCAAAATTATCATGAAGATGTAGATGCTTTTGCTTGGTGAAACTCTTCCATCATGTTGATAAAAAGTTGTGTAATCATCACACAGTTTCACAAATAACACTGTTTCTTTAAGTGATGCATGTATTAAAATCATCGTCGGTCTGTCAGATTTTACCGCAAACAAGGCTACCCAGATTACTTGCCAAATAACTAACTAGTCCTAGGATGGATACAAAACTAGAGCTCTCAAAACTAGCATACTATCTATCCTGTCTAGTTATTTGTCTATTGAATTATGTTTTCATTTGTTGTGTCTGTCTCAAGGGATATATTTTTTTGGCGACTGGCGTTATATTAAGGGAATTCCCTACAAAACCTTAACCATCGCCGTCAAAATGTCCTTAAGATATTTGATTCTTTAAACTATTTCATTCTTCTCAATACATTTCAGTCGTAAGTTAACCTAGAATACAAATAGATGGAAACTTATAGTAGTGTATCTATAAAAATTGAGTTTAAGAGACCAGTCTGTTCATATACTACAATGAAGTCAGGGTTTCGCAGATATTTCTGAATCTCTAATGTTTCCATGAAGTTTAAATCATGTACTTTATTACAAGTATGAAGTTCACTCATTCTATTGTCGTTGCCAACTTTATGATTAGTATCTAGTAAGTGTTTGGCAAAATAAATAGACAAGATAGATAGTGCGCTAGTTTTGAGAGATCTAGTTCTGTATCCATGCTAGGACTAGTTAGCTATTTGGCTAGTAATCTGGGTAGCCTTTTTAGCATTCAAATCTGACAGACCGATGATGATTTTGATAAAAATCGAAACGCCTCACTAGAAGAAAGAGTTTTATTTGTGAAACTGTGTGATATTTTCTCAACCTTTTATATACATGGTCCAAAATTATGTTACTTGTCAGATGAAGTTATTTTGAATCAGTATATTACAGGTCGGAAGAAGCATATATGGAATGATATAAGAGTCCTCAGTCTATCAAAAATAAAAATCATTGAAAAATGCAACGAAACTCAGGAAAACCCTTCCGTGTCCCAACCAGAAACAAACGCCATTATAAGGGCATAACTGTCTGGGAAAAAACCAAGCCTCGTTTTATCAAAGAACAATTCCTAAATCCTAGTTGGCCACTAGAATATGAGACGAGAGGAAAAAACGGGCAACAAAAATTAACACCAGCATACATTTATTACAGTTCTATACATATTTTAGTAGTGGTTATTCTATGGACAATAGCAGGCACCAGCAGAGCATCTGTAACCGTGCCTTCCATGCTCCAATTTACAACACATTTGGCATAGGTGCGCTGTATTCACAGAACAACCTACTTTGTATCCTTCGGAGGTTTCACAGTAGAGTCCTGGAAATGATAAATATGTGTATCTATTCGATTAACTTAGTGGTGAGAATCTTCCAAAATGCGTCAGAAATATCACGAGGACTTGGTAGGAAATGAGGGAGCCATAGAGAAATAGCAATTCATCCTGATGGATATGGTGTCCAGTAGATTAAATCGGTAAATGATTTCCTATGCCCAAGAATATCCTAAGGAGCTTATAAACAACCTCTAATTTTTTTGCAACTACAGCTGAATTGGATCAAAATCTACACAGCATCCAGAAATTAAAGTTGACTCCAAAACTTCTAGAGGCCTAACATTTTTTTAATGACATACGCTCATAATCATTATTGTCAAATAAAAATTATATTTAGAGATAATTCGGAAAGTTCCATGTAAAGTTTGTCTTTTCTTCTTCTCGAAAAAGTGGTTGACGTACAATTTTCCGCGCTATCTCTCTAACTTCGCTTGATCAGGATGATATTGGGTTGCTTTTCCGAGATGCATGAAAATAGATTGTGACACAAATGGGTATTACGACATGTTTGAGCTGATTAATTCGTAATACGGTAAGGCACAGGTAGTTTAGTCTGTAAAAATGGCTGAAAGTGGTCTGAAAATGTGGTACTCCGTTCTTTATGTTTTTCCATTGGTTTCAGGAACAAAGCTATTTGTAAAATGTTAAATCTAATTCGTATGAAGCTATGAACGTGAGAGATGATCTAGTACGTTGAAAATAATCAAAATACGATGAACGATATCATAAATAATACAGAAAGATCATTGACGTTCTGATTAACATCCTTGGTAGTCGCCATCTCGCAACTATCGACTAGACATTCATTGAAATATATGAACACAAGCTTAGCGTAGCGATTTTGGTTGATTTATATATAACTTCACATAAAGCCAAATAATCTATCGTGCTTGGTCTATTCACATTGACCCTAAAATGCTGTAGGAACAAATTCCCCGGTAACTCATTCCACAACGCCGAGGTTCTCCAAAAGGAGGACTTTTGGAACAGGCTCGTTCAACCTGGTGAGGGTGCGTTCGATGAGCTCCTCTAGTATTTGAGGTACTGGTGTTATTATGCAAGGCGGCTCCGTCGAACATTTACCTTGATAATATCTGTAGGATATGGACAGATCAACCACCCTCCTTTGATGTTTTAGACCAGTGATCACCAACCCAAGTTTTGCTACTTAGACAGCTTTGTAATAGATAATGAGCTATGCAGCCATAAGCCAACCTGAATGAATACATTGTTTTATTAGAATTTTGGGAATGTAAGCCTTTTTAAAATGTTTCTAAAATTACGTTAATTGTCTCAACGACCTACCGGTAGCGCGCAATCGGCGGATGGCACCCACTGTTCTAGACTGTTGAGGTCGTTTGTGGGGTCAAGCGCATTGAGTAAACGTATTGCTCGTTTATGGGTTCTGTCTAGGTGCTTCTAGAAGTATTTTGGAGAGCATGCGAGCAGTACTCCGCGATGGTCTGATCTGGGCCGTGTACAGTAGCAAACAAGCATTGTTCAACAAAAATCGATTGGTGACAACGGGCCTTCACTCCAACGTTATCGTTTAAGTATCTATCAGCCTAAGATTTATCGCGAAAATATACTAGCCTGAAGTCAATTCGATGAAGCTCATTTCATTTAGTGTTCAAACAATGGCTGGAAAGTTATTAGAAAACGTCGTTTTTCGTTTCTTGTATGTGTATGAGGAAAAATTGTGAATATCAAATTAAATTCGTATTTGAAGGATATTGCAATATGCACTGATCATTTAAGAAAAAGGCATGGACACCTCTTCAGTCGCCCTTGTTTCTGTCATGATGTTAAAACTTGGTGTAGGTACCTAAACACCAATAGACACAAACCGTAGGAAATAAGTGAAAAATGGATTTTTGAGAGTATACAACAACCAAACACCACATTCTTTTAAATTCGAAAATTGTCTCGATGACTACTTGAGTAGGAAAACAGAGTGGTCGGAGGATAGCGAATGTTCGTTAATTTGTCCCTAATTATATGAAAAATATCGAGATAACAAATCGATTACTTAAAACACAAATATATTAGTTATTTCAACAACTCACCCATTCCCAATTTATTCGCTGTACCATCAACATATTTAGCTGAAGTCATAGCTAAGCGAATAGCTATCATGAAACACAATATAACACTAACTTTCATCTTGTATTGGCTCAATTGGCTGTTCGTTATAGTAGCATCGGGTTGAATTTATATACGTGTATACGTACATCAAATAAGAAGTATGAGTACCAAGCACTTGAAATTTCAAAATCAGCCATTTTTTTTGGATCAGAAGGCCAACAAAAAGTCTTATCACCATTACGGCGTAGCAAACTAGTTTACGTGGATTGCGGATAATTTTGCGATTTCTTAAACCAAAATATAATAATAGTATTATTAACAATGATAATATTAATATTAAAACGTCTTAAATAGGGAGAAGTTTTTCATAAAGCTATTGTTACACTTAACCCTTAACTTAACTTAAGTAGCCTCTACATAGCATTAGCTTGTAGAGAAAGCATAAGATTTTTAGGAACGTCCAACATCTAAGACTTTCAGAAAAATTCATTCGTTCTGGCTCCAGAACAGGGCAACATGATCAGTTAACACAACTTTGATAAATATGTTTTGGTAATTCCCTTCGCAGAAAATGCAATAGATAAATATTTAAATCAAATTATTGTAGTTTAAACATCATCGCACAATTACTATATAGTTAGGAGTGAGGCCTGAGATCATAATAACCGACTAACACTTAACATAGAGGAAGAAATTATGGATGATTTTTCAAGCACTATGCTGACCAACAGATATTGTACTTCATATTTACTAATGAATCTGAAGTAGAAGGTATCTCTGTTCAAATAAGTAAAATTTTTGCAATAAATTTTAATAATAATTCTTATAAGGTTTGTTCTTCAAATCAGATATCAAAAGAGATTTCAGATATGGAAAGGCAAATAGAAATAATTATGCACCACGATGTGACAAAAACGTGTCATGGTGGTATGAATAAAACATAAATGGCAGATAAAAACCATATATAACATATAAAAAATGGTCACGGTATTTAAAAATACCTGCGACTTATGTGAAACTGCATAATATGACAGACATTTCCACAAATAAAACTTTCATGAACCATTTAGACTTCCTTGTTTTGAACGCAAGATTGCTGACGATTATAGACGTTCTTTCTAAGTATGCTCAAGCATATTGTGTTCTAGAATCGAATTGTACAGCAAGTATAATCTATGAAGGGCTTTTAACAACGGGCAAGAAAAAATTAATAGCAGCATACATTTATTACCGTTCTATACATATTGCTGGAGTGGTTATTCTATGGACAATAGCAGGATCCAGCAGAGCATCTGTATTTGTGCCTTCCATACCACTGCTGACAGCACATTTGGCATAGAGTCTGTGTAACAGTAGAGTCCCGAAAATAATAAATATTCATTCAAATACCTTAACTGTGTGGATATTTCAAAATGCGATAGAAATATCACAGAGACTTGGGTCTAGCTTTTGGTTATCCAATTTAATGCTTATATTAGGTAACACACCCTGCCTTTTCCTACAATACCTTTTGACATTTATGGATTTAAGCGCTTTTCAGAATAATGCTGAATATTGAGTAAATCAATGAATTGATCCTTGAGGTCCACCAGAACATACAATAGAATCACACGATGATTTAGAATCAAGAATAACTCGTTGGGTCCTGTTACCCAAATAACTATAGGATAGGTTACAAGAATTCGAACATTAACCATAACTGCATTTCATAGGAAGCAAAGAGCATGCGTAAGATGGGCTAGGTTTGCAAAAAAAACTATGCACATATTTAAGGGCAATAGAATAAAGCCAGCATTGCCTTTCACGATTGTGGGAATCGACTATGCTGGCCCTTTTGTTGATCAAGTAGAGACGCGGTCAGTATCTAGGATCTTTTCAAGAACGGGTCAAATTTCATTGGCGCCGCAAACGAGATTGAAAAATTCTAAATACTTGTTGCTCTGACATCATCGGTTTGTCAGATTAGATGGAGAAAGAATTGCAATTTGTCTCAATAAACAGCACTAACTTTGGCGGGTTACGAGGAATTCGAGTAAAACGTATTGAATACACCCTCAAGCGGGTTGCGGATAGCTTTTCTTTGACATACGAGGACTTCTACACGTTGCTATTTTCAGGCTCTGACGACATAAACGAATTCACTCCATCCTATTTTCTCCTCGGTCGCTCCATAGAAGACGTCCCAGAAACTGACTTCACCCAGATACTTATGAACTTATCTGTAAGTAAAGCAGAATGTTTTAGTACGACGGAACAATGAATGGAATGGTCTTAGTCATAATTATGTCCCAATCTGCTTGGATCAAGAAATTGAAAAATCATCCGCGATCCATATAAAGTAGGTATTTGCCACGACAAGATCATATCATGTTTTTCTCTGATTTTTTTTTATCCCACGTGCCTCAAACTTATCTACTTTCAACTTGATTTACATACGTATAGAAATTCAGTTCGATGCTACTATCTGTGTTTTGCTTTATGATGACTGTTTCATTAGCTATGACTTTGGCTGACGGTGCTGATGGTACGGCGAATAAAGTTGGAGCGGGTGAGTTGTTGAGGTAACTTTAATATTCTGTTGTCCATGAATTGGCATCTTGGGGAGATTACACGGTTTGAGGAATCATATTTTTTATTCTTTTGTCTGAACATGACCGGAAGATAACGCATGTTTGTAGATTCACCTCAGACAATAATTAAGAGCTTGAATTGGTAGACAATGGAATCGCCCAACAGAAAAATTGCATTTAAAGGGCAACGATTATAATCGTAAATTACTATTTAGTAACCAATACTAGAGGAGCTCAAAGGGCTCATCCTCACCAGATCGAGCTCAAGATACCTCGATCAAGCCTGTTCCAAAAATCTTTCCCTTGGAGAACCTCGGCGGCGTCGAATGAGCTACCAGACACACTTTGTCCCCGATGTTTGCAATTTACAACGTTTTAAAGTCAATGATAAAAAACATTTATCCTCGCGCACTGCTTGTGAAGCGCGATGGCTTTAAGTGAGGTTATCTATAAAAAATACAACTCATTATTGATCAAATTTTGATGGGCTATACCATGAGACTAACGGGAAGTGTCTCCATTCAAAATTAGTGGTGTGTTCCTGAATTTTTGCGATCCGGCTATCGCACAATTAACAGATCTTATAAAAAAACAAGTAATAGTAAAAGTAGCTTAACAATTTCGTAACTAGGTGAAACAAATCGTGCAGAGCAAAGCAATCCTATAAACAGTTCGTCGCAAATCCTATTCTAATTGTTATCTCTCAGCTGATACTATTGAGGTACAACTATTATTTTCTAATCAGCGTGATGTGTAAGAATAGCGTGAAGCTTAATCTTGCCTCTGTTTTCTTCACTCATATACTTTGTATGAAGTGAATAATGAATGCGATATTTTATGATCATTATATGCAAATAAAAACGCTGACGGGAGACGCATAGGCGCTTTAGGCAAGCTCTACAGCTGGTATCCATACCCATAACCCTACTACGATAAACCAAAGTATCAAAAACACCATCCTGGCTAGTCATTATGAAGCTCTCAGTCTCTGACTTCAGCCCACAGACCTTAGGAAAGAAAAGGTTAACTGCTTAGACAAGCCATGCTCAGCTTTAGCAGTTTTGATGTGGCTTTTGAGTTGGACAGGAGCCAGGCCTTTGCTGGACTGCAGTTGCTCGCGCTTGAAGTCTTGTGTGATCCTACTCTCTTCGCCTGCTCTGCTTGCTGCCCTGAGGAGAGAGGCTCCTGTAACGGCATTTTCGTTCTCCCGCACAAAACGGATGAGTGGATCGGTGCTCCTCATCACTTCGCAGGCTATGCTCAAAGCCACTTTTCTATGCAAACGCTCAAAACTCAATAATGTGGGCCCTCGCAGGTGTCTTCGAAGGTAAATACGCGGGACTCAGGACTTAAGATTCAAACATCTCTCCATGTCCTTCCTTTTTTGTATCTTAGTTTCAAGTTGTAACTGCTCATCCACAGTCCAATAGATGGCACCTAAGGTGTATAATAACCGCAAGCATATTTGTGACTTTGGTCTTATCGGACAGTTCTTATGACCAGATCTGCCGCGGACGGACACTTTATCTATATTGATATGGCGCTGCGCCACCCCGAGCTAGGTGTATGTTTCTCCGGCATGTAAATGACCCAAAATGCTCCTATCCACGAGCTTCTTGCGTTGTTGTCTATCCCAACCTACATGCCAATAGCATGACTGTACTCCTGCACAGCCCTTACCGATTGCAGCAACTCGCGTTGTCTGGAGGCATAAAGTCTGAGGTCATCCATATAGAACCTTGTGCCTTGGGTGTGCTACAGCTATATCTTCTCATATGGACAACGGTAAAGGTAAAATGTAGAAGAGCAGACGACTCAAATGATCTTCCTGAAAAACTCCTATCCTGCATGATACCAGCTCTGCCCGAACATTGGTTCCACCAGATATGATGGTGGGCCGAGTCTTTCAGAGATGAATGACTTCATGAGACGTTGTGTCGAATGCCTTTCGATAGTCAATACAGGCCATAGAAAGGTTTCGCTTATACCACACGGAGTCCTGTGAGACGCAACTGACGATCAACTGATTCTCGTTACTGCCCGCTACGCCCATTTTTGACGCTCGCTGTTCATATGCGCCGAGAAATACGAGGCTTACTGCTTGGACTATACGCATGTACAACATCCAGGTGAAGAACTTGTAACATTCGTAACGTTCAGACTTCTTTGGCCTGTTATTCTTGGCATGAGATAAATCTCTGATCTTCGGAGGAAGCACGGATCGGCCATCGACAAACCAAAACAGAAATTGGCTGCTCCTGATTAAGCCGGCTAAATGCCGTCAGCAACTGGGAAACTTGTTCAACCTGTAGGTGCTTATGCCATCCGAGCCAGGAGCAACGAAATTCTTAGCACCTCCTGAGGCACTAAAAATTTCTTCCGTGTTTATCGGATGACACAGTACCTCAGGACGAGCAGTCCTTCTACAGGTGGACTCAAACTGAGCTGCGCTGCTTGGAAAGGCTTTGGCTTATGGTAGACGTCTCTGCAGAAGGCCTCCACGCGATTAGCAGTTTGCGAATGCTCTATGGTCGGTGGTCGCTGTTGAAAAGGACGAGAAAGTCTTTGAGAAAACAATATGTTCTCCTTCAAACCTCTCGCTCGCACCACCAACGATCGTTTAGCAAGATAGTTTAGCAACGATCGAAGGCAATGCAAACTCTAATCACCTATAGTAGGTCGAATAGTGCTTTTTGCAAATCTATCACACCTCAATAACTCAAGCGCGGACCGTAAATTGCGCGAGATTTCTTCCGCGAATGAGCTTCTCCCCAGAAAGCAACTAGTGTGAGAGTAAGACCATTTTCGTCCAGAAAAGAATTTAAAGATAGTAACTTACTTTTAGCACTTAGGTTACCCTCCTTTGAAGCTGCTTATATTCATCATAAAAACATTACATTTGGGACATTTTCATCGAGACTTGTAGACTGTGGCGCAATTCTTCTACTATGAGAGGCGAAGTAGTGCGATTCTCGGCAGATCGACAATTAGATCTTAATTTCTGCACGTATGCAAAGAAATTCTGGAGACGATACAAATCTGAAGATCTGCTGAAGGATGTGTCTGTATTAGAGTTTTCTGTGTGGAACACACGTTTTAGTTCTGGACCGTCAACCCATTCCAAGACAAAAAGAGATCAACTAGATGAATATTGGTATGATTTTGATGGGATAGATCACGAGTAAGTAGATCGGCAGGATTGTTGCCTAACGAGGGGTGTCTCAATTCAAAATTAGCAGTGTGTTCCTGAATCTGGTTATTAATAGACGGTTTTAACATATGAGTAGGCACTTTTCGTCAATTTAGGATTATCTTGGAATCAGAGAAACAACAGATCTCATCAAAAAATCAGTTGAAGTAGTATAAAAGTTTCGCAACTAAGTGAAACGAAAAAATGTAGAGAAAAGCAATCAGCAGTTAGTTCCAAGATACGATTCTAAATGTTGTTTCTCAGCTGATACCATTCAAGTACAGCATCAGTATACTTTTTATTTTAGTTATCATTTCTCAACTTATATACATTGTATAAGATGGATAATAAGAATATATCATGCAAAGTGGCTCTTCTATAAACAATAGCAGGATCCAGTAAAGCAGGCGTTCTTGCTCCTTCCAGCTGCCAGACAACACTGGGTGCATTTGTTCACTGTTGATAAGGAACAGGATACTGCGGGTTCACAGTAGAAACCGAAAAATAATAAGATGTGTGTGTACATTTTAATTATAAATATCTTTCAAAATGCAAAATATATCCAAAAGACTTGGTGGGAAAAAGACACCTGCAAATCATCCTAATAAATATGGTGTCCAGTAGATTAATTCGTTACTTGGCCCGCAATTTCAAGCTATACACGCATCGCAATTGTAATTTGAATTAAGAATCTAGTCCTATCCACAAGAATAGTTAAAGAGCTTATAAACAATGATCACACCCGTTACAGAAAAATTTACAACATTCATTTGTCCAGCTTCAACTAAAGTAAATCGAAATCAGGACAGCATCCAAAAGTAAACATTGAAACTTTAACTTCTAGAGCTAATAACATTTTTAACCTGAAGGAATTTTATCTTTCGTTATCAAAGAGGATGCTGGTGTTCCTTCTATTGTCTTTACGATGATATTTATGTATTTTTAAAACATAGATCAAGTGTTGTACTTGGTAAGAGAGTATAAATTGCTTGTTAAGTACTGGTGTAAAGTCCGCGGCGCAATATTCCAGAAGAATTGCTGATATTTGAGCTGGACCAGTAAAATTTCTGGAGTTCACTGTTTCAAGAATACATTCCATATTTCGTTGTTGAAATGTTTTTCCAGTCATTTTTGAGTTCATGTTGATCGCAGAGGTGGAGTAGCTCCTTAAAAGTTGATTGCAAAATTGCTGCGAAGCCCTACCTCAAGGTATCTGCTTTCTCTTTGGGGTGAGGGCGGTTAACCCATTCTCTCTGGTCAGTGTTGATATGGACGAATAACATATTTTTTCATGTAGATTGTAGATGCTCTTACTTGGGGAAACTCTTCAATTACGTAAATAAAATGACACTAAGATTTTCAAAGGTTCCTACTGCCTGGAAGTTAATAAAAATTTGCAGTTTTCAACCAACCAACGGATACTTCCAGGACGTACGAGTATTTCATATCCGTATGAATAAGTGGTAGTAAGTCATTTCTATTAATTAGATTTATATGAACCAGTATCCTCAGCAACGCTCTCAATTAAAAAAATGGACATGGACTCATTGCGAATAGCTGGTATTTTGTTTCCGTCTCTAATTTCAATTAGATCTTAGACATGGAATTTTAAGTTGATCTTTGCATAGAATGCCGAAGTACTGCTGTATGGCTAAAGCTATAAGTAAGTAAATACAGTTACAGAACACATCCAAGTACGTGATTATACCGACCTTCTAGCCGCGGCCTGGCGCCGCACCGGCGATAATAGATTCCAAGATTGATATTACAGATATGAATCTATTTCAGGTAGATAATATTTGTTCATTCATTTTTTATTTTGTTTGCTCCATATTATTATTTTATTTGGTCTGCCAAGCAGCTAAGTAGTTAATGATATTATTTTCTATATAAAAAAAATTGATGATGAAAAAGGATCACCACTAGAAGCGTGACACGTGTTTTCATAAAAAAATGAAATATTGTGATGTTGATTGAAGGACACTGTCGATTTTGTGTAGGTGAGTGTTTGTTCAAGTGTGTATGTTCAGATAGTTGGCATCAGCTTTCGCTGTTTGTTATGAAATTTGAATGGAAATATTAGGATGGAAACAAATTCAAGAAATAAGATTCTAACATTGAAATTATTTATTTTCCCGTAAGGGAAACTATGTCCATTTTTTGCGATTTTGAGATTATTACACATATGTATATAATTTTTTCTGCTTTATCCAGAGGTATACAACACTCTGTCCGCGAACAATTGTAAAGCGAGTTCCAGCTCTTTTAATGAGCACCAAGTCCACTTTCATTCAGAGGAACACAACACCATGTGGACTTGGTGTTGTTTACCTCAACTAAATTTGAGTAATGCTACTTGCCGCCTGGACATAGTGTTGTTTAAATGTGGTGGATTTTTCTGGAACTAAGAATGCAAAGTGTCATTTCCTCAAATTAAGACCATAACTCAGCAGTTTTTGCTTAATAGAGAGAAAAAAAAGAAACTCAATGATTTTGCTATCTTAACACCCTGGGACTGGCAACAGCTGGTAAGGCAAACTTCCAGCAGTGCATAACCCATAATAATTTTGTGATCGCTCGAGTTCTCGAGCTACTTGCGCCAGTCAAATTTCATTCAGTCTATCGGTATAAATACTATTGGATTTCGAACAAATTTCATGATACTCAAGTATGAATATTGAAATGTGTGGAACCAATCATGGCCTCTATACGGTTTACAAATGTTTTTCAGCATTGAGCAGAGCGAAAAAGATCAAGAAAGAAGACCATGGATTACAAAAAGGATGTAACACACATTCGTTATTGTATATCAACCCCATTCTCGGTCAGACACTTAGGTGAGGTAGGAAACGTCCTTCCACAATAAAATTAGAGATACCCTCCTCCCCCCTCCTACAAATTATTAGTGTGATATTTAAATAAAACGTTGATATATTTTTCAATAAAGAAGCATGATGCAGGCCGATAAATTTTACCCTGCATAGAAACACAAAATGTGTATATTTTCCGCAGTCTCTCAAAAACGAATTGTTCAAAATGAATCCCTTTTAGTTCATATTACGTATTCTAATTATGGTTATTTGTCAACTATATTTAGAAAGCAATCAGACTGAAGCAAAGTGCATGCTACTTTTTATTACTAAAGTATTTTCAAGACCCATTATATTCGTATATGTATTCTGTATATGTATATACGTGAAATATAGTACAGACATTTGTTTTGGAGCTCTTAAGTAAGGTATGTGAAAGTTACAGTTCCAAGGGAGTCAATTTTGTGTATCTAGCATTTCTGCACACTTTCCGAGTTTGGATTAGTAACACATTTTTTATTCTTGTATTTTGAAAATCATCGCACAATCACTATTACATTAGTTAGGAGTGAGACTTGAGATCATCATAACAGACTAACACTAACAGAAAGTGTACTGCATATTAGGTAATCCATCTGAAGTAGAAGATATCTTTGTTCAAATAAGTAAAATTTTCTCGTAACAGATTAATAGTCATTCTAATTTCCACAAATGAAACTTTCATGAACCATGACATCCTTGTTTTGAATGCAAGATTACTGATTATTATAGATGTTCTTTCTGAGTATGCTCAAGCATATTACGTTCTAGAATCGAATTGTACCTCAAGTATAATTTATGAGGGATTTTCAACATTCATCAATCACCATGATATTCCCCAATCAATAAACCTGTGCCAATGGCTCAGAATATGGAAATTAGATTATAACATAATTCTGTAAATTACAGCAGTCTCATTAACTGTTTCCTTAGCACTATTTCGGAGATGCTCAAAATATTGAAACAAAAATATCCAAAATTAAGTCTTAAATGAATGATATAGCAAAAATCCTTCGATTTGTTCAATGACCGCTTAGATATATGGAACGTTTTAACTTGTCAGATGAAGTTATTTTGAATCAGTATATTACAGGTCGGAAGAAGCATATATGGAACGATATAAGAGTCCTCAGTCGGTCAGGAATAAAAAATAATTGAAAAATTCAATGAAACTCAGGAAAACCCATCCGTCCTCTAACAAGGAACAAGACTCTTATAACGACAAAACGGCTGATTGAGAAAAAACCAAGCCTCGTTTTATCAAAACAATTCTTAATCTGAGTTCACCACTAGGATATGGGACGAAAACATAAAACAGGCGATAAGAAGTAGTTGGTACTAGTCTTCATTTATTAGTTTCATACGTATTGTTGTAGTCGTTGTTCTATGGACAGTAGCAGGATCCAGCATAGCAGGTGAACCTGGTCCTTCCATACTCCGTTTGACAACACATTTGGCATAGAGTCTGTGTTGACGTAGAACAAGCTACTCTGGACCCTTCGGAGGTTTCACAGTAGATCCCTGGAAATAATAAATATGTGTATTCATTCGAATACCTTAATTGAGAGGATATTTCAAAATGCAACAGAAATATCACAAATACTTGGTGGGAAATGAGGAAGCCATAGCGAAACAGCAACTCATCCTGATGGATATAGTGTCCAGTAGATTAACTCGGTAAACGCTTTCCTATGACCAAGAATAGCGTAAGGAACTGATGAAAACAATGGAAACATCATAAAATTTACAACTACTATTTTTCCAACTACAGCTGAAGCGAATCGAAATCGGCACAGCATCCAGAAATTGAAATTGACTCCAAAATTTCTAGAAGCCAAACAATTTTTTGAATGACACGCTCAAGGAATTTGTCAAATAAAAATTATATTTAGAGATAATTCGGAAGTTTCCATGTGAAGTTTGTTTGTTTAGTAGTATTTTGTGGGACTTGATGAGTTTGACGATTACTTAGAAGCACTAGAAGTATTTGATTCAACTTTTGTTAATTGTAGCATCGTGAAATGCGGATTCTAATGAGAGAAAATTCCAAACCATCAGTCAATTCTGTGCGTTTTCGAATTCAACCAACTTTAATAACATCCTGAACTCCAACAGTAAACTACTGGATATAATTTTATCCAACTTAAATGTTGAAGTGAACAAGGATAGCTTACCATTAGTTAGGGAGGATAAGTATTATCCTGCCCTCCAGTGTCACTTTAATGTAAGCTTTGTGAGATACAATTTCGCATTGAAAGCTGACACTAGATATGACTTCCGTCGTGCGAATTATTTAGGTAAGTATAATGCCTTTTTGAATATCAATTGTTCAGATTTGAATGATATACATGATACCGATGATGCTTGTATTCACTTCTATTCAATAATCACAGAAATATTCGATCCATATGTCCCAAAATATAAGCAACCCACCGTGGTTTACGAGTGAGATAATTTCCAATATAAAACAAAAAGATAGGGTGAGAGATCGTTATAAAACAGCTGGTCTTATTTACTTTAATGATAGGTTCAAACAACTTCGCAGCAAAGTTGAATACCAAATTAGGATTGCTTACGCTGCCTACATCAAAAATGTTGAAGACTAAATTCGCCAGGATCCTAGTAAATTTTGGTCACTCTTGAATTCGAAAAACAAACGATCTAGAATCCCCGGATGTATGATTTATGAGGGCAGCGTTCTTAACAGTCCTCACACTACTATTGACGGATTTGCGCAATATTTTTATTTTAAGTATGTTTTCAGTTTCAAATCCGGCAAATTATAGAAATACTGTCTCAGAAAACAATATTATATCACTAAAACATATCAACGAGCATGAGGCTTCTAGAAACCTAAAAAATAAAATGACTTCCGGTGTTGATGGTGTACCTAGTTTTATAGTTAAAGACTGTTCATATTGTGGCTCAACCTCTTTGTATCAAATTTAATTTGATATTAAAAACTAGTTGTTACCCGAAAATTTGCAAGATGACAAAAATTTGTCCCATATTGAAGAGTGGGGATAATTCAGATATTAGTAATTATCGTGAAATAGCCATTTTATGCAATTTCAGTGAACTTTCGGAGATAATAATGTATAATAATATATTTAGTTCTGTAAGCTCTGTTATATCAGCAAATCAACATGGTTTCATGACTAGTAGGTGCACGGTTACAAACTTGGCATGTTTCACTCAGTTCGCTTCTGGCACGCTCGATTCTCAGGGGCAAGTTGATGTGATCTATACAGACATATCAAAAGCTTTTGATAAAGTTGATCATTATTTATTATTATCTAAGCTAGATGCGCTTGGATTATCAACATCGTTATTGTCCCTCCTAAAATCATATCTTATAGATAGAAGACGTGACACTCATGCTCTTCTTTATAAACTTCTGAATAATAAAGTTTTTTGTTGCTTCTTATTTAGTAGAATACATTTTCATGTTCCTAGAATTGAGAAGCGCCACAACTTTACGTTTTACTGTGATCTTTCACGTACAAATATTCTATGTAGGTCTCCTATAACTGTAATGTCTAATATATAGAATTCAATATGTCATGAAGCTGATATATTCCATGACCACATTAATCACATAGTATGTCTTACGAGGAGTAGCCTTACAAAATAATTATTCAGTTTTGTACGGTATCTTTTCTAATTATTTTTAATTTTTACGTTTAGGTGGCATCGAATAATTTACCTTCAATGCTGTACTGTTTTTAGAAAATATTTTGTTTCACCAAATTTCCTATGATTGGGTGTTAACCTGTTGGGAATAAACGTTAATACGTAATAATAATTATTATTATTATTAATGTAAGAATTCCAGTCATAAATTTCCGTATACAACCTTTTCTCGACAAAGTGGCTGGCGTATAATTTTCCGCGTTATCTGTCGTGTGATCACACGACAGATGTGTGATCTCTGTATCAAGTTTGATTCCGCTTGATAATAATTTTCTGTTGCTTAGAAAATGTATCGTAAAATAATTGGGTATTATGACTTGCTTGAACTCATCAATTCGTAATACGGCAATGCACAGGTCATTTACTCTGCAGAAATGGCTGAAACTGGTCTGAAAGTGTGGTACTTCGTTTTTTATGTTTTGATGTTTGTGATGACTACTTGAGAAGTAATAGAGGTCGAAAAGTAGCGAATGTTCATTATTTGTCCCTATTTATGTAAAGAATATTGAGTCAACAAATTGATTACTAAGTATAAAATATTCGTTATTTCATCAACTCACCCATTCCTAATTTATCCGCTGTTCCATCAACAACGTCAGCTGAAGTCATCGCTAAGCAAATAGCTATCATAAAACACAGCACAATACTCATTTTCATCGTTGGTTCTTTCAATTGACTGTTTGTTGTAGTAGCATCGAGCTTAATTTATATACGTATATAAGTACCTAAAATAATCAGCCATTTTTTTGCACATAAAATTTTTTATCATTGTTACGTCGTGAAAAACTACTTTCGTGGATTACGGATAATTTTATCGAGCTCTTAAACTTATCATAGTAGTAACAATTCTTAACAAGCGATAGCAGCATCGAAGACATAGATACCGTAATATATGCTGCAGCAGCTGCCACACTCTTAACGAACGAGCAAAGGTTGCCAAGAAGAACTGGAAGACGCATGGGTGACAGACCAAAACCTAGATGGCAAATAAAAATTGAAAATAAGATCAGCATCATCTAGAAAGGTCTAGCACATCTCATACAATATACCATCAATAATAGCACCTCTTAACGCATTGCAGCAACAGTAAATAGACTCAAATCTAGCACTACAAACACTATTACCAGAGATATATGATTCCCTAAAATAGAAATAATCGGTTTATGTAGCGAGTATACGTAGATACAAAGAATTCAACGACAGAAAGTATGTTAAAAATCTTTTACGGAGGAATGAGAAACAGTTCTTCCAAAAAGCAACATCAATCGACCAGATGACAACAATAGAACTCCCACGCAAACAAAAAATAACTGAATTCTGGAAAAGTCTATGGTCAGAACCAAAAACATACGGAGATGCCCCATGGATCAGAGAAGAAGAGGAAAAACATCAACATACGAGGGTCACGCAGAAAGTTTTTAGATACAGAAAAACTACAAGGTTTTTTTAAAAGACTTTATTCTGTTTTTTCAAAATACTTTTTTCCCTACCTCAATACATTCATCCACAAATGCAGCGATTGCCTATTCATCGATGGAAAAATGGCTACCTCGTAACTCTTTTTGGACCTTAGGAAATAAGAAGTCGCACTTAGCTAGTTCCGAAGAATAAGGGGGATGAAGCAACCGTTTGATACCCTGTTCAGCAAAAAAATCAAGTGTTCTAGCGGTACTGTGGGCGGGTAAGTTATCATGGTGCCGTTGAATATCCCGCCTTTGGACGGCTCTTGCATAGTTCTTGGGAGACTACAGGAACGAAACACATTTGGTTATATATTATTCAGAAGTGACTGTCCTTTAATTTTCCAAGGCTACCGTTGTGATGTATCCACTTTAAGAAAAAAATATGCCACCATTTCCAGTCGAACACTGTTGGAATGACGAATTTGTCGTTGAAGGCTACTTACTTTCAAAGCACCAAACTAATGACTGCTGTTTCGTTTCGGGATCATAATGATATAACCATATTTCATCTCCGGTTACGATATTAAAAGTGTTTTTACTGTGCTCATTATCAAACTTTTCAAGCATAAGCTTAGCCCAATCAACTCGTGTTGCTCTTTGCTCACTGGTCAACAAATGTGGCACCCATCTGAAACACCGCTTCCTTAGCCGAAGGTGATCATGAATGATTGTTCGGACCACTGCCGATCCAATCCCCAGAGAAGGCTCAATCTCGGTGTAGGATATATTTTTTCTTACTATATTTTGCACAGCTTCTACAGATTGTGGGCAGTCGACCTGTGCAAGGTTCATCATCGAATGAGACCCGGGCCCTTTTAAGCTCAGCAAACCATTTAGGAACTGTATCCCTAGAAGTGGAAGATTCCCCAAAGGAACTCACTAAACTTTCGTGACATTCCGCTTGTTTTGGTCCCTTTTTATAGTCATACAAAATCATGGCTCAAAAATCGCGAATACCTGGTTCTTTTTTCATGTTAAAATTGGGCCAATACATAGATGCATTCGAAACCATTGCAAGGCAACTACTGAACAATTCAAACGCTGCCTTTGCCTGTAAACACTTATATTTTTAGACAAAATAGCTGCGTATTGCTTAAACTTGTATAGATTAGGAATATCTAAAGACTTTTAGCATGACCCTCGTATAGCAGAACAGGAAGAAATAAACCCCATGAAATAGCAGACCCAATTAAATACATCCACAATTGGAAATGTCCAGGCGTGGACAACATACAAAATTTCTGGTACAAGCAATTCACCTCAACATATGAAGCACACGCAAACCAAATCAACAAAGATTTACTCCAACCTAATAGACTTTCTCACCATGGTATAACGTACATAAACCCAAAAACGCAGATATCAAAAACCCGGAAAATTATCGCTTGATCACCTGCCTTCCAGCGTTGCACAAGATTATAACCGAAACAATATGCAGAAGAATATAACAGCATCTAACTCAGAACAACATACTTACGGAAGAACAAAAAGGATGTAGAAAACAAAGCCAAGTTAGCGTGATCATGTAGCAGACCACAAAAGAACATATAAATCTTCACACCTGTTACATAGAATATAAAAAATCATTTGACTCTGTACCCCATGGCTGCCTGATGAAAGTTCTAAAAATCTGTAAGATCATTCCAGGCATCACGCGGTTTCTAATGCAAACCCTGCAAACATGGCGAACCAATATTCATCTTAAAACAGAGACTGAGCACATCCTAACATAAGAGCTCCAGATACAGAGCGGTATATTCTAAGGAGATTCTCTTATCTCTCTTTGGTTTTGCCCTTGCCTGAACCCACTCTCCAACGTAATCAGCAATACAAGTTATTGTTTCACCATCAAATATCAGAATACGATCCAACACAAAATCAATCATCTCTTCTCCATGGATGATATAAAACTATATGCAGCCACTGAGATGCAACAAAAAGGAATATTCAGAGTAACAGAGGCTTGTACATCGGACATCAAAATGGAGTTCGGGATGAGCAAATGTAAAGTGCTCCAGATCAATAAAGGTCAATGGAAGAACCATCTCGAATGGAGCAACGTTTTCCAACATGGACCAAGACGAAACGCACAAGTATCTTGACTTTTATCAAAACACAAAAATTAACCATACTCAAATCAAAGAACAACTGAAAACTACATTAGCCACAACATACAGACTAATACAAAACACAGATCCATATTACAGATATACACCAACATCAGTACACAAAAACAATTTATATAAACTATACTGGGACATCCAAATACATACCGACAAGACAATCTCAGCCAATAGACCTGATATCGTTTTTCAATCGAATGCATAAAAACCTACCTATGGAATTGATGTTGCTATACCCAATGATAACAACATTCAAAGTTACCTATTCTGGGAAAATATCTAAATACACAGATTTCACAATAGAGATTAAACGACTTTGGAAACAAGAAAAAGTCATTATCATTCCCCTCATTATGTCAGTCTCGGACCTCACACCAACCACATTCACACTACACATACAGCGACTGGGGCTGGACGTATATATACACAAAACCTTCCAAAAGTCTGTGATCCTCAAGTCATCCCTACATTAGATGGTGTTCCTGTGCTACGGCAATGTCGCAGACCGTACAGCCAGCGCCCAGACAGCTGACCGCTGTCCTAAAGCTAGTCCTGCCTTTCCCAGTTTCTGCCCCCTACCTACTATCCTTTTACGGTAGCTTCAGCCGCTAAAAGGAGGGCGGTGAGGTCCGCTTCACAACTTCCCCCAATCTTAAAATGTGATAGTCAGGCTGAGGGAGTGAATGGTACAGGGGTAACATGTGTCTCAACTGTGGAACTCCTGTTTAATTGTAGCTTCACCAGTGCAAACCAGGGGCTCTACACTGGCTGACCTACCCTTCCCCCAGGTACTCGTGAGAATGCGATGAATGATGAACCTTCACTTGAAATAATAGTGCCACCACAATCCACTGCACACAACCCAGCTAAGACTGTTTTGCCTGTAAAACCGACAACCATCGAGGCTGGTGACAAGTGCAGCCAACCTCACACAAACCAGCTGCGGATGTTTTGCCGGTGCCGCCGACAACCACTAAAGCTGGTAAACCAAGACAGCGCTTACATTGGACAGTTGGGATAAACACAGCTGCAATGCACTGTTATTATACCGCCACAAAACTGGAAACCATCACAACAGGCTACAGACATGAATACAGGAACGAGTCACTCGACTGAGGCTGGAAGAAGAGTTATACAAAACCTTCCAAACGTCTGCGATCGTCAAAACCTGTAGTCTAGTACGAAACTTCCTCAATGCAGAGCAATAGCTTTGCCACTGCTGACGTGGCTGTTGGGTGGTTATTTCGCGTCAGGTTTGTGTTCAAGTTTGTTCGATCCAGCGGTATTTCCTTTATATTTTTTATGAGTGGCTGCCATGTTGGTTTCATTTCTACACTAGCTTTCCTATAAGCGTGGTCGTTATTGGCGATGAAATCGTCTTCTCTGAATTTTTGTCGATACCAGTGCGGTTCCTTCTCGATGACCTTAGCGTCCAACAGTATTTTATGGTGTTCTGTCCATGCATTGTCATTTTCCTGTTCCGTTGTATGTTCAGACGGTGTTCGTTAATTCTTACTTGTAGTGTTGTAGTTTTTGGTTTCTTGATGTTCATTCTTGGGTTATTTTCTTGTTAATATACTTCGGAATGTAATGTTCCTAGAAAATCTTGTTCAAGTTTTGTGTTTCTGTCCTAATATTCATATTACATCTGATATTCCTTGAACGTATGGTAGAATTCGAAAGTGCTTGTGTTCTTCCTGATTTGTTTTTATGTTGCAGTTAGTTTCTTGTATTGCTTTATCTACTAGGTTCTTTAGATGCCCGTTTCTTGACAGATTTTCTGTAATGGAGTGCAGATCTTCCTCTAGCACAGATGTTGCAGATACTCCGAGCTCGGTCAACTAAAGTTCTGATGACTCTTTTTTTCGTTCACGCTCTACGAAGCCTCAGTCCTTTCGGAATAAAAAATCATTGAAACATACAATGAACCTCGAAAAAACCCTTCCATATTCCAACCAGGAACAAGCGCTTTTATAAAGAGAAGACGGCTGTCTGAGAAAGAACCAAGCCTCGTTTTTCAATCCAATTGTTAAATTTGAGTCAGGCAATAAATATGTGACAAGAAAAAGAAACAGGTTAAAAGAAATTAATACAAACATGCTTATATTACAGTTATATACATATTCCTCCAGTGGCTGTTCTATGGACAATAGCATGATCCATCAAGGCAGGTGAACTTACTCCTTCTAAGCGCGTGGCAACACTTTTGGCATTGGCTTATTGTTGAGGTGGAACAGCCTACTTTGAATTCTGATGAAGGATTACAGTAGATTCCTGGAAATAATGAAAAATGTGTATACTTTAATTGTGAATATCTTCGAAAATGCGACAGAAAATAACTAGAAGACTTGGTGGGAAATGAGAGAGCCATGCTGAAGCAGCAACTCAACCTGATGAATAGGGTGTCCAGTAGACTTAACTTATTAATAGATGGTTTTAACCTATAAGTAGGCACTTTTCGTCAACTTAGGATTATCTTGGAATCAGAGGAACAACAGATCTTATCAAAAAATCAGTTGAAGTAGTATAAAAGTTTCGCAACTAAGTGAAACGAAAAAAAGTAGAGAAAAGCAATCAGCAGTTAGTTCCAAGATACGATTCTAAATGTTGTTTCTCAGCTGATACCATTCAAGTACAGCATCAATATACTTTTTATTTTAGTTCATTTCTCAACTTATATACATTGTATAAGATGGATAATAAGAATATATCATTCAAAGTGGGTGTTCTATAAACAATAGCAGGATCCAGTAAAGCAGGCGTTCTTGCTCCTTCCAGCTGCCAGACAACACGGGGTGCATTTGTTCACTATAGATGGGGAACAGGATACTGCGGGTTTACAGTAGAAACCGAAAAATAATAAGAAATGTGTGTACATTTTTATTATAAATATCTTTCAAAATGCAAAATATATCCAAAAGACTTGGTGGGAAAAAGACACCTGCAAATCATCCTAATAAATATATGGTGTCCAGTAGATTAATTCGTTACTTGGCCCGCAATTTCAAGCTATACGCGCATCACAATTGTAATTTGAATTAAGAATCTAGTCCTATCCACAAGAATAGTTAAAGAGCTTAGAAACAATGATCACACCCGTTACAGAAAAATTTACAACATCCATTTGTCCAGCTTCAACTAAAGTAAATCGAAATCAGGACAGCATCCAAAAGTAAACATTGAAACTTCAACTTCTAGAGCTAATAACATTTTTAACCTGAAGGAATTTTATCTTTCGTTATCAAAGAGGATGCTGGTGTTCCTTCTATTGTCTTTACGATGATATTTATGTATTTTTAAAACATAGATCAAGTGTTGTACTTGGTAAGAGAGTATAAATTGTTTGTTAAGTACTGGTGTAAAGTCCGCGGCGCAATATTCCAGGAGAATTGCTGATATTTGAGCTGGACCAGTAAATTTTCTGGAGTTCACTGTTTCAAGAATACATTCCATATTTCGTTGTTGAAATGTTTTTTCAGTCATTTTTGAGTCCATGTTGATCGCAGAGGTGGAGTAGCTCCTTAAAAGTTGATTGCAAAATTGCTGCGAAGCCCTACCTCAAGGTATCTGCTTTCTCTTTGGGGTGAGGGCGGTTAACCCATTCTCTCTGGTCAGTGTTGATATGGACGAATAACATATTTTTTCATGTAGATTATAGATGCTCTTACTTGGTGAAACTCTTCAATTACGTAAATAAAAAGTTGTGTAATTATCACACAGATTAACAAATAAAAAATAAAACTCTTTCTACAAACATCATATCAATCCAGCGACAACAAAATATTAAAATTTTCTCAACAACTCACCCCCTACAAGTTTATTCGCCTCACCATCAGCTGAGGTCATACCCAACAAAACAGTCATCGTAAAGCAAAACACAAAGAGAGATTTCGTCTTGAATTCGTTCAACTAGCTGTTCGTTATAGTAGCGTCGGACTGAATTTATATACGTTTGTAAATCAAGTTAAAAGTAGATAAATTTGAGACGCATGGCATAAACAAAAATCAGACAAAATCAACTTTTTGTATCAAACCGTAGTTCAAAACATGTTGATATGATTTTATCGTGGCAAATACCTACCTTATGTGGATCGCGGATGATTTTTTCAATTTCTTGATCCTGACAGATTGACTGATTTTTGTCTTTATCGAATTTTTTCATCGTTGAGGATCGTATTTTTTGTTCCGTCGTACTCAAAAAATCTGCATTAACTTACAAATAAGTTCATTGAAAGACAGGCTATGGACTGCTATCTGGGTGAAGTCAGCTTCTGGAGGGTCTTCCATGGAACGACCGTGGACAAAATGGGATGCGGTGAGTGAAATTAAGATCGTCAGAGTGTACAAATAGAGTAGACGTAGACTGCTAGTTAGAACACCTCCTTTTTGACTTAGCAACGTGGAAAAGTCATAGTAAGTGGAAGAAAAGCTACCCGCAACCCATTTGAGGTAGTATTTAATACCTTTTACTCCAGTTTCTCGTAGACCGCCGAAGTTGGTGCTGTTTATTTGGATAAATTGTCATTCTTTCTCCATTTAGCCTGACAAACCGCATCCTCATCAGGTCGAGCTTACGATGCCTCGAACAACCCTGTTCCAGAAGTCATTATTTTGGAGAACCTCGGCGTTCTGGAATGAGCTACCGGGCACTTTGTTCTCCAATGATTAAGATCTACAGCGGTTTAAGGTCAATGTGAATAAACATTTATCCTCGCGCTTCCTTTACATGACGTTATCAATAAAAAACAACTCATTATTGATCAAATTTTGTTGGGCTAGACCACGAGTAAATAGTTTCGGGAGGATTGTCGCCTAACGGGAAGTGTCTCAATTCAAAATCAGCAGAGTGTTCTTGAATTTTTGCTATCCTGATATGTATTAGAAAAATATTTTAATGTTGGAGAAGAAAAGAGAAGACTTTTGACCAATTTAGGAATATCGTGGGACCGGACAATGGACAAATTTTATCAAACAACAAGTAATAGTAGTAGTTTAACAAATTCGTATCCAAGCGAGACAAAACGTGCAAAGCAAAGCGATTCAAGGGTGGTCCAACCAAGACGCACGTTGTTAATTGTAAATAAAACAAAAAAAATTCAGAGAATTATCTTGATATTTTTTTTATGATAGTAAGATACATGACAATTATGTGTGAAACAAAATATCGGCCAAATGTTCGCCACGGCTTCGGTGGCATACCTCTATCCGATGGTCCATGTTTTTTGAGATATAATTGAGCTTCAATGTTATTAAGGTGCCGAATTATCTCATCCTTTAACTCTTGAACTGTTCTTGGCTTATTGATGTACACTTTATCTTTTAAATATCCCCAAAGAAAGAAGTCCAACGGTGTCAAATCACATGATCGTGGCGGCCAATTAACATCGCCACGACGTGAGATAACACGACCGTTGAAATTCTCGCGCAAAAGAGCCATTGTTTCGTTGGCTGTGTGGCAAGTGGCACCATCCTGTTAGAACCACATATAGTCCAGGTCCATATGCTCAATTTCTGGCCACAAGAAGTCCGTTATCATCTCGCGATAGCGAACAACTTTCACGGTAACTGCTTGGCCGACCTCATTTTCGAAGAAGTACGGCCCGATTTATCAACAGGTAGTTCCAACATCCCATTCAAATTTAATTGTTATTTGCAAGCTGATACAATTGAAGTACACCGAATGACCACATTTTTTATCACATGCCTTCCGCTTCTGGTGTCTCCACTAACATACATTGTATGAAATGGATAATGAAGTTGACATTGTTAGGTGTTATTTTTGCTTTTTTCATACAGCATTCATTCTTGACACAAATATCTTATACTCAACTACGTATATCCTTCAAAATGTGGCAAAAAATATTCAGAAGACTTAGTAGGGAAAGGAAGCCACAACTGAACGGCAATTCATCCTGCTGAATATGGTGTCCATTAGACTAACTCGTTAATTGCCGTGCAGTTTCAAGTTATGCGCGCATCACTACTGTAAACACCATTAAAAATGTTTTTCTATGCCCAAGAATATTTAAGGACCTTACCAGCAATAAAAAGAGTTTCATTTTTAAGTCTCCCTTCGATCAACCTGGTCATAACTTACTCAATTCGAATTTAGACGTGAATCAAGGACTAATATCTTTGTATTCCAGGTTTTGAAAAATCTTAAATATTAGATTATAATTTAGTTCTGACCTTGGAATTTAATATGTTTTTATCAAGGTTTGTGCCAGTGTACTTTCTGCTCCCTTGATGACACTAAGATTTTCAAAGGTTCCTACTGCCTGGAAGTTAATAAAAATTTGCAGTTTTCAACCAACCAAAGGATACTTCCAGGACGTACGAGTATTTCAGATTCGTATGAATAAGTGGTAGTTCTAAGCAAGTCATTTCTATTAATTAGATTTAGATGAACCAGTGTCCTCAGCAACGCTCTCTATTAAAAAAATGGACATGGACTCATTGCGAATAGCTGGTATTTTGTTTCCGTCTCTAATTTCAATTAGATCTTAGACATGGAATTTTAAGTTGATCTTTGCATAGAATGCCGAAGTACTGCTGTATGGCTAAAGCTATAAGTAAGTAAATACAGTTACAGAACACATCCAAGTACGTGATTATACCGACCTTCTAGCCGCGGCCTGGCGCCGCACCGGCGATAATAGATTCCAAGATTGATATTACAGAAGATATGAATCTATTTCAGGTAGATAATATTTGTTCATTCATTTTTTATTTTGTTTGCTCCATATTGTTGTTTTATTTGATCTGCCAAGCAGCCAAGTAGTTAATGATATTATTTTCTATATAAAAAAAATGGATGATGAAAAAGGATCACCACTAGAAGCGTGACACGTGTTTTCATAAAAAAATGAAATATTGTGATGTTGATTGAAGGACACTGTCGATTTTGTGTAGGTGAGTGTTTGTTCAAGTGTGTATGTTCAGATAGTTGGCATCAGCTTTCGCTGTTTGTTATGAAATTTGAATGGAAATATTAGGATGGAAACAGATTCAAGAAATAAGATTTTAACATTGAAATTATTTATTTTCCCGTAAAGGAAACTATGTCCATTTTTTGCGATTTTGAGATTATTACACATATGTA